>OU426984.1:41362395-41962395 GCA_911387785.2 Aelia acuminata
AGTATTATTACTTCTACATTTCATGTAAAAGTAAATATTTTATTATATTTTAGGAAGTAAAAACAGAATTAACCCACAAATAAACGAATTTTAATTTGTTATAAAAAAAAATCTATAAAGATTTTAGAGAATTGTATGAAAAACACATACGTTGAGGTGCCTTTACACTCTACGAACTTTACCCTCGAACCTCACCCTGGAAGTCTTCAAGAAGGTTGTTCGGCTATTCTAGGTACTTCATCTGTTCGCCTGTGTTCAGGGGTAGCGCTAGTGTCACTTTTGATTTGGGTTTTTCCCTAGTAACAGGACTTGTTTGTGATACTAGTGCGCCATTGTAATTCGTCTCCTATTTTTTTATTTTTCAGATAATATAGAATATATTGATACTGGAGATTTTTTCTTCATCAGAGGCTAGCGCTGGGGGCTTCAGCGATATTTGGTCACTTTACGTCACGTTATGTTAAATGGGAGAACCTGTTCGAAGGTGAGGTTCGTAGAGTGTAAAGGCACCTTTAACATAGAAAAGAGTATTGGTCCTTGAAAATAGTGAAATTATAATTACATTCTTGCTATAAGATGTAAAATAGTTATTTATTATACAAGTGACGAAAGTAGATCATTTTACAACTCGAGTGAAACGTTTACCGAGTGTAATATTAATTTTTTTCTGTAATCATGTAATACATGATCAGATGTAACCAGAATATGAACAAAATTAGGATGTTGTGAAGGTTATGGTATGTTGTTGGTAGGTTATAAGCATGGTTATAAACAAGTTATAAAGTTATAAACAAGTGCAGGTTATAAACAAGGAAGGTAATTATTATTATATTAAAATTTTAAAATATATTGATTATTTCCACCAATAATTCATTCACATTTCAATTTATTTTGTTAAAATAAATTCTTACAATGTTAAGAAACATTTAAAAGCATTTAATTTCCAACTTCAAATTATTTTTTAATTTATACTTATTACTAATTAAGAAGGCAATTCACTTTCTTCACTCTATTGCAAAATGTTTCACTTTCTTCACTCATTTCAGTTTAGTAATGTTACCATTATTCAACGATTTCAGAAAAAATTATTATATATCTGAATATTTCATAGAATAGAAATGCTGCAAATCTGATCCGGTTAATCTGGAGATCCAGATAAACGAAGGCCGAATACACGAGGTTTCACTGTAATCATAAATCCCGAATATCTCAGATATGTTTAAAACTATCCAAAGATAGTTTAATAAGGTTCAAGGAAGGATGATTGAAGATTAAATTTTCAACGGGTCTGCTGACTAGGTTAGGAAAATATCAGAATGTTTCTTAAGACCGGAAAGTTCTTAGCTGAACCTTCGAAATTATTCTACAGTATGAATTAGTGGAATTGTTTTAGTGCATAGAAGTATATAGTATACAGTGAAGAAAAAGTATTTTCTTATTTTACCGGAAGTAACGAATACAAACTGATCTTTATTCTCTCTCTCTCAAATGTACCAACACCCACGAAATATCTCTAGAAATCTTAAATGAAGGGTGCTCAGTGGAATAATACATCTAGTCCAGTTGTACGGCTTTAAAACATGGCCGCAAACTAGCTCCCTAGAAAAAAAGGATTAAAACTTTTGATAAAAAGTTCATCTAACGATTATCGGAGTGTCTGTGATCAGAATACTAAAGGATGGAGGTGAAAAATCAACAAAAAGCTGTTGTTGAAAACTGGTCATTTCAAACCTTAAGTTATTACACAAGCTATGGATAGATAAAATTAACACAGAGGCTGCAGAGCTTATAAACTAAAATAGGAAATATCAGGCCAAGATATATCAGGCCTGGTCCAGGCAGCTTAATATTTGCAATGTATGTAAGGAAGACAGAAAAATTAACTTCATAACTAACCTCAAACCTTTATGATAGTAACATTTATGATAGTATTATGATAGTAACATTTCCTATCAATACTATAAACTACTAGGGACCGTTTGCAGTTTTTAAATAAATCTCAGTTGCGCTGAAACGCAATGTATGAATCCTGAAAAACCTGATCTTCAGCGGCATTGTTACATCGCATTGTATTTTCGGAAGTTAATTGATTTCTATTGAACGGGAAATTGGAATTGAAATTAGAGTGTATCGGACAGTAAATTTCTCCAAAGGCCTAATTACCCGAAGCGTTGAAGATGAACTGGATGAAGAACAGGAACTGCTTTGGAACTGCTACTTGGGGGAATTAGTAACAGTTGAAGTTGTGCCAGTGACGCCACCTTGTCAATCGCACTCCTTACCCAAGTTAACTCGCTAATTGAATGGCTACAGCGAGTTAACTTCGTCGTTGGGATTAAATCTACTCCTGTTGGACTTCCCTTCGGCTCCTATCTCCAAATCTAATGCGTATGCCCTACTAATTATACTTCCTTTTGGCAATTGAATGCCGTGTTAGACTTAGCGGGTGGGAGTGAAGTAGCTAGGTGGTTAAGTACTCAACTAATATGAAGAAGTTCGCTGGTTAGAATCTAGATGTGAGCTAGGAATAAGGATCGAAACTATCCGGGTTTGAGAGACCCCCCTTAGGCTCACCAATATCTTGGTTAAAAATTTGATTATGGGGGTTCTATACACAAAAACCTCTATGTTTTGAAGTGGTACTTTTTTCTTTTTTTGTGCTTTTTCAGAACAAGTAAAGGGCTTAACCAACTTAATTGGGCATATAACCGTACTACACGTTTTATTTTCTGTATGTTCCTTAAAATAATATTGTGACCGTGAGAACGAAACAGATGTATATTTCTGTTACATTGTACAGGTTCTAGAATCGCCTAGAACGGTTACATTCATGTACTTGTACGTGATCACATGTTTTTAATGATCTAGGCCTTTCTCCGTGGGCCAATATCGGACTATATATGAGATTCAATAAACTAAAGTCTTAGTCTCACGTTGAACAGCGAAGCATTAGGTTACTTTTGAGTCACTGGAAGTTACTGGTTTGTTATGTTGTTACTAATTTGAGTTCTGATTGGTTGTTAGACATTTTCTAGTAATAATTTTACGTCAATAAAATTATTAGTTACTTGTTTTATAAAGGAGAAGTTTAAAGCGAATTGAGAGCGATTTGTGATTTCAAGTATATCTTTTAAGCAGGAGAAATGCCTTCAGGTGGTGGGGAGCCTATTAGAGTAACCCTCATTTCTGTTCGTTTCTGTTTGTTTGTTTGTTTAACGTCACTTTATGCCACTAAGGATAATCGGACGATGCTGCAGTGGGAGTCCTAAATTTTGCCTATCCATGTATAATTAGGATAGGGATCTTTAACGAGTAGCTGACATCGTACAGGCTCGGGTCCTCAATTTCACGCCCCATCCGAGGGACGGCATGGCTAAGGATTTTTTACTACCATTAAAAATCCTGGGGCCACCGCTGGGCGCGAACCTGCGACCTTTAGTATTGGAGGTTGCCATGCTAACCACTATACCACAGGTGACCTCCGAAAAAAATGAGCAAAAACTATTAAGTTAATACTGTTTTTTAACTCAATACTTGCCACTTTTGATTTTTACCTTCATTCTGCGACGGATGCGATATGTAACTTGATCTAAATTATTCCAAATAAGCGATAAGACGATAAAACATTGCATATAAACGTTTATCACTTAATTTTTAACAAATGTAGAGGTGAGAGATAGTCAACTGTAATTCTTTACGATAGGTTGAATGATTGTCAGGATTTTCAGTTAAATTTTTTTTATTTTTAAAAGCCAACGTTTCGATCCAATGTCTAGAAATATCCAATACATGAATATATAAAGCTTACCATCTTTTATATTATATTTTTTATACATATTAGTTTTTTAAAATATTAATTTAATTGTCATCTTCTAGCATAGGTATCTTATAGCATATATTTGTTTTTGTTTTTAGCCCTGATATTATAGGATCTTATAGGATAGAGATCTACAAGTTGGATCGAAACGCTGGCTTTTAACAATAAAAAAGTTTTAACTGACTTTCTTCTATAACAATTTTTTAAGTGTAATTTGATTAAAATAATTGCAAAACCGACACCGCTCATTCTTTCAGCCCGAATAACATGAGGTAATAAAAGAAAAAATATCTCAGATTTATTTGAAGGACATAGCCAACAAATGTTTGAGGTACCCCAATCGGTCCAAAATTCTATTTTGACCCCTATATTTTTTATTTTATCAACTTACCTCATTACTCAGAAGTCTTTAATTAGTTATCGGGAGCGGTCCCTATGAATAATTACTCATTAGGACAGGACGAAAAAGAGACTCATGGCTCATCTTAATATCTTAACATAACATTTTCATCCATTATGTCAATAGTTTATCTTTATTAATTTTATTTAGCCTTTTTTTTTTTTTTTTTAAATCACCTAAAAGGTTTCCCTTAACTTTGTTGTTAAGATAATTTCCCCCCTTTCCCTGCGTTTCGTAGATTATAGAAAGAATGAGGGGGGCGATGAGGGTAAGAAGGGGTGGTGGAAGGGGGGCGAGAAGAGAGGAGGGGTAGTCCCCAACAGGTTAATTGGCTCGGCCCCGACACAGGTAAATACTCAGGGGCTGGCCTAGGCTATTATCTACCTTACCTTCGGACTAACTTATCCTGCTGTATTCCACTAATTCCATGGTGTCAGTGTTTATTGTTATTTACTGATTTGTTTTCATCTGAGTCTCTTAGAAAACAGAAATTCTTTTAAAATGTACATATGTAAATTTAAATAAAATTTCTGTTTTCTAAGTGGCTCAGGTGAAAACAAATCAGTAAATAACAATAAACGCTTGGGGTACGATAATTAAAACACTCTACTTTTTCATATAAAAATCTTCGGAAATAATAACAGATTATTAATTATTAAAGACAAGCATCCTTATCAACTAAGCATCGTTATCTGGGACGACTGAAAAGGAGTTGGATGTGCTAAGAACTCTTCTGAATCAAGATCGGGTACTCGGACATACTCGGATAGAAAACTGCGGACAAAATCCTATATCCCTTCAACTTTGGCGATTGGAGCTTAACTGGAACAGGTGAAAATGAAAATATCTGTAGTCCCAGAGAACAATTGGTTTATTCAAATTTGGCAAAAATGAGTTAAGTGGTAAAAAAATAAGCACTTGATACATTTTTTACACTTTGATACTTTTTCATCGTCGTGAATAAGTGTATAAGTCAGGAGTACATTTTTTGTTTATTATTTATAAAGCATTTATAAAGGGCGAAGAACTGTTAAGGTTATTATCACCTTCCGTAAGAAATGTAGAGTCTTATTTCTTTTATGAAATGAGTTCGGGCTGATGTTCTGATTGTAACCTAGTACTAGAAATCCTAGTTGTAGATTTTTTTTCTGGGTAAACTGGACACCCCTCTAATATGTGCGTACTGATGGTATTGTAAAGAGAAAAAAAAATAAAAAACATATGGTTTGGAATAGTTGTAGACTATTGTTGGAACGAACTAAAATTTCGAAAAAATTGTCATAGTAAATGTTTATGACTACGATATTCGAGTACCATCTACGCTGTCCTAGAGCCTTCCAGGCTGTTCTTCTTACGACTAAATATAAAGAGCGATGAACTGAAGAGTTAGTCTAGTTTTGAAGCTCAAGTCATATGGTTATTTTTGTGTTACGGTCCAGTTACAAAGTGATACCTTTTGTAACCTGTTTAATTATTTGTGTATTCATAGTTTTTGTAATATTGTAAAATTTTATTTTCGTTCAATAGAAATTGTTTAACCCACGTAAGTGTTACAACATTGTTTTGTGCTGATATCTATAGGCGTCCTTTTAAAATGAAGTTATTATAATATGCATTAAATGCGTTGAAATTGGTCGATGGACAGTTAGTCAACTGTAATAGGTTGGTTATTCGGATTTAGGGGCGTAAAACCCACTGGTTATTAACGCCGTTAATTATCTTATATGTTGGCACTTATTTTTTATTTTATTTTTTTAAAATCTTTTTTAAGAGATCGAATCACATAATTTGGATTTTCGGCCAATAAAAAACAAGACAAAAAAATATTTAAATTAATAATAAATAAATATAAAATATACATATAGATATAGAGCAAGAAAGTGTTAGATATATTTAAAAAAACCTTCTTGGGACAGAAAGGAGAATATATTCTCGAAATTTCCATCATCGCCCAAGGCTGTCGATATGTTTGCTGGTATGTTCTTTTTATTTAATATTCGACTGTAGAAACTACAACCCTGGAAGATATGCTCTACAGTTAGCCTCTCATTCAACTGTAATATCTCATTACTGATAAAATTTGTTCAGTAGGTTCAACGGCAATGATCAGTAGCCACTAGTTCGTTTTTTTTATTACACCGTTCAAACGTTATACTTACCCTGACAAGCAAGAGAATTTTTTTCCATTTATTCACTGGGGAGTACAGACATAAAGTGCAAAAAAAAAAAGTTTTTATTCAGCATTTATCATTTATTAAAATCTTTTCCTACATACATACATATGTATTTTGGGATATTTGAATTTTTTCAAATAAATCCTTCAGGTTTGTCGAGCTTGCATTTTTGTGGTGAGATGTTTTTAAACATGCAAATTTTAATAGAAAATTTTGTGATTTTATTTTGCATATAAAATAACAAACAAATGAATTGACGCGCCTAAATAGCGTAACATTACAAATAAGTTAATAGGTATCTTAATTTATTTAAATCCCATCTATTCATCATAGGGATGTCGCTAAGGAGCATCAACTTGAGAAAATGGAACAAGTCCTCGACTAAGTAATTCGGTTTATAGTTGTGCTCACCTGCTCCAGCCCCCCTTGGAATATTTATACAACCATTAGCATAAACTATTTAGCTATGAGGAAACACTAAGTTTATCCTTCATTAGTTTGTGTTTCTTGCAATGAATGGAAATTTCAAGCAACTCACTAAAGGATGAAGAGCTAAAGCTAAGGTCCTTTATATGATATTTGTACCTTTGTCATTAATGAGAACCATAGTTGTAAAGGGAATTAATAATATTACTAAAATCATATATATTATTTTTCAAGGTAGAAGTTTCTAAATGGTGATAATCTTCTCAGGTTTTCAAGGAGAACATTTCCGGTCAATACATATTTTCGAATAACCCCTTTGTTTGCGAATTGTGAGCGAAAAACTTAAATTCTCAGCGAAATTTCAAAATGGTCGCAGGGCTTTTTCGAAGGTGTCATTGTTTTTCAAGTTGTCGAGGCGAACATTTTTTGTTATATAAACTTTTTCGATTGTCGCCGTTCTTTGCGAGTTAAAAGCAAAAACTACCATGTTACTAATATTTAAACTTATGCTTCAGAAAATAAATAATCTACAATTTAAACACATTTACTCTTTACTTCAACCCTCCCTCACCTATTCCCACGAATACCCAAGTAAAACCAGAGATTCTATAGTATAGATGTTGCCAATGAGGTTGCAGGATAGGAGAAACAAAAAAGTCAAATAAATGAATAATAATATTTTTTTTTTTTTTTTTTTTTTATAGAACAGAACATTGTTCTGGGACAAAGAATGACAAATGTGCACATATTTGGAACAGTAAATATCTGGCCATCGTACAACACCAGTGAAAATATAACACACTTCTTCGTTTTTAAATATGACTTTTTGAATGTTCTTAAATACAGCCGCGTTTCACATGTAAGGTGACAAATTTATATGTCTTTTAGCCTCTTAGTCGAACTTCGATTTGATTAAATAACGATTACAATCCGTTGATATCGAAATGTTTTCTGCTTTGAACGGTTCAATGTAGACGTAATCAAACGTGGGTTAGGTTTGTTGAACGACGCACAGTGGGAAAATTTTGTCTTTTAGCGGCCAAAAATCTATAACTCCTGACTAAATGATTATAATCGAATAATTCTTTTTTCATTACAGAGCATGGGATTCCCTTTATCAGTGAAAATAAAAAAAAATAAAAATACCATCGCTCAAAGTATTTCAAATTAATTTTTAAATAAATTCTTTCATCACTTAAATTTAAATAAAATAGTTTATTCGGTATAGGGTTATACATAGGGAATGAAATGAGTCAGGATTATTATCTATTGAGCTTTCAGCTTATATACATGTATTTTTCAGGCATTTGCTCCTTTTGAAATATTTAAAAATAATTATTGTCTAAATAAGAAAATATCCAAAAAATTAAATTAAAAATACCCTTTTTTTTAAGGAATTTTAACGGAATAAAATATTTTTAAATAATCTAACTAAAACTATATTTTATGACTTAGTCTAATGGCCGAAAATATAATGAAAGTTCAAATATAGGGATTTAAATCTTAAAATCTATATATCGCCGATCGAACGCATTTGATCGATCTAATTCTATTATGTTATTTTAGCACCCTTCGCCATTTACTACTGTGAAAAAAAATAGAACCAATTATTGCCAATTAAAGAATTTATATCAATTTAAATACTTTCTTTTCATAAATTACATAGTCAATGTAGATACATTTCCTAATGTAATTCAAACATTCGCGGAAAGAAAAAAATTAAATTACTTGCTACATTTTAACATGAAACATGCGTTATATGTTAATATACGCATATTTACTTAAGACAAATATACATACTGCTCACAGATATACGAAATTGCCAAAAAACTGGGAAGAGGTACTGCTCGGTGCCATCCTTCCTCATGCCTGACGTACCATTAGATGTCTAGTAAAAAAGGCCACAAACTCTGCTAATTGTTTATACGAGTATGTTGTTAACAGGCACGGATTTACAAATGGAGTAAAAAAAAAAGAAAAAAAATATTTAGAAGAACTAAATGTTTATTAAAATAAAAGCTCAATTTTTTTCTTTACTAAAACGACTTCACAATATTCGTTCGTTACGTTTTTACTTAACCTTACCTTATAATGTAAAAAAAAATGCACTAGTTGCCATCATTGAACGCAGGTACTTAAAAAAATAGTGTTAATACTAAAAATGAAACATAATTTTTTACCATATTGCTCTCAGTAATAACACCACAACCAGTTAATAAGATGGTTAACATCTTACCCTTGATTTTTATTTTATTTTTAACTAATTCGGTGTAGAAATAGCTCAAAGGATAAGAAAACAACATGACCAGAACCTGAAAAATGCACCTTCAGCCATTTCATAATGATAACATTTCTGAATGCAGTACCTCATCTCAGGAAACAAAAGTTAAATTATATAGTATTGAAAGTCCGGCTGGTATGAATGAAGTTTGTACAGGGCCGTGAATTGTATCATTTGTTGAACTGACATTAAGCTGAAACTTGAACTAGTTTGTTGCCAAGTACTGCTACCTGCAACCCCTACCCCCTTCATAAATTACTGGTGACTATTATAATCAAACTTTAGTATTCTCTCAAATGAAGTAAATTCTCTCTATACAACTGCGTTCCCTTGAATAGCATAACTTTTCTAACTTCACTACAAAGTAAAAAGACAAAATTAGTATTGATATATAAAAATAAATTAACTAAATGGAATGGACTTATGAGAGTATATAAATAAACAAATATAAATACTTATAAAAACACTAATATAAATATTTTTACCCAGGGAGTCTAGAAATTGGGTAAATTCTATACTTTGGATTTAAATAAAATGATAATTTTCCGTTTTCTTTATTTACAGAGATACCTAAATCAACGTTTTTCACGTTTTTATCGGTCTTGATAAGTAATTGAAAGTATTTTTTATAGTATTTAAATCCAAATTTGTTTTGATCAAATTATAAAATATATGTTAAATAATAAAAAAAATATTATAACTATATATTATTTAAAACAATGAAATCATTACAGGAAAAACAATTCAATTTTTGTTAGGTCTCTTTTTAATATTATTAGGTCTCTTTTTAATATTATTATTTTTTATATAATAATTTAATATTATTATTATTAATAATATTGTTAGGTCTCTTTTTAATACCATTTTTATAATCTTTTTAGATCATGGCTCTTTCTTCTTCAGTTTTTTAACGTACGGTTACGAAATATTTTTTTCTGGTAGTTGCAATTATTAATGCAATATCTTATACTAATACAAAATCTCAAATTGTTAGGTTTCGTCAATATGATATAATTAAAATTCTTGGGAATTTTGATTAATTTCACTTTATTAAGCTTTATAAATTTAATTTTACTACAGGATTTCGGATTATTCATCCTTCCAATCAACATGTTAATTTACATGACTTGTTTGTGGTACAATAATAATAAATAAATAACAATTTTTTTGTATGTGAACAGTAGGAAAAACACATTTCTAGATATTTATACGTAGGAATGTGATAGTAGTTAATTGTAAAACAACATTTTCCGATTCGATGAATGTTTCGGGCTATCTTGGCTAGAGTGTTATAATTCAGAACTCAGGTTTAAGGATACTAATAAGTTTAGCATAGTATGACGTGAAACCAAAAGAGATATTTATTTGAGTTACGTTGTACGAAGTTCTAGAATTGACTTGGAATTAGAATACAGTCATTAATACGTAATCACATGTTTGAATCGTTTTAGGCAATTCTGGGTACATAGTTCTATAGCCGACCTTATATAAATAAACTATCGACAAGCGGCTTAGTGTAACCTACAGTACACAGTATGCAGTTACTTTTTGTCACTCGTCTGTCAATGCTAATTACTTTTTTTTTTAATGTTTTTTTTTTGTTGCTACTAATTGAAGTTGTTATTGTTTATTTGACCTTTTTTGTATTGTGGATTCATGTAAATAAAATTATATAAACCCATATCATTGTTATTATACATCATCTAATCTGGTTCCCAGCGTTCTAAAACGGTAATTTCGTTCTATGTCTTAAAATGTGGTATACATATCTGTAAAATTGATGCCATGGTAGATGAAATATGACATAATTAAAACATTGGAAACTACAGAAACTAGAAAATATATGTAATAATTATATAAATAATTCAAAAATATTAAACAATAATTTCTTTAGGGAAAAAGAAGAACTACACGCATATAATGAAAGACTTGTAAAGGACATTGCGACCGCCGACATGCGCAGAAGTATGCGACCAAAAAGAGGGTGGATGAGGAAGCTCTTTTTTTTTTCTTTTTTTTTTCAGGAACTGAACTAAACCAGGAAGAGCTTCCGGTCATTATGTTGAGGTTAATAAAGAAAAACTTAAATAATGTGAAACGTACCTGTCTATTGGAACTGTCGTAGGATAGTTAAACCTTATTATAATTCCTTCCTTAATTTCCATCCTATTCACCTCTTATACAACTCCCATTTAAGTGCCACACATTTACACTCTATAGGTCTGTGAGAGAAAGACACCGCTTTACATACTACTTCATGATACTCAGGATGGAAATTTTGAAAGAGCTTTCCCCGAACAAAAAAGAAAAATCCAATCTGGAAAATGATAAGGGTTTTCATTTACAGTTCACTAATGAGCGGTCTCCATTAGTGAGCTCAGCATGAGCCGATGGTATATTAATGAGTAATATCATCATCAGTGTGCTGAAGAAAAAAAAAAAAAACTTTGCATTAAACTTCAGCAAAGAAGTTTTATTTTTTATTTTATATTTTTTCTGGAATTATCACAGCATTAATAAAATTAGTAATAATAAAATAATAATTTCCAAATGAGGTTTTGAGGTCATTTTCTTTAATATCGCTTGAAGAATTATCAGGAATTAAAGAGAAACTGAGGTTGGATTGGTTGGTGGCTTGTAATAGGAATGGAGTATATATGTAAGGGATGGAGTACATAACTAATTATAATATATATTTGCGGCGGTGGTGATTCCTATACAGTATAGGCCCCTAAATTAAAAGCCTGAAGGGGTTTGAGTGGAAGTATAAGGAGCATGAGTTATGAACTTTGATGTTTTTATAAATCAATTTCTAAAAAAGTTATTTTATATTTATCTGTTAATAAATCCCTATAAAATTTTTATTTTAATTCATTCACCTGAAAGATTTAAGCGCTCAGTTCAAATTGGTTCAACTACTATTCAAATTCTGTTGGGCTCCAGGTCATATAGGAATGAGAGGAAACGAAATGGTAGATAAGGCGGCGAAAGAAGCTCTTGCTCATCCAGGACGTGGCAAAACCTTCCTAACAGCGTCGGAATTAGCGCGACCACTAAGGAAAAATATATTTCAAAATTGGCAGACATTGAGGGACAACAGCCCTCCGAATAAATTGAAGTCTATCAAAAAGGAAGTTGGAGCATGGAGCAGCTCCAGCCGCAGCAGTCGCAGAGAAGAAGTGGTTCTAACACGACTCAGGATAGGACATACGAGGCTTACGCACCTCCACCGCATAAAAAAAGAAACTCCGCCCAGATATCCTATATGTGATGAAAGATTGACAGTAGCTCACAAGAGAAAGATTGTACTTCTACAAGACCAGGGTGTACCAACAAATATATCCACCGTATTGGGAAATGAAGAAAAGTTCTTAAATAGTGTCACATATTTTCACTCCAGGGAAGCATTTCTTAAAAGCATTTTTTTTTTTTTTTTAAATTCATTTTTCCTTACTTCTATTTTTTTTTAAATTATCAATTTTTTCCTCTTTTTTTAATTAATGTATCTTTAAATTTTCCTAGATCAGATTTTATTACTTATTTATTTATTACGTAATTGGCGTAATTACCACCAATTTATTAAAAGCATGCCTTCAGTCTAAAAGGGCGTTTATGACCAAGGGTTTTTACGCCTTCATAGTAAAACTACTAACCAACCAATCAAATTCTGTTAAATTGTTGAAACAAAAATTCGTCTTTCTTGCACCACATTTATTGGTAATTTCCTTTATAATATTCTAGAATAAAATTCCAGCCTTTTACCATTTAATGAAGGGTAAATAAAAAATTTGACCTTTGAAAACTCCTAGTAACGACTTTGTTTGACATAACTAATAACGCTACCGGTCAGAATACAACTCTTATTATACTATGAACTGTATAATCTTTTTCTGTGGAACTGGTCTTAAAAAGCTAATCTTTTTTATCTAAATTTTATCTGGTTTGGACAGCAAGACTTGCCGAATTTTCTTCTAATTGCTTTATTTATTTACAGTTCATGCTATCATCGCTATGTTTGCCAATCCAGGTATAGTTAAGATTGTCGAGTTAATGAGTACCTAATGTCGTTTTTTCTTCGTTCGTCTAGATTTGTATCGGCATTTTACCACTCTCTTATAAAATCATATGGCCTACTGACGGGATTCAAACCCGCGACTTTTGGTATAAAAGTTTTTTATGCGAACCACTACACTACAGATAACTCCGAAGCGCTAAAGACTATTTATCAAAATTATTGATAGCTTTATTTTCGTCTTTTTAATAAATATGTCATCGACTACTAGTCTAATCCAAAAACTGTTAGCTCTTCATGTTGTATTCTACAACTCCTATAACTTTTTGCTATATTTGAGCTGTTAGAAATATAAACTCATATATAATTTTATTATTAATAAATAAAATAAATTTAATATTAATTAGTCGCATCTTGCACTTGTTGGCATGTCTGGAAGAGAAGAGCTGTTTAAAAGCTGTCCATCCCAGGAGTTCCAACAGTTCATCCCCCCACCCCATCACCGCCTCCCCCTCATCGCCCCCACCCTCCAGAGCCACCTGATAGAACTTACTGATAGTTTAATAGGCTTAATTAAACTTCGTCCTAAGGCCAAATTAAAGTTGCCCGATAAATACGATTAAGATAAAAAAATATCAATGGTATATCAACTTAGTAGTCAAATTTCAACGCATAGAAAAACCGTTTAAAAAACAAAAATATCCTCAGTGTTAATGTGAGGTAGCATGTCATGTCAAAGTAAAAAGAAAAACTCAAAACAAAATACTAATAACAATATACTCTCTTTTTCTCCTATACAAAATTAAAATCATATTTAGTTATCTACTAAATACATACATATACCTACTAACACACATCTGGGCATACTCTTGAATAAATTATGGTTCAGCGAGAAATATGCACAATTTACAAAACTATGTACTATTTATTTAGGTTTATTCGATTCAAGGCCGTGATCAATTTTTCTGTAATTTTAGACTGCTACCAAAGGCTCCTTACGAAGCAAGTTAAACAACACCTGCGAAAATTGTATTCCCCTTTTTTAAAAAAATGGACAGGCTACGGCTGACTTGCTGTACCGAGGCGACTCTGTAAGTAACTGAACGAGAGACTTACTGGCCCCAAATTCAAATAAAAAATCAAAATTTGTATTGGAAAAAAAATTACACACACACCATTCATTGTTAATTTTTGTACTCCATTATTTAATCGTCTTATTTTAAATAAAAATACTTGCCAGGTCTCCTGGTAAGTTGGTTGTTCTACTATGAAGTGGCTTGAGATTTAAATCGACACTATGCGGTGTTTTTAGTCTAAAAATAGATTTTAGTATTTTCTACGCAGTTCTTATACACAGTTACGCGATATGTTTGACATACATAAATAGTACATAAATAAATACATAAATAGTATGTACATAATGTTAGCTCGAATTAAATATATTACATAAAACTATAAATTATAAAAATATAAATTATAAAAGAAAAATTCGTTTTCTCAAAAATAAAATATACAATCATTCATAAAAAAAAAATATTATTTTTAAAAATTAAGTTGGGTATGAATTAATTATGATCCGTTATATAAATTTTTATGGACTTACTATCGTTCTGCAACCGTCTGGATGACAGCTATGGGAAAGGAAAGTATTCAGTTTACTGTGTCTGTTTGAAGAATTTCTTTATCGTCGATATAGATTGGGGGACAGGTTTTTTCGGAGGGCAAAGTAATATTGCACTGCAAGAAGACGGTTAAAGTCTGCAAGTGCTGTTGTTCTTTTGGAAAAAATCACATGTGATGTTTTAACTGCAATATCAATTTTACTATGTACCCACAAACAGCTACAAGGGAAAATGGTCTTTGATCACAAGTAGTCTACCATCGGGGCAGTTAGTACCACTGATTCTAACCGTAACCCAAAAGTTGCCATACTAATGTCTTAATATGAACATTCCCTCCATGGAAGAATTTTGTGAATGGCGCCTTACATGAACGGAACATATAAAACTATTGTGACTATTGCGACTATGACATCGTAGGTTATGTCATTCTTATACCAACGGTATGCATAAACCCAAAATTGAAGTATTTATTTTTATTTATCATGATTTATTCTAATTTTGTATTGTTTAAATCAGTCATTTATCTCATGCAAGTGTCGTTGACCTCGTGTATATGATGTTTAGTAACAGCAATCGATGTCAGTGTAAGTTGCACCCAATGGCTCTTGTTAAATCGCCAGCGTATGTTTTATAGAATAAGGAGGTAAGGTCCTGTAGAGGAGACAGTATTGAACCTTCAGGTATTGGATGCATTGAGGAAAACAGGTATCATTTAGTTTATTTATCATCCAATTATGTCCATTACCATTTGATAATCTTTTTATAATAAAGAAGTTAGTGATATTAAATTTAAATTTTTGGCTTACGTTCGATATCGCTCAAGTTTTTTATCAGAGGTCAGAAAAAACCATGGGGGAATTTTCCTGGAAAAGTTGTTTAATTTAATCGAGCAAAAAAAAGAAGGAAAAATAAAAGGCGAACCCTGTAAAATATAACAATGGAAGAAGAGGGTGTTTGGGGGAAGTGCTAGTTTGGGAGTAACTTTAGTAATTACAAGTTGTTGTGGCATCTAAACCAAGATGGTTTCTTATACCGACGGCAGCATCTGCACCATACCCTATTCCCGCATTATTTTATCCAAACTGCCTGACTCTCAAGTGAAAAATCTATTGCCTTCGTTTTTTGATATTTTTTCACCCAAACAAAAAACCCCACACGCGGTGCATAGTATAATCTGACGCTATTTCAGTTGTCGTTAAGCACTTTCTAGCTTACATTAAACGGCTAGTTTGACAAGTTCGATAATCTGACTGAATTAGGAAGAAGCCTCAAATATAACACAATATACTTATATATAAAAATATAATCTCCACTTGACTACATTTAATGTCACATTATGAATAATTTTTTTTTTAATGGACGTAAATAAAATAATATGTAAATCTGCGCCTGTCAACTACTAGACATATAATGGCATCTAACATCGGGAAGGATGGCACTCAACAGTAAGTATTCCCTTGCTTGTTTCAATTACTTTGGTTCGTTAAGGACGGAGATCTCTCTTCCAACGCTTTTTCGATCTCTTTCTCATGTTCATGAGCATGTCTGCTGTACCCAAAATATCCATTTGTGTGTTCGTGTTAATTGGTAGGAAAACATTTGTAAAGAGCCTTACGTATACTCGTATAATATGGCGCTTTTGAAATGATTCAATATTTTTCTAAATATAAGGTATGGAGTTTTTGCCAAGGATGAGTATCTGTTAACAGTATGCCCATATAGGTTTAAGTAAATATGTGTGCTTAATCTGTCTAAGTTTTAGTTTTGAGGATTTAGAATGAAGTTTGTAAAGTAGGTTTAGCCGTTTATGAATGAATGAATAGAGTTTTCCTATTCATTTCAACATGCTATCCTACTATTGAAGGGTAGCCCTAGATACTGTACTTTATTTGTTCGAGGAATTTCGATGTTTTCGATATAAATTTGAAGTCAAGTATTTTTTCGATTGGTGTAATTGGCTTCGTAAGATTAGTAATATTGAGATATGAAATAATTTATTTCTCTTTTGTGAATGTTCATATGTTATATGTTTTCATTGGAAGATTTTTACAGCATTTTTATTTGGTTAATTAGAAAATTAAAAAAAAAAAGTACAAATGTTTTGTCACCCATTGTACTTGTAAGTTCATTCATTATGAAACTTTATTGTGTAATGAAGTTACTCTTAATTTTTTATTGTTTTTTTTTTCATTTTTTATTGAATTCAACAAGTAAAGCATTTGGCGGATTTTATTTTTTGTTAAAACTGTTGCATAGTCTGCATAAGTAGTGGTCAATGTCTTATTGCTTATTAATAAGTCACAGATGCATAAAATGTTGAGTAGAGGGTCCAGTATCTATAAATGAGATGCATTCACCCAATATGTTCTTTTTGTTTGAAAGAATAACATTAAATAAATATTTTTTAAAAATAAAAACATATTGGACGAAGAAATGTTAGATAGTAACTAGGAGAGTAAAAATTATTTCAGGTTCAACTCGTTCTTTCTTGGAAATTGTGGGGAAAAAATAAAATGAGTAACACTGGAGTCGGCATTGAAGGGTATTAGTACAACCTGCCCCTTCATTTTTGTAAGCAAGCAAACCCACCAAGACGTTTGGTAACGTGTGACTGTATCCACAACTGTTGAATGGGCAAGTCAGACCATACATCAATGGTGGTCCCCGCTTCAATGCTCCAATTTCACATGTTCACGAATGATCCTTTAATTGTTCTTTACTAACTTTGTACTAGACTGCAATAGTGATTTATGAAACAATTTAACAATCAGATAAAGCAGGAGCAACGGATATAACGGAAAGTGAAAAGAAAAAAAATGGTATCCTAAGAAATGGCCTTTTTCATCAGATGCGCGATTTTTCTAATCAATATTTTTAATACTTTTTCTTGACTATTTTTTGCTTAATTCACAGAAAGAACCGAATTAAACCATGTTTTTAATGTAAAAAAAATGCTCTTGGATTTAAAACTGGTGGTGCTAAAAATATATATGATACCTCATTTGACCACTTCAACTCTATGTCTCTGATTTTATTATTTTTCTTCATTTGCTATATCAGTTAAATAAGTTAAAAATCATTTTTTAATTCTAATATGTGGCACCCATGTCATTCTTCAGTCAGTATTCCTTCAGTCAAAGGTGAATCCGTAAAAGTGTATTGTTTCCTTCCGAAGAATTTCATTATTGTCAATATAAAGGAAAGTAATTTGGATCTTCGTCTCTACTACTGTTTATTATATTTTGTACATTACAAACTTTTCGACCTCCGTTTTCCTAATCATATTACTGCCTTCCCGGTCAGATTAGGATGATGCAGTAATTTAAGAAACACTGAAGACGGCCCTGGAGGTCGAAACGTTTGTAATGTACAAAATATAATAAACAGTAGTAGAGACGAAGATCCAAATTACTTTCCTTTATAATTTCAAAGTCTCTAACTCCTATTTTAAATAAATTAGTAATTATTGTCAATATAAACTAAGGGAGTGGGTATATCTCCACTTTTTTCGTAATCTCCGCACACAAGCATAAAGAAGGAAGACGCTGGATAATAAATCTCTTTACTTGGACAAACAATATAATTGAATCAAGCCAGGAAGTGGTTCCTGCTGGATACGTTCCTTACCCACGTCTGAAGACGTGTTTGTTTTCTCTTTTGCTATTTTATTTTCTGACAGTCGATTTTAAAAAATTCGTGAGACTTCCCATGGTTGCTATAAACTACTGATGTTGTTTGAGAGATTTTTGCTAACATATTATGTTGCATTTGTATATATTGTTTCTATTTCAGACTTAGTTTGTACTCATATAAGAATGAAATAATATAATAGTTATAGAATGCTTTACATTCTCATATGGTAGTTTTCATTTGAAAAAATTAAAACAAAATGATCATATTAAATCAAAGATACCAACTATTCCAGGAATACAATCGGAATTTGTATATTCAATATTATTTATATTGAAATACAAACAATGTTAGCTAAGCTCTGCTCGCTTTGATGTGACTTACTCTAATATGACTTTTAGGGAAATAATTACATTTATTCCGTTGAAATTTGGCCAAAAACATGAACAAAGAATATAAATTAACATTGTTTCCGTCCGTTGAATCCTCTACTGAACCGGAAGGAACGTTGTTTATTCCGTATAACACTCCATTTGTTCCGTAGAGGATATTAACTAAAAATTTGGTATCATTCTTTTAATACTTGTCCTATTCTCATGACAAGAAAAGTGGATATGGACCACTATTCGCCTAAACAACAAAGTTCTGTAAAAGTTTCAAATTTATCAATCCGCTACTTTTTTTTAGTTTTGAGGTATCAAACATGCCGCCATTGCATTAATTTTATTTGTTTACATATATAAGATAAATGGGACGAAAACGTGTGATAAAATGTAAAATAGACCGTAAATCTGTTAATTATTCTTCTATATTGGTTTTTCTTTTTTCTTTCTTGAAATGGGCCGCTATTTGGTTCAACCGTAACAAGTCCTATAAATTGTATGATTAATCCATTCGTTACTTATTGAGTTTTGAGTTAACAAACATACTGTCTCTGCATTTATACATGGAAGATTATCAGAAATACGAGTATATTCTGATTATAGCCGGAAATAACCCGCTTCGGAAATACCTTGCGCTGATATAGGCATTATATTTGGAGTGTACGAAGAATAACATTTGGGTTCATGAGAAGATGTGGAGATATTTCCCAAGGGCTGGCTGGCTCCCCGAAGAAAGCTGGAAGAAGGACGGCACCACTTTAATATGTCCCTAGCAAGTGTCTCAACAATTCCAACAACTTATTCATCAGGACTCCCTCAGCGAGCTTTATGAAAATTCAACTCCAACTCCCCGGCTATCAGTTATATCTTATATAGTCTCAGAACAACGGAGCAGTTCCGTCTTCCTCACATAATAGAGGGCAGTATTCCTTATTTAAAAAAAATATATATAATATTTTAACACTGATAATAAGGGTTTCAATAATTTTATTTAGGTGAATTACAACAGAAAAATGTCCAAAAAACGTTACAAAACAACAACAACGTTACAAAACAGTAACTAGCAGAGACTCTAAAGTAACTGTAGGCTTCGCTGTTCAAGGTTAGACTAACCTGAGTTGATCGCTCACTTATATACGGCCTGCTATGACAACACCCCAAATTGCCTTGCACGATCCAAACATGAGATCACATACTAATAAGTGTAACCGCTCCAACGTAACAGAATTGAAAATCTGTTTTCTTCCGCCAAAATATTAGGTTGAAGATAAAATTTAGTTTAACGAACTTTGCATATAACTTCATGTGGCCCCTAAACAATCAATATATACGTCAATATATTGCACAATGACTGACATTGTACAATAATATTGATCGTCTGTAGATCACATTTACTGATTGTGCAATATATTCTGTTAATCAAAAACAGTTTGATTTATATTGTGCAATCTATTAAATATTGCTTTGTCGTTTGTTGGCAGGATTTCGACGAAATACTTTTAATTTTTACAGCGCAAGAATGGCTAAAGGCAAAGAAACTTGATGAGTCCGAATAATTATTATCGCTAGCACGCGACAACTTCATACTGACTTAAAAAAAATGACTTCAGCTTGGGCAGTAGAGGTGCAACCAGTCTCAGTAGTTCATCAAACAATGTACTATCGGGTCACAAAAAAATTTGAAAGTCACTAGGTTCACTAATTCTTAGTTCACTTAACAGTTTTTCATGAGTGTACCTATTTATTTTTTTAAACCATTTCTTCATCCAATTGCGCTTCTTTTTTTCCTTCATTTTCGAAGCTACAACTAATGCTATAACCACACAACTTGCTGTCTTCTTATTCCACATGTCGACTGCACAATAATATTGCTCAGTGTTGGTTGGCCAAAAATAATATTGTTCAATATATTCAAGTAAATATTGATCGTCTAGGGGCCGTTTCAGATGTATTAACAGTTGACTCTGTTTTATTGAGGCATAAAGGGAAAATTTGTTTTGTCTCAATTAGGCGGAAGACCCAATAAAACGGAGATCATGAATCTACACGTAAATGCCAAGAAAAGAAAAATGCCTAAATGCGCTTAATCACTAGGCTAACGTAAAAGTAATTGATGCTATAAATTGGACATATTAGTCGGGAAACTAAGTTAATGGGTGCGTTTAGGCTTATGTATTCTCGTCTGTTATTTTAATGATATGGTGAAAATAATACGAATAATTTAATTGTTAAAGTGTATTTTTATTAAGTAGGTGTTTTATAATATGACGAAATATACAGAATGACACAAATTAAAATAACTATTCTTATATAATATAAATTACAACTATAAAGAAAAACATTAGAAACAAGAAATTAATCAAATAATCTTTTTGACAGGAAAGAATCAACTGTTCATTATCACACTCTACTTATAAACTTACTAGCCTCGTAATTGGCGCACTTTTTTTGAGGAGTCTAACGGACATTCCTCACATCCTTTTCGTAAAAAAAAGTTACTTAACTTTTCGATGCAATTTCTTGCTTCTGGTAGAGAAACAGGCGTGATATCAGATACTTAAGTTATTCAACATTCCTTTTTTCCATAACAACTACTTATTTTCACATTACAACATGTTAACATTTCGGGGCTTTGTCCCCATTTTCAAAACATAAAATAATGTCTCAATCGTATGATTGATAGTCTTTTAATACATTTTCCGAAACTATCAGCTCATACTTGTCCATATCAATTGGATATTTAAAATGGACATAAAAAAATGTAGAACATTGTATTTTAGCATTTGACAGTGATATAGTTTCGGAAAATTTATTAAAAGACTATCGATCATACGATTGAGAAATTATTTTATGTTTTGAAAATGGGGACAAAGCCCCGAAACGTTAACATGCTGTAATGTGAAAATAAATAGTTGTTGTGGAAAAACGGAAGATAAATTGTTAGTTAATCATTACTTATAGTTTTTTACATTCTGTTTCTTGGAAAAGTTAAATCTGTAGAAAGTTGCTGCCCAATTAGCCGATGTTTTGTCCCGATGAAGCGGTGGTGTTTTACCTATGTTTGCTTCCGTTTTGTTAAAAATGGCTCAATTAAGGTGTGGTCCCGATTATCCGGTCACCCAATTGAACGAACTCGACTGTATACATAAACCAATATTTTAGTTATTCCAGACACTTTAATGAATTTTTTTAATTAAGTTACTTTTACTATTGTTACAGTATATTTTTGGTTCTCATCGAAAATTCGAAGGGCAGGATTCAAGGAAGGAAAGTTCGTTTAAGGAAAGTTATTTTTTAACTTTGTTTATAACTTCGCACCTGTCAGCAAGATATTGACAATCATGTGGCCTAATGATGAAATAATGACATTTTAAGGTCTGGTCACACATAACCGCACCACAGCAGGGCGTGTATGGGATCTGATTCAAATAAGAAGGATTGATAGTAACCGGTCACACATACCCGACACCGTGTCAACCGACCCGTTACTATCTATCCTTCGTATTGGGTTGATGCAAAATTAATGCAGGTTTTTAATATTCATTGAAAATAGGCCATATCTTTACTTTAACTATATATATTTAATCAAAATAATTTCCATCCGAATCAATGCACTTTTGCCAACGTTCAACAAGCTTTCTTATTCCACCAGAAAAAAAATCTGAATCCCTGGACTCAATGAAGTCACGAAAAGAATTTTCAATTTCATACTGGTTTTGAAAATTTTTCTCCCTCAAAAAGTTATCCAGATGCCTGAAAAAGTGGAAGTCTGTAGGAGAGAGGTCAGGTGAATAAGGTGGGTGTGGGAGAACTTCGTAGCCCAACTCGTGCAGTCGTCGTAGCGTTGGTTGTGCGACGTGTGGTCTGGCGTTATCATGGAGAAGGATAGGTCCCTTCCGATTCATCAATGCTGGGCAAAGACATTGTAATTTTTTATTCACTTACTCGATTGAGAAAGCTGTAGTGGATAACACCAGCAGTATACCACCAAACTGTGACTATAACTTTTTTTGGGTGCAGGTTGGGCTTTGGGAAAGGTTTTGGTTGTTCATCTTTGCCCAGCCATTGGCTACAACACCTTCTGTTGTCGTATAAGATCCATTTTTCATCGCACGTCACCCGTGTGGCACCCAACTGGCCAACTTTTTTACCTTACCAATTGCTTCCAAGTGGCGTGCAACTGTGGATAGGTTCACGCCGAGTTCTACTGCTATTTCTCGGGTGGTTTTGGTTGGGTCTTCTTCCACTATCGACCTCAGCTGGTCGTTGTCAAGAGCAAAATGAAGGCCCCGACCTTCCTTGTCTTCGAGGTCGAAATCTCCACTGCGAAACTTCTGGAACCAACGCTGCACCGTGCACTCGTTAATAGCCCCCTGACCCCACACTTCGTTAATATGAATAGCCGTTTGCGCAGAGCTGCGCCCTAATTTAAATTCGTAAAAATAAATAAACTGATCAAATTCATGGTGAAAGAGAGGGTATTAGCTAAGGTTTGTTTTGGTATAATAATGATCAATGTTAGGATTTGCTTTGTTTACACAATTGGAATTAAGATATCGCAATAGAGGAAACCTGCATTAATTTTGCATCAACCCAATATTTGAATCAAATCCGTTACACGCCCGTGCTGCGGTGCGACCAGACCTTAAGGGCATGAGGAGGGTAAGCATCCAGCATTAACCCCTTCCTAGCTTCATTCGATTGCCAAGGCGTTTTAAGATAGGAGATCTCTAGTTAATCTTTTTTTTTTTTTAATATTCTCGTATTCTATCGTGTTTCAGCCATATTTCTCATAAAACTGCTCGTTTGTCCGTTCAAATTAATATAAAAATTCTTTCTGTTTAGTATGTCACATATCCTTGTCGGTTTTTCATATTCCATAATGAATCTGATTTGAATATTTTACATGTTTTTTTTTTTTTTTTGTGATGAAATAATTCTATTCCGTAGGAACGTATAAACTTACTTAGATTAGAAATTAATTCGTTTTGTTAATTGCCACTTCTCAAATGAACAGAACTGCTTTAATTATGAACTATAGCCTATCATTAAAGGCGTACTCCGCATGCGTGGGCTCAATAAGTTTTATGAGTTGACTGCATATTATTCTTTTTTCTCCTTTCTTTATTTTTATCATATCTCATATTTAGCCATTTCCTATATTTAGGCGTAACGAGAGACAGTTAATTTCTGCATATAAACAAAAACAAAGGTACTTTATAAGAAACAAACAAACAAAAAAGGCCCCAAACCTCCCCCCCAAAAGAAGCCCCCTCAGAACATTTTAATAATGATAAAGCTTGCCTGATATTAAAGAACACATAATTTTCATTAAACATGACGAATTTGATAAAAATCGTTAAAGCCGTTTTTCAGATCATCGAAAAAAAGGTAAAAATTGGAAAAAAAAATATGAAATAAAGTGCCCGCTCCGTTTGGCCAATTTTGATGAAATGTTGGCTATCACATATTTGGCATATACTAACATCAAATACCTAGTTTGATCAAAATCGTTAAAGCCTTTTTTGAGTAAATAAAAAAACCACGCGAAAATGATACAAAATTTATTAAGTAAAGTCCCCCCTCCAGTTGATCAATTTTGATGAAATGTTAGCTATCGCATCATAAGAATATAAATACATTAAATACTCAGTTTGATCAAAATCGTTAAAACCGTTTTTGAGTAAATAAAAAAAAAAACACGTGAAAATGATACAAAATTTATTAAGTAAAGTCCCCCTCCGGTTGATCGATTTTGATGAATTTTTTACAGTCATATCTTGGGCATATAAATAGATCAAATACTCAGTCTAATCAAAATCGTTAGAGCCGTTTTTGAGAAAATCGAAAAAAACCTAAAAAGTTATTAAATAAAGTACCCTCTGCCTTTGAGCAATTTTGATGAAAGTTTTGCTGTCACATCGCGGGCATATACATACACTAAATACCCAATTTCAGGTTCGCACGGTTTATAGTTTTTGAGCTAGTCTGTTCACACACACACCATTTCGCGGGACTTAGTTAATTGGACTCAGGGGACCCCAAAACGTGTATTTCCGTTGAAAACCGGAAGTCGAAATTTTTCACGATCACAATACTTCCACTTACTATATATTTTATATATATAGGAGACAGCAGAGCACATTTTACTGGCTTGCACCGCCTATGAGGCACTGAGAGCAAAACTGCAGGGAGAGACAGGGCTGTATGTTCTGGCGGAGAGCGATCTTCCTATTGAGGAGAACTATCCGTACTTCAAATCCTTTGTGTACGGGTGGAAGGATATCATTGGTCGCTCCCACTTTGCCTTGGGAAGAAGAACTGGAGCAGTCCTAGGAAGACCACCGGACTAAGTACGAGGAGTGAAGGAAAAATGAGAACAGGAAACTTGGCACAGACAAAAGTCAGATTTGTATATAATTGTTAACATGCGGCAGTGAGGTGTTTTGCGTGTGCGAAACATCTCATTGCTGCAAAATCCGTATTGCCTCAAAGGCAAGGGAGGATGTACAATGATAAATAAATAATAAATAAATAAATAATATAGGTAAGTGAAAGTAAAAAATTATTATTCCAAGTTTAATAATGTTTGATTATCCATATTACAATAAAAAAGTATATAAAATGAACAATCTTTTAAACAAACTAATGGCATTGATATTTTTTTATCCTCTTTTTCCCACTACAATCCCAAACGACAGCCAATTACTTTGTTTTAATATGGGAAGTGAAAAGCTTTGTGCAGGCAGAAGCAGATTTTTTTTTTCACGTTATTTAGGAAAATGAATTACCTAAAAGTTCTCAGAAATTATCATTATGTATAAAGGTTATGTCCTGATGAAAAAAAAACTAAACGTTTTTTGAAAGTAATTGTAATCAAAATGAATCTGACCGTTGTTCCGATTTATGATAACTTCTTATATATTATTAAATGGGCAAATTTTATTATATTATATTTTATTTATGTGTATTTAAAAATCATGTAAACAAAGTATTATAAAAAGAAATGATTTAAAACAAGTTTAAAAATAAAAAGATTGTTAACAGGACCCGGTTGGTGTTTATTCATATTAATGGTGTTGCACAAATTTTACGCGTAACGTAAAGCGTCTGCACAATAAGCATTGCTTTTGGTATTGGCCAAGATATCATAAAAGCCCAAAACGTCGATGGTTAAAATCAACAGTGGATTCCTGGCAAGTTTTATCTTTACTAAGCAATACTAAAAGTAATTTAATATTGAATGGCAATATATTTCGCATTACTTAAATATTTAAATTATTCATGTTAACATTTAATTACATAATTACACGGAGTTCATGCTTCTCCAGTAGAAAATTTAAGTAACAGAAAATATTGAAAAATGTTTCACCCAATATTAAAAAAATAGAAAAATCCTGGGACTGTAAAATTAATTTCAAATCCAACCATAAGATATAGCATAATTGAGGTCATTAGAATCAATACCTGCTTAATTCTGTTCTTAAATTTTGTTCATAATAATATAAATAATAAATTTGTATGATATAATTTATAAATGCTAGGCAATATTTATGTTGTTGGCCTCCAAAAAAACTTGAGACTCAAAACATCAATCAAAGCAATCAAAGCAATATACTTCAAACCATAATATTATGTGTTAAAAATACATTTTAATTGCTATTTAAAAGAATTTTGAGCCTAATTTAAAATAATTATTTTTCAAATAACAAAAAAAAAAACTTCAAAAAAATTATTTTTGAATTATCAAAATGTATTTAATATTTAAACAAGATTTATTCGCTTTTTTACACCTTTCCAAACTTTTTTATACTGAATGATGAGGAGGTTAAAAAGGAATAAGATTAGAGATCTGCTTCTGTAACAGACCAACGTAACTTTACAGGCCAGCGAAGAGGTATGGTGGAGTGACATCTTTCCATATGACTTGCAATTTCGTCAAAAAAAAAAATATATATATATAAAAAATAAAAAGAACAACATAAAATCTGCAGATTTTTATGGAATTGTAGGTGGAATAAAATGATTTTTTTTTTTTAAATGATCTCTGATTGAATTGCCCAGTCTTGTTTTTGTTGAAAAATTAGCATTTGTTACCCAACGTAAATCTCGGTTCTAATACTAAGGAAACAAAGTGTTCCAAGTTCACAACGCCCTTCTTGGCGATGTTCCAAATTACTGTAAGGTAGAAAAAGAAAAAAAAAATTACTTGTTCAACAAGTCTCCTTTTGTCCGTACTAAGTGATAATTACAAAAATATATAGATTGATTTTCCCTGTAATGAGGGGAGGGGTGTAGGAGGGGTGGGGAGGGACGCCAAGTGCTCCCAATACTCCAACGGCTTTCTGCCAGACCGTAAGATAAATTGCCTCAAAATAATGTTTTTATTACTATATTACCTTCTACCCTTACACTCTCATCATTCATTATAACTTATTTTTTGCATTAAGTTCTGAAAATTGTTCGGAATACGTACTCATGTATACACACACAAGTAGAGCACATGAATTAGAAATCTTCATTAACATCTATATCTTGATTTTATATAAAAATTGTTTCTAAAACTCTCTTACAAGACTGAAAAAAGGAGGAATTGTACGCTACTGCCGAATGCTTCAAAACTTTCCTAATTTCTAATTTATTACAATAACACTCATCTGGAGCTACACTTAGAAAAATCTTTAATCGTTCTTATCTTGTTACAAATAAAATCATCCATAAATGCCATAACCCTGAATAGGCTTAGCCGAGAGTAATGTGTAAATATGAATAACATTCAGTAAGATTTTGTATATATTCCGCTCATTAGCTTATTCTTTTCCTTTTTTCTCAAGGCGAGTGTACATCATACCGTTATTTCAACCCGGGTTCCGTCGTATATTTTTGGAAATATTTTACATCTCCAAATGAACGAAAGAACATCATCACTAATAATATGTAATCCATGTACCAATTTCCATCCACCAATTTATTCTGAATTATTAGTTTTTCTACTGATGCAATCTGTAAATAGCTTTTATGCTGTGACATAGTTTGTTGGTTTTCTTCTGGTACTTACAGATAAAAAAAAAAAATATATATATATATACAGGGTGTTTCGGAATTGCACGGCACTATTTTAGGTACGTGTTCTGTTAACACAAAATTAACAAAAAAGTTCATATTAACATATATCTCAAACTCATTTATTAAACAGATATCAAAGGTTAAAGATTTATTATTTATTTACTGCATTAAGACTGACTGTACAACGTTTAACGTGTTTAATACTAAATAAAAGGTTTTAATCACCTGATAAACAAATGAACGATAAGCAATGACAGTAGTTGCTCATCTGTTTGTCTAGTTCTGTGTGTTTTAGTGTGAGTGAATCTTGTGACACAGTTCAATTTATGATTATCATGGGAGATACCACAAATTTATTCACGTTTGATGAACAAACAGACATGCTTTTAACTTATGGCGAGGTACATGCAAACGGTGCTGCTGCTGTTCGAAGATATCGTGAAAAATTTCCTAACCGAAGAATACCAAATCGTAAAACGTTTGAGGCCATTGAAAGACGTCTTAGGGATAATGGTACGCTAAAACCTATACGAGTGAACGCCGGTCGACAACGATTTCGACGAACTGCAAACGTAGAAGAAGAAATACTCGATGCTGTTCAGTTATCTCCTACTACTAGTACCAGAAGATTGTCACGTCATTTCGATGTTTCCTCTACCAGCGTATGGCGAACTTTACGCGAACAACAATTATATCCATTTCACGTATCAAGTAGGCAAGATTTGTTACCACAAGATTATAACAAGCGCAGAAATTTCTCCCAGTGGTTAATTCGACAATGCACACGAGATCCTAACTTCCTGAACTGCATTTTGGTTACTGATGAATCTTGCTTTACAAGAAACGGGATTCTTAATTTTCGAAATACCCATACTTGGGCCGAAGAAAACCCTCATACGACTGCTGTTGGACATTACCAACATACATTCTCTTTAAATGTCTGGTGTGGTCTTCTAAGCGACAAAATCATCGGCCCCTTCTTTTTGCCACCTAGGCTGTCAGGTATATCTTACTTGCATTTTTTGCAAAATAATCTGCATGATATTCTAGAAGATATTTCCGCTAGGCATTAGGCAAAGGCTGTGGTTTATGCATGACGGTGCTCCAGCTTACTTTTCTCATAGTGTCACTGATTATTTAAATGCAACTTATGGAGACCGATGGGTTGGTCGAAACGGGCCTGTTAAATGGCCACCACGATCTCCGGATTTAACGCCATTAGATTATTTTGTGTGGGGTTGGATGAAGTCTATGGTTTATTCTGCGGCAGTTGACACGCAAGAAGAGCTAAGAAATCGGATCGTGGAAGCCGCAGTAACTATCAACCACCATCCTGATGCTATACGAAGAGCCAGAGAAGCATGGATTCGTCGTGCTGAATGTTGCATTCAACAAAACGGAGGCGCCTTTGAACATTTACTCTAAATGTTGTAATAATAATAAATAAATAGTAATAATAAATCTTTAACCTTTGATATCTGTTTAATAAATGAGTTTGAGATACATGTTAATATGAACTTTTTTGTTTATTTTGTGTTAGAGAACACGTACCTAAAATAGTGCCGTGCAATTCCGAAACACCCTGTATATATATATATATATATATATATATATATATATATATATATATATATATATATATATATATATATATATATATATATATATATATATATATATATTATATATATATACAGATACCAAAGTTATGCAAATTTATTTATTTTGAAGACGTGATATAAATATATTACAATTACAGAGACGTAATATAACAGTCGTGACACCAACTAAAAATTAATTTCGAAGTAATTAGTCTTAAATCAAAATTAAAATAATAATTTAACTTAAGAGACTTACCGCTAAGATCCCAAAATTGATAAAAAAGAATAAAATAATGGCCACTTCTTCGCGAAAAAAAAAAAAAAGAAAAAGAATTTTAACTGGAAAATTAAGAAGGTAAGGTACGGTATATATCCATTCGATATCATAGTGCTGACGGGTATGGCTTAATATGGTAGGTTCCGAAGACCCATAGATAGCCACACCTTACAGATTTTAAATTCAAAAGACCCACGCAAACAGCCGCTTTCAATTTTTAAGGGCTACAAAACTGATTAATCTTATTTAAAAATAATATAACAATATTAATATCTTCTTAAGATAGTGACGGTAATATTTTCTGGAAAAAAAAAAAATTATAAGCTAAACCGTTAATCTAAATTGTTCCAGTATTATCCTAAGTCAATCATTCCAGTAACATCCTACCCACTATCCAGACTTAATCTAAATTGTCAAAAAACTAGTATTCGTCTAAATTGTTAACCAGTATTAATCTAAATGGTCAAAAAACTACCTTAAGAGCTGGAGGATAATGAACTTAATGGTCGATTCCTCCTTAAACAAGGAAAAAAACAGCTCCTTTGCGCAAAAAGGCACAAATGACCTCTCTGACCGATCGCGACACCAGGCGGACGAAATCAGATCGAAAAAAAAATCGTTTCAATTCGAGTAAATAGTTTGCTGCATACTTTTAAAATAGTTCTTTAGGAAATGTATAATCATTATCTTATGGGTTCCAAGTCACTGCGGAATAGTTGGGAATGAATTAGCGGATCAGGCTGCCAAAAAAGCTATAACAGATGGTACTCCTTATCGAGGGGTTCTAGCAGCGGACTTTTTATCCCTCAACAAGCAAAAAATAAAGCAAAGTTGGGAAAACAGGTGGTTGAACTTAGTTGAAAATAAATTACATGAAATTAAAAGAGAAGTGATCCCATGGAAGTCCTCTAATAGGAGTAAGCGCAGAGAGGAAGTAATCTTGACGCGTCTTCGTATAGGTCATACGCGCTTGACACATGGATATTTAATGGCTCGCGAAGACCCTACCGACTGTCAGGCTTGTGGCTGTCCGCTGACAGTGAAGCATTTTTTGACGGAATGCATTGCATACGAAGAATACAGAGCACTTTTAGACATACCAAACGATCTATACAGTATACTGCAAGACAACGTAACAGACAAACTGTACGACTTTCTAAAATTGACAGGATTATATCATAAGATATAAACAGAAATTTGAAATAAAGGGCGATGATGACCCTGGTGGTTGACGCCCTTATTAAAAAAAAAAAAAAAAAAAAAAAAAAATCATTATCTTACACGTTATAATTAGCTTACTTAACTTTTCTGTTTTAATCTTATAAAACTCCCCATCCAGGTGTCTGACCTTCTGTGTAATATACGGCCCACTTATGAGACACCATCTGTTTACAGCCTTGGTTCATCCCCTTTTCTTGATAATCCTCTGATATGAGGTGTCTGAGTAGATGATTACTTCGTGACCAGCTTATCTGGAAATATTATTATACTTTTAAAGGCTGGTAGTTTATCTGAAACATGTCTATATCATTATTCCATTTCATTCGAGATCACTTTAAAGTGATTTTTTCCTTAATTATTATTTTTCCTTATTTTTTTCCTTGACATAATTAATAAAGCTATTATGCTATTCTTCAGCGACCTAGTCCTAGAGTAAATTAATATTTTACACCTTTCTATTAATTCTTGCATATTAAAGCTTGTTCATAGCCCCGTGAGAGAATTCAGAAATGTAAATGAATTTATAATAGCAACTCAACGACTGTTTTATTTTTACATTTAAAGCATAGAAGCGGGAAAAGGGGACTCCATAAATTCATTAAATAAACTCCACCTGGAAATTTAATTAAAGCAAGCAATTAGCTAAAAGTGTAAGCATTAACCGCGGAAGGGAAATTCTCATTTATGATATATCTAGTGTAATTTGGAAAACTTGCTGCTCTGCCGTCCTTAAATAAATTTAGTTTAACAGGGCGCCATCTGCCAACTTGAACATTTTACTAATGCATCCTTTACATTACTAAAATTACATGTGATTCGGAGGTCACCTGTTGTGTAGGGGTTAGCATAGGAAACTTACAATACTAAAAGTCTCTGGATCGCGTCCTGTGGATGTAAAATGGAGGTCCCGACCTTGTGCGATATGAGGTACTCGTTAAAGATCCCTATCCTAAGGCGAAATTTAGGACTCCCACTGTAGTATCGCCCGATTAGCCTGAGTCACATATGCTAAAGCAACGTTGAAACAAACAAACATGTGTTTTGAGTAAAAAAAAAAAAGTATCTTATAATAAATGTTCTCCTTTTTATAATCGGAAAAGAAATTATATACCGTATAGATGTAATGTGACGATTTTTACTTTAACTCACCGGATGAAAAAAATTTACGCGTCACCTGTGTCCAAATAACCATTTATCAAGAAATGGTAGAATAGCTTAAAAAACGATAGGTCTAGAACAGGAGATAAGAGTAAAATAGGAAGAACCTAAACTCCATTCATACCAATGCTGTGATTTATTTCATATTCACAAAAACGCATTTTGATTAAACTCGGTATGAATGAACAATGATGTTTATTAAAGTCGCAATTTTAACATTCCTCATTATCTCACATTAAAAAATGACTTAAGATACGAAAGGATTTCATTGTCAATTAAAATAGAAAAATAATATATAATTTTTGCACTTTATCAATTTCAATTATTAATAACAAGTGTTGTACTATATCTGCATGATATTTATCTATGGAAAGATGAAAATTTCAGAATGAATAATATTTAGCTTGTACAGGGGTAGAAGGTAACTGCTGATAATTTCTGCTTTCGGTTAATTCAACGATAACTATTGGTTTCCATGCTAATAATTGCAGCTGTCAGAAAACACAATCATAATGTAAAAATATGTATTTTATTTTTGTTGCCTTTATACTGCAGGGTCACTGGCAACATCTGTAGTTATATTTTCGAATAATATCTGATTAAGTTTTAATATTCATGTGTTTTTTTTATAGTTTTTTCATCATCACCTCGAACTTCCTACAATCTACCAATAAGCTATATTTGTTCCATGATTCTTACAAGCTTTGCAGTCTATTAGGATATGACGTATTCCTCACTGCATATTCTGCATGTTGAAGGTGCGAGACCTTTTAATAGATATGTGTGTGAAAATTCACAATGTCCTATTCTTATTCGACAGTCGACGGTTTCTTCCCTTCTGTTCGAGGTTTTTCACTTATAAAAATAAAAATTATTATTATATATCATATACATGAATATATATATAAAATAAAAAGGAATGGTGAGAGAATATCTTTTTTTTATTTACCGATTCATTGGAATTTTGTTTACAAAATAGGACTTGAAGTTGCTTCTTATTGAGAAGACGCATGGAACAAAAGTTGAATAAGTAAGTGGAGCCAGCTTTATTCTTGGTACACCAATGCATAAAGTACTTCATCTCATTTAAGCACGCAAGGGACATCATTTATCACATATTTTCGATCGTAGGCTTTATCGAAGTCAACTTCATAAAGATATACCGCTTCCAAAGCCTGTCAGTTTCACAGATTATTTCATGATTAATAGCGATCTGAACTCGGTGAATTAATCGATTATCATTGTCGAATAGGATTTTAAAGACCCCATATCCCGGAATAGAAGTGGGGAATTCGGTGAGGAAAATGGGAAAAAAATCTGCGGGAAAATCTCTAATGACAGTGACCTAAGTCTCAATAGCAGCACAGTGGAGCAGTTTGACACTAAATCGATCCCCACCTTTCTGGCTTTATAAAAACTCTACCCTTCCATTGTTCTACGCCCATGATATGCTTGCAATTAACCCTTTAAGCATAATCTCTTATTGTTATAATTGGCTTTGTTAATTGCTTAAGTGTTAAAAAGGTAATTCATAATTTCCAAGGTTTAATAGAACTTATTGGGGTTTACATTAGTAAATATTTGACTGAATCGGGTGAAGCAAATAATTATTATGATTAATTTATATAATTAATTATGACCTATAAAAAAAGTCATTTGACCATTTTTTAGACAATACTATATACTTAATTAAGTATAATAATTTCGATCGATAAATTATTAAGTATAATAATTTAATATTAGATGATTATGTTAAAAAATTATGTTAAATCCTGGCTTTATAAGGAGAGCGCTTTGTTATATTGTCACGTGGAAGATGTCCATTGAACCTAGGAGACCGTGCGAGAGAGGGGGAACTCCTAGAAGAGGCTGGCCCAGGAGAGAGTGGGGCAGTCTGGGAGAGTCAGAGACAGTCAGCAGTCTGGAGCGGAGGCTGTGTCTGAGATGGGCAGTCTAAGTCTGGGACAGGCAGAGTGAGCCTGGGGCATAGTGGGACCCGAAGTAGTCAAGTACCCCCCAGTGATTTATGAGTTATGGTACCCCCCCCTTGTGTAGTTGGGACGTGTAGAAACTATTGTAAATAAACAATGTAAATTGTACATAGTTTGATTAATTAACACACAACCCTTGCCCAAAGATCCCTGTGTCACATTGGACTGGGTAGACTTAAGAATAGGGGTGACAATATAATAATTTAAAGAGAAACCTGGTGATTGAGCGTGATCTCATGAAAACAACATTTTCGTAGGTCATTGCTCTGGATCGATCGATTGTCCGGAAGTATCGATTGTTTTTCAAATTTAATTCTTTGAATAATTAAAGAACAGTGTTGGCCCTTGCTGTGAATGGAGCATTCCCTTAATTACGTGGCTATCTATTCTGGATAATGTTACTTACAATATGGTACTTATGGTATATATCATTCTCTAGTTTTACAATATTAATTAAGTGAAGTAATTAATTCACTCAAGCATAAAGAAATATAGTTATATAAACTCTCTAATTTATTTATCTATGCCCCAAATAATTACTAATTGTAATCAAATATATCATATCTTGAGTTCACCTCAAACTTTAAATATGATACTTATATCAGATATAATAGGTTAAATGATTATTAGGATTTTCAGTTTAAAGTTTTTTTTTTTTTTCGTTATTTGTTCCAAATATTTAGACAATTGTGGAGGTGAGAGATAGTCATCTGTTTCGGTCACAAAAAAAAATAAAAAATAATAATAAAAATAAAAAATAAAAAAATAAATAAAAATTTTAAACTGAAAATCCTATATCATTTATCCTATCTTATAGAAGAAACACCTGTATATCAGATATAGATAGATTAGAATGAATACAATCAATCTTCTAAAATTGAATTACCAACTAATTATTCAGGGGAAGAAGTACAATTGTTCTATCTGTAACATTGGAGAGAAGGAAGATTTATTCCATTATTTAGGCAGATGTAAAATCTTGGAGGTGATGAGGAAAAAATATTTTGGAGCAGTCACCATGAGCGAAGGTGAAATAGTCAAATATCTAAATGATGAAAATTGGGCAGTACAAGTGGATTACTTGAAGGAAGCCTATATCTATCGTTCCTTTCTTATCAAAAATTTTAATTATTAATACATTAATTAAATAACTTAATAAGTGTCGGACCATTGTTATTTAACGATAGAGATCATGGGTGGATTGCAGGGATCACTACAAAGTATAGCTGGATAATATAATGTAAGATCCAATCAAGATATCATTGTCATATTTAACTAGATTATAAGTAATGAGGCAGGAAAAAAACTAGGTCATGGTATATAAGCACTCCTGACAGACCACTGTAGTTATGTCAGTAATTACTTTTGTAAATAACATAAAATTTTATAATTTGTAATTAGTGATCAATAAAAGTATTTTCTATCTATCTATATCATATTTTATCATACGACATTCTACCCATACATAATAACATACAGCAATTATCAAATACAATATGTAATTTATTTCATTAAATTATATATATACCTATATCATAAAATGAAATCCATACTATAGAGCAACAAAATATAACAAGTCTCCACAAGAAATATTTATTGTACATAAAGCTTAGTAATAATTGTAAAATTGTAAAAGAACTTTTTTCTCTTCACAATGAAGAATTTTTGGAAATCTACTTCGGACGGCCACAAAGATCGGACCTTAGACCCGACGAGACAAAGCCCTTAATTCCGGGCTTAAGGGAGACATCGGGAGTGGTCCACACCTTTCCAGGTAGGCAGTAGATGTTGCCGGCGAGATAGGGCCTTCTCTAAAGGTACCGGATCTATATTAGACTCGTACTTTTAACAAAAACATGCGTGTTTGTGGAAATATGAACAATATATCAAACATAATAACAATAAATATAACACTATGTTTGGATTGACACAAAAATATTGTTGGCCAAGGGTTCAAATAACACATTCTTATATCAACAACAAATCATGACAAAGTCTTATCAGATACAGTATTTACAATTTACAATATACATAATACATTTACAATATCTACTACTTAGGGAACAGGGAAGCTTATTAGAATGGCATTGATTTACTGTGCTCAAAGCCTGTCACAGATCGGCTCGGTATCCCAGAGACCCCCTGGTGCAAACACCGCCTTTAAAATGTGGGTACTCTCAGTGGAAAAATCAATAGGAAAAACTTGACGGTTGAGAATGATCACTCTCAAATCACCTCCTTGCAGGACCGCTGACCTAGAAACAATGCTTCCTTACACAGTACTGCACCCTTCATGGGTTGTAGTGGTACAGGTTTCATAATCTACTACCTAATTAGTACAAAACTACAAATAGTAATAATTGTAACTCATCATCATATTCCTTCCCCTTCTACCGCCCTGCAGTGTGGGGATGCCCTCTATAGAGCTTGACCCAGGTATCCCTCTCTTGTACCAGTTCTCTCCTCTTGTTCCAGTCAAGTCCTCTTTTCCTGAACGCTTCCCGTACACCTTCTTCCCAGGTGATCCGTGGTCTTCCTCTTGGCCTTCTTCCGTCAACTTTCGTCTCATACGTAATCCTTGCCGTTCTTTCGATGTTCATCCTTTGGAGGTGCCCAAACCATCTCAGTTTATTTTCTTCTAGAATGGTTTCTACCGGCTGTTCCTCGAGGTTCGATCTTATAGTTGTATTGCGGATCCTATCTCTCCTTGTCTTTCCTTCAACCTTTCTCAAGTATCTCATCTCCATTGTCTGGATCTGACTTTTGTGTTTTGAGGTGAGGGTCCATGATTCGGAGGAGTAAGATAGGATGGGCAGGAACGTTGACTTGTAGACCGATATCTTTGTCTTCTTCGTCACTTCTCTTTTGTTGAGGAAGCCTTTCCGGATTGAGTGGAACATATAATTGTAACTAAAAAGCAAATTGGTCACCATAGTAAATCTAAATCTAATGGAGCGGGATAGCTAACTGGTAAGGCATTTAGCTGATGTTTTCAAGTTACTCTTAAGTAATAAATTAAGGGTGCAAACCTGGCAGTTCTGTACTACTAATTTTTTTTTAAATGAATCTAAATTACAATTCTTATTACAGAAGTCCTCTTAATAAATACAGCTGGTGCCCAGATAACTCTTTATCAGACTTATCACTGTTACAAGGGCTGTCGGTATAATGCGCCCCAGGAAGACCCGGTTTAGTTCATATTTAATTATTTACTTGCGGTTGGGTAACCAAATTTAATAATTCAATATTTTATTTTTGGAGCAAAAGGATGGCTTTCGTCGGGCAGGAGTCGAACCCGAATCTTCCGCGTAACATGCGCGCTACTCTTCCGCTCCGCCACCGAGATCGCATCCGAGCCGAGTCAATCCCCTCCCCTCACTGATCCCCTTTCCTAGATCACATCCCATCCGAGGCCACTATTTTAATTTCATAACCATAATATTGTATCTGTACTTAAATTTAATCGAATGGCTAGAGAAAAATATAACTATAAATAGGTGAGATGATGTTTAATAATAAATATATATTTTTTATTTATAATGACGTATGAGTAAATTATATGAACTTTTAAACACCAGTACACTAGTAACTAATGGCTGGTTGCTTTCCTTTGACGCAGAATTATCGAGTTTCAAAGGTATCCTACGTCTATAAAAGAACAGGAGCTGTCCAAGAATATTAAAACTTTTTTTATAACATACAATATTTTTTTTTAAGATATTAAGTAGTATTTAATTAGGACCTTTATAAACTTATAGTTACTTATTATACTTTTGTTTCATTTTTCAGGTTAGTGGCCTCTTTATATCATGAAAAATTAAGAAAAATCCTAAATGTAAGTATTGTATTTTTTTCAAATAAGAACATGGTAAATTTATTTATTTTTATTAGCCATTTTTGATTAAACTTTAATTTAGTTTTCACCATCGTTAAGGTCAAATTTTCATATCATTACTCTATTAAAATGAATTTTGTATTACAGGGATCATAAATTATTAAACAAAAAAAATGTAAATCTGAGTCTTTACTTTTCTATTAGTCAGACAACAAAGCACAATATTTATTTATGTTTTATTTTTTTAAAAAATGCAGGAGTTACAATATAGTTAGTAAATAATTAAATTAATAAAAATGATGGTGCTGAATTAAAAAATTTGTCCAGTGCGTTTTCAATGTTTATATTTATATTTCTTTTTATGTCAAAAATTATGATAAGTACTAATACGATTAGGTGAGATGACCGATTTGAAATAATTTTTCTGAATTGTTGATCTACTATATGTGACAAAAGATGATTTAAGAGTTGATGTTATAAGAGATTTCTCCTTCAAAATATGAAATAATGTTTTTATTTTTTCATTTATTTTTTTGCATTTATATCCTATTTACAACTATTGATATATTTATTTTTAAATAAATATAAATAAAGTTTCCCCTTTAGTTGGACACAACGATCCATTTCTGAACCTAGGCCTCCCCAGTAAGCTGATTCACTTTAAAATAAAAATAATATTTTTTTATCACTTTTTTGGACCTCTTGGTCTTATTTCATTAAAAAAAATATAAATAAGTAAAATCAAGTAAAAATAGCCTGCTTGAAATGATTGGATCTGCTGTAACAATGGGACAGCAACATTTTAGTCAGTTTCTACGTGCGAAAAATCTCTCTTTCATGTTGTGAAATAAAAAAACTCCTTAGGATATTTATTCGTATTTCCCCTAAAATTAAAAATGGCAAAAATTACTTACTCATTTGAACATAAGCTTTACGTATTTCCAGCTCTGCTAAAAGGACGCTCTTGCAAAAATGACCAACTTCTCAATCCAAAATCTTAAATCTAACAAAAGACGCTCGCTGGTACTTATAGGCTTACAACAACCAACTAGCTTAAATCACACGAACGTAACAGCCGAATTAACGACATGGCCAAGGCTGACATACTGGTTGGAATGCGAAGAATCTGGACGATTGACCTTATCTCCTGAATAAGTCCTAAGTCCGGAAATGGGTGCTGTGTACTTATAAAATGCTTATGAAATTAATGTCTTCACACCGCCACGTTCGCTGATGGCTGACAGTTATGAATAGAGATATGAAAAGAAGAAGAAATTATATTACATTTATTTATCATTTTTTATATTTTATTTATATATAATTTGAACTTAATCGGAATATCCTGTATATTTAGTTAAAGATTACTTTAAATTTTCCGGGTAAAACCGTAATGAACTAAGCTCCGAACCAACAAAAATTTTTAATTATTTTTTTTAATTTCCTATTGATATTTTTTTTAACCATGTTGTTTTATCTTTATAAATAAAGATGAAATTCTGTTTGTTTGTTTTTTGTTCTTAATAGAAATCCATACCGTTCTTCCTAAATTCTTCAAATTTCGCTCAGTGATTCTTTTATAACAGGTGTGAACACCAGTCCAAATTAAAATTGCATAACTTCACCCAATCTCTGGGTATATTCTTTATTATTATAAAAATTGTTATGATCTCGCTTTACATTGGTTTTTTATGAAATCGACCGTTTGAGTCGAAAAAATTCTCATTTTATAGATTTAAAAATGAAATTCCCCGGGTGAAACCTGTATATACAGCTAGCATTTAAATAATGTCAATAATATCAAATTTAAATAATAATAATATAAGATATAGTGAAATATATTTTACTTCAAAAGCGATAAGAGTAAATATAACCCTATTTAAAAAAATTAACGATAACTTAAGTATACTCAAAAGATGGTGTTAGGCACTAAGTTCCACCACAACCACAACCAATACAGGTGCAATTACTTTTATTCTTCCACGTTTACTAATTGAAATTACATTATATCGTACATTTCACAAACACAAACACTGTCAAGTTTCCTACCCCCTCTGCTCCGGCGGTTATCTATACATCCGATGATGGGACATATTAGATTCGCATCTATCGGACAATATTGATGTGTGGGCTGGCTGGGATGATGAATGGCTGTTCGGGAACGGGAACAGCCAGTGTTTACGCCCGGGTTTGTTCCTCCGGCTAATGCTGATTGATGGAACGAATGCAATACCCTTTCCCCCCCTATCCCCCCCATCCACTTTGGACGGAGAAATCAGGAAAATATTCTGTGGCTAACGTTGGGGGGGTAGAAACCCCGAGAGAGGGGGGAAGGGGGCTCTCTATGACTAATAGCCTCCCTGCGGTAGAGATTCTTATACATTTGAATAAAAGATTTATTGATCACTCAGGATATGCCACTATTATTTATTTTGGCATAATGTGGAAAAGAAAGCCATTTTTTAATGGTATGATATATTTATACCTCCAGGAATGGATTTCTCATAAGATTTTTTTTTTTAATTTTATTAGTTATTTATAAATTAAAAAAAAATTGTATACAGTATTACCTTAGGTAACAATGCAGCTAAACATCCACATTTGAAATATCTCAAGAAGGATTTTATCCAAAAATTGCAAGGCATTCTAAATTGTAGGGCTGGTCGAATCCTAAAAACATAAAATCCAAAATTTTAATATAAAAATACCCTTTAAAGGTTTGGGGTCCCTTTTCACTTTTATGACGTGTGGAAAAGTGAATCCATTTTTCGAAACGTCGTTTAGTTCTCTATCTATTTGAATCCTAATATTACAATAATAACTACTTATTTTAGGTTATCAGAAATATCTGCCCATATCATTTACTCATTTTTTTTATATTTTTTTTTTTTTTATTAGGAAAGGTAAATGAAAGTAAGCTCTCCCAATAAGAGGTCTAAAAGGGCCTTAATAGATTTAAAGAACCGACAATGTTCTTGAATTTACATGTTATTTTCAGTGAAATAATAGAAAATGATAGAAAAAAAAATAATAATAAAAGGACATTCAATTGTTTCATATTGGTGAAATTTTGAAATATCTATTTCTTTCTCTTAAAATAAAATGAAAATCCTAGTAGTGAGCGAAATTCGATTTTTTTTTTTTTTTTTTTTTTTTTTTTTTTTTTTTTTATACCACTAGGCAAAGTACGAATGTGCAAATATTATCTGTTAAATGGCTAAGAAAATTTCAAATTTTTTAAAACATGTCAAAATAATCGTATTGCTTTACTTATAAGAAAAATTGAAAGAAAAAAGTTCGGTAAAGGTAATTACTTTACATTAAACAGATGATTAATTCTTATAATTCTGGGTACAATAATTTAACCGGAATGAATCACTCATGTGTGTGGAGCACACATTTGCATATTGCATGGCCTATGGCAAATCAAAAATATACGAAAAGCGTTATGTCTTGTGTAATAGTAAAAAGAATAAAATAATGAGAAAACATTCGTAGCCACTTGGCAGATTATTTTTAAAAGGTAAAAAGTTCGTGCTAAGACTACTAAGGTATCGCTTTTCAAACTTTCAGGCAACAAATATTGGTTCGGTCATAATTACTTGTATTAATTTATCCTCCGCTTTCGGCTCATTTATTCACTTTTATATAATCGTTAAAAATATTCAAATTCATATTCTCCAAAAAGCTAATAATATTTGCAAGGCAAATCCTTCTCGAAGTTTCACATTTTATTATGAGAGGATTCTGGACGGGCGAATTTCATTTAATGTGGCATTTGGAAATTGCTTTGGAATAACATTTCATCCGGGCCATTATTAAGCCTCGTCTCCCCCTTTTCCCACCGAACCCCACTCCACCCCTTGAGGTCAAATTGCAGGGCATACCGCTGTAGCTAGTCTGACGTGGCTGGATTATCGAGGAAATAGAGGTACAATCGTTTAATTGGTAGCCGGAATACTGGCAGTCAGGCAGGCTGTAGTTACAGCCACAATTACCGAAATGCTAATATTAAATCTTCCGAACCAGCATTAACTGTGCCGTGGCATCTTTATTGACTTCGCTTTAATTGTTCAGGACAACGCGATAACTACCACGTCCGCATTCGCAGCAGCTATTCCACAAAATGGACAACAACTAGTGTTGTTACAGGTTTTAGTGGTGGAACACAACCATTTCGCTGGTTACTCCTTTTTCTTTACAACAGTCATAGTCAAAGTACAATCACCATCTTTTATTTTTCTTCTCAAAACTTCGGGTTCTTCTACTGGGGTCCAAAAAAGACAACCATTAAAGGATTTAGTTCTCCAATGCTATCTGGAACTAAAAGTCTTCATCTAAGCGACACGCATTGATAAAACTGTGTTAATAGTGTAGATCATAATACCATAGACATCGAAATAGTATACAAAGAGGAAAAAAATTCTAAGAAGCAAAACTCGCAAGGAAAACTGTAAATTATAAGTGACGTAATATAAGCACTTACGCAGAGATAGTCGGCAAAATTAAATTTAAAAATATAAACAAAATAAAAAACATGAATAAAAATTAAAAAATATGAAATTACGGTATGAGTGGAATACGCGTTCGAGAAAGGGAGGAAAAAAAGCTTGTCAACAGCTAACAATTGGATGATCCTAATGATTTTTGACAAGTAATAGAAATGTAATAAAGAATGATTAGACAGAACATTTTATATATTTAGTTATATCCATTATATATATATAAAATATATTATATTTTATATAGTAATATTTTATATATTTATATCCGGTGGCCGGATGACCGAGTGGGAAATGCGTTAGAAAATAATCGTTGCCTACGGAAACATGATTGGGAATCTGAAGAATATCTGAAGTTCAAAACCCGGAGCCAGGGGACATTTAATAATACTCGGCATCAATCCCCCCACCCTCTCCCCTGGCCCCGGGAAACCCCTTTTAGCCTAAAAGGTGAGGAAGTGGAAAAAAACCAAAAAAAACAAACCATTTTATGTGATAATACTTACAGAAATTTTAGGGTATCTATCAGTATATTATTTTAATTGTAACATGATTGGCTTAGCATATTAAACAATGATGACTTGATAATAAAAGATATAAAGAAAACATTTTGTTTAAAGAAAATTGGATGTTTGTTTCTAGAATTAAAAACAGCTGGTTTAGTGTGGATCAGTTTCCGGTGGTTGAGTTCACAAGTGGAAGATTTTATCATTAACTATAGGTACTACATTCCACATTTAAGTAATGTTTTTGAAAATATGACAAATATTCTTAGTAACAATGCGTTTGTACAAAGTTGGTTTAATCCATACCTATTGCTATTTTTTCCATTGGTTTTACAAAACTTGTAATCATTGCTGCAAACTGAACCAACGTTCTGTCTTGGACTACTTACTAATAACTTGATGCATTATGTTCTGCAGCATCTTAGTTGATTCTTCATATAATGTATCTTCTTTGAAATTGAAAAGAAATTTCAAATTATTATGATATTTATTGTAGTGTATAGGTTATTTGGTGGACTTCTTCGAGCAACATACGTCACTTGTATCTAATATATCATATCATATATCATATATCATGATATAGACGGACCAGTTTTTCTTAATTCGTCTTTCTTCTCCTTGCGTTTTTGTTCTGATTCCAGAATTCAGCTTTCTTTAAATGTTTTTATTTTCTTGTTATAAAACCTATGGTTTATATTAGACAGACGTTTCTGTGAATGTTCATTAGAACTTTTAATACTTAGGTTTTATTTATCTTATAATATATCGGAATAAAAACACATTTGAATTTATAGGGAATTTTTGTTAGTAATCTATAAACAGTGATATTTTAAATTTTTTATTTTGTTACTGACTTTTATTAATTTTAATGGTCTGTTTTCATGATATTAATGTTTCGAGTCTTAGTCCGCAGTTAATACATACATTTTTTTGGAAGAAAACATGTTTCCAAAGGAATAAGCAATCGTCTATTGTGTGTTGCGGGTAGCGTAGCAACGTCGCGCCGTACACGGGTACAAGATTAAACTTCCTTTAGATATTTTGTGAAATAACTAACGAAAGAGAGTGGTTCACCTGTGGTGTAGTGGTTAGTATGGCAACCTACAATACTAAAGGTCGCAGGTTCGCGCCCAGCGGTGGCCCTAGGATTTTTTGAAGGGAGTAAAACATACTTCACTATGCCATCCCTCAGTTAGGACGTAAAATTGAGGTCCCAATTACTCGTTAACGATCCCTACCTCATTTTACCTGGATAGGCAAAATTTAGGACTCTCACTGTAGCACCTTCCGATTTGCCTTAGTAGCATAAAGGGGCGCTCAATGAACAAACGTAACACAGCCACTGTTAGAATTAGGTAGTATGATTTATTAACCAACGATTTTAATGCTTCCGCTTTATCACACAGTTTCTAATCTCATGTTAGCAAAGAAATCAGTCTTTTTGCATAAAAAACAATTTAATACGCCGAAGCGTAATTATTTTTAAATTATTTAATTGTTCCTACTAGTTATAATATATCATTGAAATTTATCATTGTAATATGTCATTATAATGTATGGGAGATATATTTTGCTGTATCTATTATAAGCCGATGTTTTGTATTATTAGGGGCTACTAAATATAATGCCCAGATCTGTTTTATTTAAAAAACAAAAGTGTTGGAAACAAGTTATTAGTTGTTGGAATTAATTTATATCCTCTACGTTACCCCCACCCATCGGACCAGCTGCGCTCGGATATTAATCTCTCCAGCTAGGACACCGGTTTTTATTTCCGATGGCTCCAGTTCTCAAGTTGTCCAGCCCCCCTAGTTCTTCCAGCCCCTCCAGCTGATTTATCGCCGAGCGGTGCTCTACTACCCATCGCCACCAATTACAGCTCTTATCTTCCAGTATTTATCTAATGGAGGATCAACATTTGTTACCGCCCTTTCCCATAATTTTTATCTGCTTTAATTTTTGCTTTCAATCACGTCGATTGGGAAGATGTCCATCAAGTCGTTGATTCCTTGCGTATTTCACATTTGCTTTATAGTTTAGGGGCCTTAGCAATCAAGAAAAGAATCATATTATTACGCCTGTTAATCATGTAAAAAAAAAGAAAGAAGTTAAGATATTTTCTTTCAGACGGTTTGGCAATGATTTAAGGATGAGAGGATCCTAATTATAACTGGATAGGCAAAATTTAGGACTCTCTCTGTATCATCGTCCGATTAGCCTTAGTGGCAAAAAGTGGCTTTAAACAAACAAACAAGGATGGGAGGGAAAGTGAGAAACGTAATAATTATAAATAACAACGTAATAATAAATAATAACCATTAGACGAATATGTATGTAATCGACTGAAACCATGCTACAAATTATTATCCTCTAAGAAATCACTACTAAAGCGCATTGGTATGTGCGAAATTAAAAAATACAAAAATTTAACAGTAAAAAATTACTCTGAACAAGAAAACAAAAGAACAGGACAGTTGGATGTACGTTTTTGATGCTCCTGTTAATTTCAGGAATTGGACTTGTCCATAACTGAACTGTACGCTGAAGGTAGGGTGAAAAAAAAAAAAAACGAACTAAAAACTGAAACCTAACGAACAAAAATCGAAGATAAGAAAATAGAAAAAAGAGATGATTTTAAAAAACCGTTTTGGTTTGGTGCATATGCTGGCACACTAGACAATATTTATTCCGTTTACTTAAATGCAAATAACTTTTGTGAAAATACTTTTTTATAATAGTTCAAAAAACCTTAACCTTAATGCGACTATTGTCAGTGGAATCCTCACCAAAAATCACATAAACTTTTTCATTGAAATCTAACTCCAGGCTAAAAATTACACTAATGGTAAGAAAATGTTTTTCGGCTCCCCTGAAAAGTTAAGTTTTTAAATTCGTTAGCTTACGGTACCCGATGATATTAAGTTCAGTAAATTTTTATACTAAATGCAATGGCTTTCGCTATGTAAAGTGACTAAACCCATGGAACCTTGAATAGTCCCATTAAGGTTAAGGTTTTTTCAACTATTATAAAAACGTATTTTCACAAAAGTTATTTGCATCACTTTCACTTAAAACCGGACACCAGATGCACACAATTTTCATGCCTTCTCACCTCTCTCTCTAAAGTTCACGATATTTCCAATATTTAGGTACTTATTTAGAGGAGGAGAAGATAAACATTTCAGTAACTTACATAATTTTTATATCATTATTATTTTTGGTTGGAAACAAACTTTGTAAACAGAATGCGGGTTTGATTAAAGCCTAGGTTTATGCTCAGGGCAAAGGTTGTTTAAAAAGCTCAAAGCTTGCAAATAAGTATTGTGTATTTTTATCCATTTACCTTATTTCATTGTGTATTCATTGTACAACAGATTATTGCTAATCTAACCAAACTACCTTTAGTCTGCCTTTATTTCTATTTTTTTTTTCAGAAAAAAGGATAGTTATTCCTGTACCATTTACATTTATAATCAATATATATTATAAAGCAAAGTGTACAATGTGCGCCCCGAAAAGGCTCATAAACGACTCAACATACGATCAAGAATGTTATGTCATCGAGTAGCTATATAACCCGTAACGGAGATGAAGGTTTCTGTTTTTCTCTTAAGGGTGTAAAATTGAAGAGAAAAGTACTGGAATTTTAAGCCTCTCGCACCATGTAATTAGCCTACCTGAGAATGACATACGAGTTTATGAATGAAAAATTTAGTTCGAGCTGCAGGCTACCAGGAAGCGCTAGGGTGCGTTTCACTCAATGTTTATCGTTCATTCATTCAGTTCAGTTTGTAAAGGTCATATATTTTTTCAGCTGTTCTTTTTAAATTACTAAAAATTCAAGCGAAAATAATTAGTTTCTCCTTAGCTGTCAAAATAAAATAATGATTTTGCATCTCTGCATTCAATTAGAAAACCGACTGGATTCCTTACAAAATTAATTTTCTCATAAGAAGGCTAACTGATCAACAAATTACATTTAATCAATATATAATATATACTTAAGTAAATTTAATGCAATATGAGTGAACATTCCTTAGTAGTACAGTGAACGAATAAAAACAGACATAAAAAAAGAGATAAATTGACTGAATATAAATCGAAAATAAAAAGTTTGAAATGTTCCTGTTGTATGTAATTATGAAAAAGAAGTTGGTTTTATTACTATGTATGATGAGCATTCCAGTTGACAAAATGACTAACTCCAATTATAGCATTTTTTCAATTAGCAACCATTTACATAATTTTTTTACCATTTTGAACTCCGTATAAAGTATATAGGGTTCCTTATGTGGGCGGATTCTTCAGATCTCCAATCTTAATATTGATACCAAGTCAAAACCGAAGTTTTAAGAAAGTGCTCATTTTGTTTTATATTTCCTTTAATTTTAAAGTTTTTGTGTTATTAAAACTACCACAGTACTACCGGAGCGAAGCCGGGCACCCTAGCTAGTAATAAATAATACACAAAGTGATTATTTTGTTGAAGTAACCTATATCCCTCCTATGTAGATATTTTTGAACTAGATAATATAGGTCACTCGTAGCCCACATATTGACTTCGCAAGTACTTAAATATTCTCGAGGAGAGACTTAGGGGCAGCCCGCCGGCTTCGCCTTAGGCCTAATCGTTACGCCGAGCGATAATGTTGATTTAGTTGAACAGTTAAAGTCAATGAGCTTTGCTGGATAATATTAAGTTTATTATTGATGCACTCTCCAAGCTCTGGAAGAATGCTAATACATGCATGGTTTGTCTAATTTGTGACTATGCTTGTTTTTTTTTCCCCTTTTATAATTTTTCAAAATATTTTTAAAATATCTAATTTTATTTTTATCATCAATATTTTCTATACCTTAAACTATAGTTTATGGTTAGATATTAGTTATAGTTAGTTATTAAAAAATTAAGATTCATTCATTATGCCTTTTTATATACTTTTCGGTGATCTTCTTAGGTTTTTAATTTTAAAAGTCAACCTAGAATGACTTTTGTTCGAGTGCCGTACCGTTCGACGCACCGTCACAGTAAACAGTGTGGCGTGACCTGAAAAAAGAGGATTGACATCGCCGGGATTGAACCCTAGGTTTGTTTGTGAGAGCGCTGTAGCAACGGAGATGCCTAGGTTCGATCCCCGACCGTGGTCAATCTCTTCTAATTAAAACATTTAAACATTATATAATGGTCATTTAAAAATAAAAACAACATTTTCTTTCCTTAAGGACTTTTCTTTTCTTCTTGGTATATAGTTAATAATCGACTCTAGAAGAAAAGATGATCCTCAAATTGATGGCTCAGCGATTGAAATTGATCGTGCATTAAGCAAGATACCTTACACAGAACTTAAAACGAAAATGTTATAGCTTGTATTTACATACCTAAAATAGGTTGTTATAAAATTTAGCCTCAAATTGATATGTTGCCATAATGCCATAGAAGCCGTTATAAATAATTATCCAGAGGAATGGTAATGCTATGAGAGCGCGGAGGTGGTGGCGAAGCTAAGGGGATTAGCCAGCTCTCTCCTCCAGCTTCTCCAGCTAATTTCCAATTCCCTTCCAGCTCCAGCCAGCGTCCGGCTGTTGGCATCCTAGGCTCTGCAAACATTCTCATCAGCATACTCTATCAACTATCAAACAAAGATGTTTTTACTTTATTCAAATATATGATATGCGTATAACTACAAGAACATATTGTACAAAGGTTGACACAAAAGTTTTATTTGTTCCTGAATGGATTTTTTTTTCATATTACCTATTCTTTAACATAAATTTTAAATCTCAACTAATCCTTTTGATCAAAATGGCAACCATTCATAAAAAAAAATCCCTCATTAATGTATCTCAAACCAATGCCCATATTACTTTCATATATGAATTGTAAAAAGAAATTGAAATTACTACTTAATACTTATAACTTCAACATAGAGTATATTAGCTATACACCGCTTCTGTATAGTTTTTGAGAAAAAAAATCTTCCAGATGCTCGAAAAAGTTCATAATTAGGCGTAGTAAGTTTTTTTTTTTTAAATTAAACCTGTACTGGAATCTCTAATTTTTTTTATGTTTTAACACTAATGTGTTTATATAATTTTTACTTTCACTTACCTATATATGAAATATATAGTAAGGGAAAGTATTGCTATCGTGAAAAATTTCGACTTCCGGTTTTCAACGGAAATATACGTTTTGGGGTCCCCTGAATCGACATAACCAAGTCCCGCGAAATGGTCTGTGTGAACAGACTAGCTCAAAAACTATAAACCGTGGGAACCTGAAATTGGGTATTAAGTGTATGTATATGCCCGCGATGTGACAGCAAAAATTTCATCAAAATTGGTCAAAGGGAGAGGGTGCTTTATTTAATAACTTTTAGGGTTTTTTCGATTTTCTCAAAAACGGCTCTACCGATTTTGATTAAACTGAGTATTTGATTTATTAATATGCCCGAGATATGGCTGTAAAAATTTCATCAAAATTTATCAACTGGAGGGGGGACTTTACTTAATTAATTTTATATCATTTTCACGTGTTTTTTTGATTTACTCAAAAACGGCTTTAGAGATTTTGATCAAACTGGGTATTTGATGTATGTATATGACAATGATGTGATAGTCAACATTTAATCAAAATTGGTCAAACGGAGCACTTTATTTCATAACTTTTTTTTCCAATTTTTACCTTTTTTTTTATGATCTCAAAAACGGCTTTAGAGATTTTGATCAAACTGGGTATTTGATGTATGTATATGACAATGATGTGATAGTCAACATTTAATCAAAATTGGTCAAACGGAGCACTTTATTTCATAACTTTTTTTTCCAATTTTTACCTTTTTTTTATGATTTCAAAAACGGCTTTAACGATTTTGATCAAATTCGTCGTGTTTAATGAAAATTAGGTGTTCGTTAATATCAGGTAAGCTTTATTATTATTAAAACGTTCTGAGGGGGCTTAAATGGGGAAGGGGCCTTTTTTGTTTTCCTATAAAGTACCTTTGTATTTGTTTATATGGAGAAATTATCTGTCTCTCGTTTCGCCTAAAAATAAGAAATGGCTAAATATGAGATATGATAAAAATCAAGTAAACATATAGAGGAGAAAAAAAAGAAAAATATTCCGTCAATTCATGAAACAGGCCTCAGTAGCCGACGCATGCGGAGTACGCCTTTAATGACAGACCATTGTACATAATTAAAGCCGATCTGTTCATTTAATGGAAATTATTTGTTTCACGGTAATTAAATTAAGTTTTCAAGAACTACATAGAGAATTATAAAATCAGACGACTTGGAGTATTATGCTTGCATTGCCGAATTAGCAAAAGTAAAAACTTTTATTTTATAATAAAAAAATTAGTGGTTTTTGTAGAGCAAATAAAAACAAAATAAGCAATAAATGTGGAAAAATGTGTCTTTGAGAAGTGGCAATTAACAAAATAGATCAATTTCTAATTTAAGTATGTTGGTAAGTGAAAGTTGTGTGTTGCGCGCACGCACCAGATTTTTATAGACTTAAAATGTTAATTCCCAACGTCTAACAAACAATAAAAGGCTCAAATTAGTAACAAACTTACAAAACAGTAACTACTGATGTCAAAACAGTGAAACAAAAGTGACCATATGCTTTGATGTTGAAGGGAAGACAAAGCCCCTAGTCCGTAGCCTAGATCATTTTAAAACAGCTGGTCCCATACTAGTTAATGAATGTAACGGTTCTTTGTAGAACTCTTAGTTCTTACAGAAATGATCATGTTGTTTTTTTGTTAACATCACAATATCTAATAATCTATTTATAATAATTACTATTTATAATAGTTGCTCTTTTTTTAAATATCAGTTTAGGAATAAAATTAAATTTTGTACTCAAAGCAATTATGTTTTATATAACGAGACAATGCTGTATCTATTAAGGATAAATACCGAACATAACATTGGATATAACAATAAGATTCCGCTATAGGGTAATTCTATAGGGCTAACGAGAGAGTAATGAAGGAACTAATAATAGATAGTAATGTTAATTATCAGGAGTGTTAATTGGGACAGACGTTATCCTGCAGTTCAGAACGCTTATTATTCCAAAATTTATTGAATAATATCGCAGTAACGGTTAACTTAACGATCCGACGATAACCGTTGCTTTAAGGAGAAAATAGTACCTTTAAGTTCCTAAGAGATTAGCTGAAATGGTTTGCGTTAAAAAATAAGAATCAGAAAGAAAAAATAATTTTTAAATTTTATAACAAGTACTTATATTCCAGTTTGTAATAATTTAAAAAATAGGTTTTACAGTTCAAGTTTGTTCTATTAACAGCTCCCTGTTAACCTTTTTTTTTCTTTAATATATTTTAACAATCATGAACTATCGTGAATAAATACGAATACTCTAAGCGGTTAGAAAATTTTCTATAAAGTTTTCTTGAAGTCGTGTGTCATATTTAATATTGTAACAATTCTGCGGGTTAACAAGTATTTATTCAACAAAAATATATATTTATCAAAACCAAACGAATTATAGCAACAAAAAAATTTAGGAGGTTACAAAAATTATAACATTATAGCACGCAAATCATATGTCTTGAGCTTCAAAGTCAAGACAAAGATTCAGACTTAGACTAACTCGTCTAGTCACTCGCTCCTTATATATAGTCGTAAAAGGACTGGCCTGGAAGGTACTGGATTGAGCTCGAAAAATCTAGTCCCACACACCTCCTCTAACGGTTCGTTTCAACCGCTAGTTCGTTCCAAGGTTAAAAGGTTTCGGATTTTAAATCATATGTTTTTTTTTTTATGTAACGATTTAACGTTACATTATATTCTGTTGCTATTCTCACTAAAATTATGAGTTTGATAAGTGATTCATTTGCAGTGAGTTTAAAAGATATAAGAATTTATGTTGGTTGATTAAAATAGTAATCTTTTTAATCTAAATTTATGCTACCACACTAAAGAATGAACAATATGTTGAACTTCAAAAATATAAATAACAATAAAATTTAAAAAAATAAATATAAAACAGTACAATTAATATGAGTAAAATTATGAAATAGAGAAAAAAAGCCTTGGCTATGACAGGAAATGGAGGTTCCGAGCCTGTGCGATGTAAGGTACAGGTTAAAGATCCCCTATACATTAATATTGTAAAACTTATGTGTGTCAACTAATATTTAAAATTATGAAATAGAGAAAAAAAGCCTTGGCTATGACAGAAAATGGAGGTTCCGAGCCTTTGCGATGTAAGGTACAGGTTAAAGATCACCTATACATTAATATTGTAACACTTATGTGTGTCAACTAATATTAATTGAACGAAAATATAAAAATATCAATCCAACGAATCATAACAACATAAATTTTCGAGTAGGTAACAAAAATTATAACTTTATAGCACACAAATCATAAGGCTTGTGCTTTACAGTCAAGACAAACACTGAGACTTAGACTGTTCAGTCAATCGCTCCTTATATATAGTTGTAAGGAGGGTCAAGAACATTGTAGAATATCGTGGAAGCAGGTGGAACGACGTGGATGGAGCTCGAACAATCTAGATCCAAACAGTTCGCTCCAACCGCTTAGATTTTTCCAACAAACGGTCTGTGATTTCAAATCAAATGTTTTTTTATATAACGATTCACCGTTATAATATGTATATTTAGCGTGAGAAACTAAGACACATGTTTTGTCCTTAGGCAAAGTAGGCCTCTAAAAGATCACACCTGCAGCTAAAGGCAGACTGGGTTAGAGCAATACTTTTTGAAGACGTTTTAGTCTGTTTATGTGTAACATATTTAACCAATATTCTTATTTTTTTTTTTTTTTTTTATGAATGTATGTAATATATACATTCATAGTTATAATAGTAATTATCAATAGCTACATTGTCAGTGAAAGTGAAGATGGTTGGTATATACAATACAACATATAAATTATCGGAAGTGTACAGAGATTATATGGGAGGGCTTAAAACGTTACCGTGTGGTACGCTATTATTTTAAGGGAAGGAACAACTGAAATGTATAAACAAAAAATATATATAAATAATTGAAAAAATGCAGCTCCTAAAGATTTTTCATATTTACTTCTATTGTTCTTCTTCACTCATATTTGATTTATTCGCCATACCGTTTATTCCTTTTTCTCTACTTGAATTAGTTTTTCCTCTACTTAAATATTTTTTTTTATAAATAATTACATTGCCCTGGAGCAATATTTGACCTATGAATAATATCTGCCTCAGACGAGAGTTTAGACTGAAATAAAATTAAATGAAGCTCAAAATTGACTTGGAAAGTTTTTCAGATAATTAAAGGATATTAAGTTATGGTGGTTTTCCGTCATTCCTGTTCCGTGAACTTCGGCGATTTTCCGGGTGAATAGAATCAAAGGCAGTGCCTCAAAGGGGATTCTATAGCTCCCCTCCCTCCCCCCCCCCCTACTGGCTATAAATCGACAATCTTCCTCTGATGACGTCAGAATGTATCGGGCACAAGATATCTTTAACATAAAAGTAAGACAAATTTTTCAGGAAAAAATAAAAAGGACACATCTCTCCATCTCTATCTCTTTGGCATAGCCGTAAATTAACAATATTTTTAGGTATTTCTTACTATTTCCATATCATTATTTTTTTTTTTGGAACTTCAAATACTCTTTTAAATGTTCGGTATCATCAATGGAATTAGATAAATAAAATTAAACAAATAAATAATAATAATGTACATAAATAAAGATGAAATAATGTTTGTTTGTTCTTTATAGAGATCCATACCGTTCGTCCTAAATGCTCCAAATTTCGCTCAGTGGTTCTTTTATACCAGGTGCGAACACCTGTTCATATTAAAATTGCATAACTTCAGCCAATCTCTGGGTATTTTCTTTATTGTTATAAAAATCGTTATGATCTCGCTTTAAATTTTTTTTACGAAATCGACCGTTTGAGTCGAAAGAAATATGAAATTCCTCGTGTGAAACTGGGATATACAGCTAGTAGAGAAAAGAAGTCGGGTTTGAAACCAATTTTCCTTCACTCTATTAGCAATTTTAAGGATATTATTATGAATTAAAAAAAAAATTGTCTCAGCATTCTGTGCTAATGTCGAAAAAATAACATATTTCACTTTAACTGAAAAAAAACAAGTTTCTGCTCATTCCTTTTTTTCTGCTCATTTTTTTTTTCTGCTCATTCTTTTTTTTCTGCTCATTCTTTTTTTTCTGCTTATTGAAAATAGTAAAAAGTCAAAAGCCACCTAATAGCAAACTAGAAAAATCCCGTCTAGTAAAATTTAAAAAAAATGTAACATAAATCGGGTATTTGACACCCATGTCCAACGTTTCTTTATTACTGATTTAATTCGAATGCTTTAGGGAAAATAAATACAGGTGTTTACTGTGATAGTTGTCTCAACGCAAAATGATTACAGTATTTTAAATTATTTTTTAAACTACTAAGAAGATTAATATGTTGTAATAAATCATTAAAATCACAGGTACTAAAACTGAAATTAGGGAGGATTGTAAGGGCTAAAGTTGTATGCTGGGGGTGGAAAACCCTAAATCAGAGCTCGGAGCGAGGTCCAACGCCTAAGATAAGCCCAATGTAAACTCGTTAATTAACTACCCCGTAATATTAATCTTTTATGACCTCCTACCTGAAATACATAGTCACAGGTGATTAAATTTTAAAATTTGTTTGCATCTTGCTTTTATGTTTTTAAGATGTTAAAATTCACTTTTATACTTTTAAGCCCTTACCTAAAAATTATATGTTTAGTGTATCGTATATTTATTGAATGGTAGTTGTCATTGGGTCGTCGTTTTACCCCATCCTTTAATATAAGTTGTTTTTATCTTCGAAGATTCAGGTAAAAGTGTAGAATAAGACAATTTCCTGAATTTCCGAAATAAAAATTAAATGAACTTCTCAGTCTCAAATTTTCCCATTATGACTATAAATTTATTTTATGATGTTTAAAAAAAAATATAGGAAAGTATTTTATTCTTATATAAAGCGATCTACTATTCGTTACATCACTACTGAGTTTGCTGATTGAGTTTATTTTTTAAATTTGTAGAAGTGATGTGCAGAATAAGAAAGAATAAGAAGAAAATCTTGAAATCAAGAAAAACAAGAAGTTTGCTTGCGAATATGCAAAGAAAATTGCGATATATGTCCCTGATTTTAATTAATTATAATGGTTGTTAATAAGGTCCGTAGATCTTAGTTATGGTTAAGTGGACATATTGCAAGAATAAGCAGAGTTTGCACAAGTGGAAGCTATTTATCATATGAAATACTATATATACATATATACATTTATAATGAATATAACTAATATATCTATACGAGCCTTTAAGGAAGGGGGGTACAAGCGGTGTACAGCAAAGCGCGTCTACATAGCTCAAGGCTTCATCTATAACTGACTTTTGGAGTGGGCCTTCTCAGAGCTAGGGCGATAAGTAGGGCTTAGGGTACAAAGATTGGCCCTATGTTATTAGTTATCATATTTATATAGCTAGCATACTATTTACCTATTTGGGCACCTAATTAAACTAATTATAATCATCCTCATATGAACTCATACATAATCGTCCTCATACAATATAATATTGTAACACTTATGTGGGTACAAATATTTATTTAACAGAAATATACAGTTATCATAATGCCAACGAATTATTAAAACTCAAACACTTAAGCAGGTTACAAAAATGATAACTTTATCACACACAATCATATGACTTGAGCAACACAGTCAAGACACAGATTTCGACTAACTCGTTCAGTCTCTGCTCCTTATATGTAATCGTAAATAGTCTGGCCTGGAATATTCCAGAACAATGTGGGCAGTTCTACGCCATCACGGAAAGATCTAGACACAAACAGTGTCTTCAAAAACTTATTTTGTTCCAACAATCGGTCCGGGAGGTTACGCCATATGTTTTTTTTATTTGCTTATCGGTTTAACGTTACAATATAATAACAATTAATATCCATAATATTTATATGATAGCCCTCTTACTATAATTACAAAATAATTATGTGTGTGGGTCACAACACAAATTTTTGAAAATTTATTGGAATGGCCATTTCCTTATTTTTTTCTTAATTTATTTGTTTGACAAATCCCTTTACATTGTTCTTAATTGTATACATAACTTATTATTTAATTTGAAAACTCCAAAAATAATGTTGTAGTCTGTAAAATGCAGATAAACTAAATAAAGCTTCGCCAATAATCTGGACGAAAAGCTACATAATTATTACCCCATACATAATTATAAGCTACATAACTATAACCCATAATTATTTGCTGATAAGCAGCAATTTAACTGTCAGTTTCCTCAGCTGTTATTTAGCCTCCTTTTTATACCGTTAATTTGGTTCACGATGATAAATTATAAAAAAAAAAAAAAAAATAATAAAAAAAAAAAATGGTAAATTATTCTGGCAGATTCCTCTGAAATATACTTTAAATAATTATTTATCATGAAATATTTGAATCCCTATTGTCAGAAAACTAAGCGATGTATTGAAAAACGTGGTTCGCAAAGTTTCATTGTTCTTTGGCCCCTATTAAAAAAAAATATATAAAAGAAATATGTTGGGAGGAAACCCCGCCGTTTGAAAGGCCATTTCCGCCTTTAAAAGTAATTTTTCTTAAAAAATGATTTGTATGTTTGTAGAACTCAGGCAACCCTACAGGTTTGGCCCACTAAAATTTTGTTGCTAAAACATTCCTTTTTAAGATACTACATATACGGTTTTGATGTAAAACTATCGATAGTACTATCGATTCTATCGATAGTACTATCGATTCTATCGATAGATAAACTAAATCGATTCTATCGATAGTTTTGAACTATTGAGACTATCGATAGTTTTGAACTATTGAGACTACCGATAGTTTTTTTAACTTTCGATAGTACTATCGAAAAAATTGCTTTAATGGATAAAGTGATAGCCTCTGCCTCTAAGCAACCGTGTGCTATATAAATTCATGGAAATGAAAAATAAGCAAAATGTAACAGTGTGAAAATTCTCATCTACTCTATAAAAAAATTTACTTCACGCAAAAAATATTATAATGAAAAATTGAATGGTTTGCTCCATTTCTCCATCCAACTTGATGAAATTATATACAATCAATACTACTGAATGCCTGCCAGTTCTTTGACTTGAAAATTTCTTGGTTAATGGCATTGTAACAAAATCAAAGTTTTCGTAAGAAAATATTTTCAGACCTCTATTCAACTACCTGAGAACATTTTTTTGAAATATGAACGCTTCAAGGTATGTCTAAACAACGCCTTTTATTCTTCAAAAACTTCGACTCATTCGAGGTTTGCATACCCAATATTGTGATGGCAAATCAGCTACTTCGACAACTTGAATCCCTGTTTCAAGGCTGCTTGAAGAGGGTTGGCATAGTTTTCCTTTTTTTTTTTTTTTTGACCTTTTGATAAAGTTTTCGTTCTTTGCGGTTACGACTAAGCTCGAAACTGACGAAAATTATTTGAAGGTATAATGGAACTCATCCTATATTCATATTATCTTATTCCCTAATAAAAAAGGAAACAATTGGAAACAAGCATTATAGCTCCTATCGTTCCAAATGAAAAATTCTACTATCCTACCCACCCCCGGTTATGACCTCATAATATCGATAGTATCGAAAATAGTGAAGACTATCGGTAGTTTTATATCACTAGGTCTTCGTATCTGTGATACCCCATATAAATTTATTATAATGTAATGATAATAAAAATTTATTAATGATAAAATATTTATTCATGTAATAATTTGTTCATGTAATATTTTTTATTGTATTATAAGTAGAAATAGTGTGTCTTATTTTTGGTAGTGAAGTTTAATCACACGTCATCGACACTAAATAACCAGACCACTTGCACTTATCGACGATTATTCAATATGTATCCTTATCAGGTGAGTATATGGGGGGGGCAATATAGCACTTCGTTGCGAGGGGGGGGGGGCTTTATGCAGGGGCTGGAAATCAAATATTCACGCCTCAGATGACATTACCGGAGTTGGTGTTAGGCCAGAAAATTAGATTTCCGATTGGAGAGGATTTACAGCTTTTGCCTTTATCTCGTTCGATACCTTCCTACCTCCAAGGGCTCTGAAAAAAAATCCTTTCCTTCATGATTAAATTATCAAAGTATCTTGATTAAGGTACTATCTAGCAAATCAGAAAAAAAAAAAAAAAAAAGTAGATTTATTATGACTATGAGACAAATCAATAACACTTGTATCAAATAAGTATGAACAATTCCTATATTAACACACTAATGTGATGATTTAAATTTAACAAAAATAAAAGAAGTAAAATAAATTTTTTTTTTTTTTTTTTTTTCTTCAATCTTCGATTCACACCTGTCACCCAGCGTGACAATCAGCGAATGTGTTGTTTACAATTATTGAACTTAGGGCATTTTAGGCATGATGAAAGGAAGGTGCCCAGCAGCACCTCTTTCCGGGCTTGATACCTTACGTGAGCAGGTCCCTCATCCAGCTTCTTTTTAGCCGCCTAGCTACAGGCATATCAGCCGTGGCCATGTCGTTAATTAGTGTATTGTTATGTCCTTGTAATTTAACAAAAAATCGTGAATAAAGAGTTCGTATGTGTTGTTCGACAGTAGGTTGTTGTAAGTCTGTATGTAAAGTTTTATTATTTACGTACCAGGGAGCGTTCGTTATTAGTTTCAAAATTTTTGATTGAAAAGTTTGTAATTTTCGTAAGTGCGTCCTCTTTGTTGAGCCGAAAATCTGTGAGGCGTATGTCCAAATGGGTTTAAGTAAGTAAGTGTATGTGTTCAGTTTATGTTCTATTTTTAATTTTGACGATTTAGAAAAAAGAGAGAACAGTGTTTTCAGTCGTTTGTTAAGAGTCTGTCTTTTTATTTTTACGTGTGGGCCCCAAGTCATCCTTCTGTCGAACAGAAGTCCCAGGTAGCGTACTGAGTCCGTCTGAGGTATTTGATTGTCTCCTATGTAAACTGGTGGGCATGTGTCGCGTCGCAGTGTGAATGTTATATGTTGGGATTTGTTATGGTTTAATTTCATTTTCCAAAGTGAGTACCAATTTTGTAAATGTAGTAAGTGATTTTGTAAATTTAGTGATGCCAATCTTGGGTTATTATGTATTGTTAAAATTGCAGTGTCATCGGCGTAGGTTGCAGTTAAAGTCTCAGAGTTTGTCGGTATGTCATGTGTGTATATAATGTATAATAATGGAGCAAGTATCGACCCTTGTGGAACCCCTGCCGAGATTGGTCTGTCACATTGTCTAGACTGTCTAGACATCAATAGACATCAACAATAGACATCAAATAAAATTTGATTTTATTTAAATTCATTAATGGAAGATGAATAACGTTCCCTAATATTGTATGGTAAAATACTCTGGATTTTGTAATAACTATATTGTTCTTACTAGCAATAATTTATAGTGAAGAGTCAGATAAAAATGAACCTTCCAGAATTCATGCCTTTTCAACTGAAATACTTGCTATGTCCCTTATTTAATTATATTAATAGGTTTAGTAAAAAGGTCTGCGGATCTTAAATATATCTAATAATTGGGACATAAGCAAAGAACACAGAATTTACGCAGTGGAAGTAATTTAATGTTGGTTATTGTTGGTGAATACTATATAAAAATATACATATATACAAATATAACTAATATTATTAAAATACAAGCCTGAATAAAGGAATGGGGTTGGCCGGATCAAGACAATACGTCTATCGAGATCATGATTCTAACTAAGTAATTACAAATAAGTAATTATGTGTGGTCAACACATACTATACTTTGCATTCTACATTTAAGTGAAGAGAAGCCAGAAAAGATGCTCTTTCAACAAATATGGGTAGGTTTTTGTTCAACAATAACTTAAAGCAAAATAAGAGAAAATATAAAAAAAAAAAAAAAATCTTTCATGTTCTTTCAACCAAAACCGATTAATATATTGTAATAATTTTTTATTATATTGTAACGTGAAACTCAAAAAATAAACTCGAAAAGAGTTCTAGACATTTTGTTGGGACAGTTGCAAACTGTACTAGTACCTATTCGTGACTGTTCCAGGATATTCTATGCTTGTCGAGAAACTTCTAGACTGTTAAGATTGAATCATATCGTTACTTTTGTGTTGCTGTTACTTGTGTCGTTACAAGTTGATACTTTCGTAACCTTGTTGATTACTTGCGTTTTTATTGTTTGCTTTACATTGTGAATTATTATCTTTGTTTAATAAAAATTATTTAAACCCACAAAAATGGTATAATATAATCTACACATATCAATATTACTATAGTCTCATTCGATTGAGAATCATGAGGTTTTGATAAATGACGGTACAATTGTTGACAGACTTGCTTGTGCTGATCGGCTTTCCTATCATTGAGGATTATTGTTAATGGGTATTGTGTCAATATCAATGGATATCGCGTCAAATAGCCATAGATCATAGCCAGGTATTCACAGTTGTATCAATGTGACAATATACAGGCTGTTCCATAAGCAAATCGTCTCATTATCGGATCACAGAACAATAGGAAGCAAAGCCGAAGAACAACGTTAGGTTTAATTTAAACTTTGTCGAATGTAATAAGAAGAAACGAGTATAAGAAATAATGTTAGAAAAGATAAAATTGAAAATAGAGACAAATTCGGAGTTGTTCGACAGATTTCTTCCTAAGAAACGTTGATGTGGAACTCATTAAAACGTAGGATATTACTCGAACTGTATCCTGTTCTTGGTAACTGGAGTCGTTCGATAACAAGACATCTTCTCCTATCCCCGATAAAGATCATTTCCTCTTCGATAGAAAGAAGAACGGAACTAAGAATGGATAAAAGGATGAACAAAGCCGTTTTTAAGACGGTACTATTTACAATGAACCAATAATCAAAATTGAGGCATTTTTGAAAATCGGCTTAATTCAATTTTAATACACTTTGCATTTAATAATCATTATTACTTTCACTTACCTATATATGAAATATATAGTAAGTGGAAGTATTGCGATCGTGAAAAATTTCGACTTCCGGTTTTCAACGGAAATACACGTTTTGGGGTCCCCTGAGTCCAAATGACCAAGTCCCGCGAAATGGTCTGTGTGTGTGTGTCTGTGTCTCTGTGTGTGTGTGTGTGTGTGTGTGTGTGTGTGAACAGACTAGCTCAAAAACTATAAGCCCTGCGAATCTGAAATTGGGTATTTAGTGTATGTATATGCCCGTGATGTGACAGCAAAAATTTCATCAAAATTGCTCAAAGGGAAGGGGTAGTTTATTTAATAACTTTTTAAGTTCTTTTCGATTTTCTCAAAAACGGCTCTAACGATTTTGATTAAACTGAGTATTTCATCTATTTATATGCCCGAGATATGACTGTATAAATTTTATCAAAATTAATCAACCGGAGGGGGGACTTTACTTGATAAATTTTGAATAATTTTCACGTGTTTTTTTTTAGTTACTCAAAAATGGTTTTAACGATTTTGATCAAACTGGGTATTTGATGTATGTGTATGCCAAAGATGCGAATGCCAACATTACATCAAAATTGATCAACCGGAGGGAGGACTTTACTTAATAAATTTTGTATCATTTTCACGTGTTTTTTTTTATTTACTCAAAAAAGGCTTTAACGATTTTGATCAAACTGGGTATTTGATGTATGTATATGCCAAAGATGTGACAGACAACATTTCATCAAAATTGGTTTAACGGAGGGGGCACTTTATTTCATAACTTTTTAACCAATTTTTACCTTTTTTTCGACTATCTCAAAAACGGCTTTAGCGATTTTCATCAAATTCGTGGTGTTTAATAAAAATTAGGTGTTCTTTAATATAGGGTAAGCTTTATCATTATTAAAATGTTCTGAGGGGGCTTAAATGGGGAAGGGTCCTTTTTTGTTTTCCTATAAAGTACCTTTGTATTTGTTTATATGGAGAAATTATCTGTCTCTCGTTTTGCCTAAAAATAAGAAATGGCTAAATATGAGATATGATAAAAATCAAGGAAACATATAGAGGAGAAAAAAAGAAAAATATTCAGTCAACTCATGAAACTCGTTGAGCGCAAGCGGAGTACGCCTTTAATGACAGACCATTGTTCATAATTAAAGCCGTTCTGTTCATTTGAGAAGTGGCAATTAACAAAACGCATTGATTTCTAATCTAAGTAAGTTGGTAAGTGAAAGTTGTGTGTTGCGCGCACGCACCAGATTTTTGTTGTTGTTTTTTATTTATCGCCGTCACTTTATGCTTATAAGGCTAATTGAACAACGATACAATGGGAGTCCTAAATTTTGCCTATTCAACCTGTAGGTCGCACATGCTTATGAAGGATTTTTAATTCCAATTAAAAAAATCCTAGGACCATCCTGCGATGATATAATTCAAAGAAATTATAAATGTGGTTATTACAAGAAAATGATTGATTTTTATTTACATATAATTATTAAAAATAGATCTAGTGGAAAGAGAGGATTGATTTGGTTTGGATATGATCGGTGAACCAGTGTGTATCATTATTATTATTATTATTACTATAAATAACTATATAAACATAATTTTATATTATTTAGCTTTCCAATTCCATAGAGGTACTCGTTTTTATTTGAGCTGTCGTCTGTCTTTGGCAAATTCTAGAGAGTTCCCCAAATAAAAAAAAGTCACATTTCCCCTTTCTGAAAGCTTGAGTACTCCGAGCTCGTCTGAAATTCCAGTGTAACGTTGGGCCCATATGAAGTCTATTGCTTCGTCTTGTCTGTCACAGCAAAAGAAAGTTAAGAAGGGAATATTTTTAACTTTAAATTCGTTACATTAGAATTTATAAGATTTATGAGGCTGAAGAAGGCGAAATATTATTCGTTCGCTATTCGAGTGATTTTCATATCCATTCACCATTCTCATATCCATTGTCCTCAGTCTCTCGTTTTTTTGATATTTTTCAAACCAAAAAAAAAAGAAAAAGAAAGTAGATTATTGGACACTTATCTTACAGTCTTCTACTAAAGCAATAGGATGGTAACATTTAAAGGAACCTAGGTATCATTAAAAAAAAAATAAATAAATCTCAATGCGATGTTTGAAAACGTCACGAGTGTTTCCGTCCCCAAGCTGGCTATGCTTAGTACACCACATTCCGATATAAACACCTGATAATTGATTAAATGATTAAATAACTGATTAAACACTTAAATAAACACTTGAATAAAAAAAAAATTAAACATTTAAATAAAAAAAATTAAACACTTAAATAACTGATAAATGATTAAACACCTGATTAAAGCAATGATTACAATTTTCCATTGTAATATGGTGGTGTTTTTTTTTTTTTTTTTTTTTTTTTTTTTTTTTTTTTTTTTTTTTTTTTTAGTTTGTTCTAATACTTTGACTCTAAATTAGGAAAATTGGTCAGTCCCCAAGGTTAGTACAAAAAGTCATGACTACTATTTTTTAACTTTTTTTCCCGTCACGAGTGTCGTGACGATTCCCCATAAAATCTCCATCGCTAGCTAAACCAAGTGTTAGACGTAAGTGGGAGGATAAATGCCCCTAACCAACAACTTTTGTCTGTATCATCATTCATATTTTTAAATGATAGATGATACATACAATTAACGAAACACTCGTGATGAGTAATTTATATGACATAGTTACATGATTTTTCATGGAATACCAAATAGCTCCCTATTAGATACTTTATTCTCCAAATCTGTACATCCACTGATAGTCGTTATCACAACATTATTCACATTTTCAAAGAACACCGTTGCCCAGAACTGCCGGCAACAATCGTCATGAATTTTTGTACTAACCTTGGGGACTGAATTTTCCTGATTTAGAGTCAAAGTATTAGAGCTAACTTAAAAAATTGTTCATACGTCGAAACCAACCACCATAATGCAATGAATATAGTAATCACTGTTCGAATTTAATCAATTATCAGGGGTTTAATTCGGGATGTGGTGTACTAATCATAACTAGCTTGGGGACTGTAACACTTATGTCGTTTTCAAAATTCGCATTGAGATATTTTGTTAAAATATATAACAATTTAGAAAGATTTGACGCAATTTATAATTAATTTAACATAAAATAAAATGATTTTTTCGAAAATGGTTAATTTTGTGGGGCTTTAAAGTTCGAAAATAGTATAGTTTCCACAGACCTTTATTACCGTTGCCGCATTTTTTCAAAATCTATATAACTAAAATTGTCCCACAGCGATTCTTCGAATTTACTTTTTAGATCTTCTATTTAAACATTAGTGGGAATATATGGAGAAAAATAACAATTCCTCACCTCTCAATGAAATCCCCTTTCAATTAGATAACCAAATGGGAGCTAAAAAAAGTTATCCTTAATTTGAACGTATAAGGAAGAAAAATCCTAAATGCTTGAGTTTTGGGTAGGGTAAATAAGTAATCAATTATAATTAAACAGTTTGAGAAAATCCACCACCTTTATAGATTGTTTCGGATAGAGTGTCCCAAGAAAGTGCTGAACAAGGGAGATTCTTTCTTTTTTCAGAGAAATTTATTAATTAAAAGTTTTTAATTCGAATAATGAAAAAAAAACTTTTTTTTTCCTTTGGGCCTTTGGATGTTCCTTACATTATGAATGATATTAAATTACTAATTAGTAACTTCATTAAGAAAACGGATAAATGATCTTTTTTTTCATTCCTCTAATCAACCTTCCTTCTTTTTCTTTTCCTATCTTTTTTGTCAATCCTATTAATTTATATTAGTGTTTTCATTCCAGAGGAGAGAAAATAGAAAAAAACAAAAAAAATGCCATTTGTAATAGTTCCTATGAAGGTCGATGTTGGTTTAGAATAAATTACATTTATTAAACACCACATTTTACATATTATGTATTCCTTAGAATACTCCGTCCGGTTTTTTTAGTATTTCGCCGACTGTTAAGTTTATAGTATTTGCTTGAGACTTTTAAGTCTGCCGATCCCCTAATCGGCACTATAGCTCCACAGAAAACTTATAAATGACAGGGTTCAAAATTTACAATTATTTTTTCCTAAAAAGCATACAATAATTGAAGCGTGGAAATGCATAAGGGTGTAAGTGCCGAAAAAATAAAAAAAAGTTTTTTTTTGCCAAATTGTTATGTATGGCAAAGCCATTCTTCAGAAATGGGAATAAGTAATGTTTTGTTGTTAGCAAAGAGTTCATTTAACGTATGAAAGATGGCATGGGTGTAAGCACTGAACGTAGTTTACCCTAGAGGGTCTAAGTCACATCATTTCTGTAAAAATTTCCTAAGGCACTTATACCCTTATGTATTTCCATGCATTAATTATCATATTTGATTTAAAATTTAAAAGTCCTGCTTGATTAATGCACACATATTTAAATACATCTTAGACATCTATGGTTTGATTAAAAATAATGATTACTCACTGAATGATATGGTATTATATAAATGATGATGATCAAAATTGAGATTAAAAAAAAAAATTGATCACAAAATAAAAATCTTCTTTTAAAAGGTAAACTTTAATCTGATATTTAGGCGATTAATTCAACTTCATTACATTTTGAATTTCGTGCTATTTATGTTGTTTAACATATTTATTCCTTGTGCATTAAGGATTTTATTCAAACTGTTTGAGACGTTGTGTGTCCATAAACACAAAAACCTACCTACCTACCTATTCAAACTGTTCACTGAAGAATTTGTAAGCGAAAATTTCTCATACATTTCTGAAATAATGTTCTGTTGCTAAAAGTTTGTTATAGTTATTTATTATACAAGTGACGAAAGTAGATCATTTTACAACTCGAGTGAAACGTTTACCCACACGAGCGAAGCGAGTGTGGTAATTTCACGAGAGTTGTAAATTCTACTTTTTTCACGAGTGTAATATTAAATTTTTTCTGTAATCGTGTAATACATGATCAGATCCAGAACCAGAATCAGAACGAGAATATGAACAAAATTAGGATGTTGTGAAGATTATGGTATGTTGTTGGTAGGTTATAAGCATGGTTGTGAAAGGTTATAAGCATAGTTATAAACAAGTGCAGGTTATAAACAAGGAAGGTAATTATTATTATATTTAAATTTTAAAATATATTGATTATTTCCACCAATAATTCATTCACATTTCAATTTATTTTGTTAAAATAAATTCTTACAATGTTAAGAAACATTTAAAAGCATTTAATTTCCAACTTTTAATTTCAAATTATTTTTTAATTTATACTTATTACTAATTAAAAAGGCAATTCACTTTCTTCACTTGTGCAGAAAGTTATCACTTTCTTCACTCTATTGCAAAATGTTTCACTTTCTTCACTCATTTCAGTTTAGTAATGTTACCATTATTCAACGATTGCAGAAAAAATTATTTTTCACGTAAGATTACAGAATCAAAATATATCACTGATAATATTTTTAAAAACATATATACATATCTAAAGAAATCATTAATTAATGTTTGAAATTGCAGTAATTAAACATTAAATTTTTTTATCAGATTTTTTATTTATTTATTAATTCAAGTATATACATATATATTTGAATTAAAACCCTGATAAATGGAGGCAATTCTTTATTTTTATTTTATTTCCATCTCTTGGCACTTCTCTCAGCGTACTCTAATTGTACCATTAATTAATTACTCCTAGGTGTAAAAGTTTATTTCTTCGTTTAATTGTAAAGATTCAGATTTTAGGCCGTAATTATTTGCCGAAAATAGTATATTTGCCTCATAAACTAGCATTTGGATGTATTCCTCCTTTCCTAGACTCATTTATTACATTCTTTCATTTGTGTATGCTTAAAGGAAATAATGTAGTATTTTTGAGACATCCCTCACTTTTTTCTAAACCGTCATATATCGTGATTCGCCTAGTATCTTAAAAAAAATTATCTTAATTAATCTTCATCTTAGATCTTAGTATCTTAAAAAAAAATTAAATAAAATATTGTATGTTTTATTCTTTCCTTAAATATATTTCTATAGCTTATATTTATTTATGACTCCTGTATTCGTTGGAATACATTTGAACAATAATCTATCATTGGACTGATACATAATTTATTATAACAACTCCAACCCTACAAGCGCTCCCTAAGGTTGCGGTGTGGCAGTGACGGCAGTTGAAGCAGTCTAAATAATTTATGGAAGCATTTCCACTGGAAATTTACAGCTTCCAGTTCCAGAGCTTTTCCTACTCACCCCGTCCAATTTCGTTATTGCTATATATTGTATTGATACATATGCATATAATATATTACCTTAAGAAATATATTTATTTTATATAAAAGGGATTTACAAATATAAATTATCTCATTATTTATTATTTTTGCTACTTCACCATTGGTGCCTTTATATATATATATATATATATATATATATATAAGGCGTCAACTACTATGTCGTCATCAACGACCATTATTTCAAATTTCGGTCTAAATCTTGTAATATGAAGGGTCAGGGGGAAAAACCATGGTAGTCCACTTTTTGTTGATTTGAAACAAATGGTGCCATCTGATAGTATAGTAAGTGTACTTTCTTTTCATACTTGTTACAGTCGAGAAAAGAAACGATAGTTCACATAAACTCTATAGTTTAAAATCGATACAAGGGGGGAAACAGCTGAAGTCCTGAATGTCAGGGAAAGATTAACAGTAGTCCATTTCTGTACTGTTTGTCTATGTTTGAAGTGTAAATGAACAGTGACTTAAGTTCAAGTGAACACATTTAAAAAAAAAAAAAAAGAAAAAAAAAAGACGAATGTCTGAGTGTTTTGAAAACGTTCCTTTATCTGCAAGAAACAAAATATTATCAATTTTAATAATATGTCGTCTAGAGATGAGCAAAACGCCTTCCATAGCGGTCTCATAACTGTTATTCCAATCCAAAGTGGTCGTCCCAGAACAAATTCTGCGGTATCTATACCAAATAAATCTTCTTATGTTTATAAAGTTACAGTAAAGATGGACTGGAGAGTTAGTCTTGGCGTAACTTATTTAAACGCTACTTATTTAAACCCAAAATCGTGTTACAATATTATATAAATATACTAGCAGACCCGGCCACGCGTTGCTGTGGCTCAGTAGTTATATCCTAATATTTTTAAACAAATACAGTAATACCAATATTCATTGATAAAGATGAAAACCTTTCAGCTAATCAAAATCCAACGTGATTGAGAATAGAGCATTACACCATTTAAAAGTATTTGGTAAAGAATATAGGAAAGTTAAAGTTTTTATTTTTTACATCTCATACTTCAATGTAGTTTGATTAAAAAGGAGCTGGTTGTGTTTACGACTCACAGAGCTGCCAACACTATCGCCCTTTTTTTATGGATCGGTATAAACTAACTCGAAATGGCTATATTTTTCCACTAATTTTAAAAAGGATGACTGAAGTAAGTTTTGATAACCTCAGCCATTGATCTATTGATTATTGGCCTAACACTACTTCAACTTGGTATTGTTAGTTTAACAACGGGTTTAATTTTGCTCAGGGTCATGCCAATCTTGGTTAACGCGTCATATATGTCCTTTTGATAGGCGTTTTTCTCAATTTCTTTGAGACCTCGATTTCCCAACCTTCGGCTAAAAGTGTTCGGTAGGAGGGTGGTGTGTTGAAGCTTTTAATTTAGCAATATATTTGAGTGATAATAAATCTCTTTTTAAAGAGGTTTTTACATAATACAATTAAGAATTTTTATTTATTCAAGTACTAATTTGTTCAAAATGTTTTGGGTTAACCTGTTTTTTTTTTTTTAACACAAACCAAAGATTTGATGGTTTCCACACACGTGAGCAGGCGATACCCATTTCCCACGTGAGTTATGCCATTGCCCAAGGGAAAAACACGGATTTTCAAAGTCCAAGTGGACATTGTTTGCCCTTGGGATTTGTTTATGGTCATGGCAAAAGCCAAACGAATAGGATATTGAAGCCTTTTAAATTTTATTGAAAATTCTGTCGGTTCCAAGGGAATAGGTGGCAACAGGGCGATATCTCCTGTAAACCTTCCAGGTAACATTTTACCTTCAATAACATTTCCTGTGATCCTTTTAATGACCAAACGTGTACCGTTGCACAATTGAGGTGGATTTAAGTTACGAAGAAGAATGATCGGTGAACCAATATTCAACTGGAGATTGTTTGGGTGTATATCCAGGGAATTCAAAAATTCAGATGGGAAATTTACGGCTTCGTTTACATCTAGAACATTGTCAATTGATTTTGGAAGTTTATTTCATCGAAATCAACATTTTTTGCTGCCAAAATAGCACGACTACCCAGCCACTTATAGTCCAAATAATTGTTCAAAATATCAGGAAAGACACTTTATGTTTCGTAGACAGTTCATTTTTCGTCTCTTCAACAGTTCAGAAATTTTCTGGTAATTTGATAAATTTTGAATTTCGATACAGCTTGCTCTATTTCACCGTTTCCAATATAGAGCAATTGTTTAAAAAATATATTTGCCGATGGATTATTTTGCAGTAGTACTCTCATATTTATGGTGGATAAATCTGAAACTTGAGGTTACCCAAATAACAATTATTCCTGTTCAGTAGAGGTGTAATAATCATTAAATGTAAAATTTAAAAAATGCCGCGATTTGTAATCCTTTCTTAATCAACAATCATTTAAAGATAAGTAAATATCATTTCCAATAATAGCCTACTTTAAATTAAAGAAAGGATTAAAATCTTCGCTAACATTTCTTAAATTTTACATTTAAAGATAATTACAACTTAGGAAGTAACAGCCTCTATTCGATTGGGATTAAATTTTCTCAACTTTAAATTATTGTTGATAAAGGAGGAATTACAAATCTTCACTGACATTTTTTAAATTTTACATTTTAGATCTCGGGATAAAAATGATAAAAAGGTTTGGTAAAATAAAAAAACACTGTATTTAAATAATAATAACAAAACGAATAATGAAAATAAAGAAACTTCTGTTAAATAAATTAACTGAAAATATAATATTAAAGTCTTAATTATGCAGTTCTTTGGCAAATCACAAAGTATCCCACAACACCTAATCAAAACACTCTCAGGGAGTTTTTATGACTGATTACCCGCAGTGTAGCCAGCTTACTAATTTTCACTAATTTTTGGCAACACTGACTCCCCAAATCAGGCTTCTAACAGGTTACACCTATGACAGTAGGTGCTGTTACAACATTTATAGAGTATCATTTCAAATAATAGCCTAATTTAAATTATTAAAATGCATTTACTATACTAAAAGTTGATATCAGGGTGGGCCCAGCAAAGCGTTTCAGCGCTTAGCTAGTAATTTAATTTAAATACAAATAAAAAAGGAAAAGGAAGAAAAAGTACCTACACATTTGAGTATTTATTGTAACATTTTCTTGATTTATTTATTCTTTAATGAAAATTAACAATAAATACAACTTTGTATTACTATTTGTCTGTGGAAAATAATAATATAGGAAAAATAACTGCACTCACATAACGCAATATAAAATTATAATAATGATAACCTGTATTACATTAGCATGCTTATAAACAAAAACATTATGAAATCGACATATGACGCCATGTTAATAAATCGAAACACGACCTACTGTATTTGCAATAATTCGCTATATAAGAATTATTTTGATCACTAATCAAGTTAAAAACTATCCGGTCCGGTAAGTTGGCCAAAACTATATACATTGAGCCAAATTTCATTAAAATCGGTTGAGTAGTTTCTGAGAAATAGAGAGACAAACATCCGGACACGAGATTTTTATATATATAAGGATATATTTTAAAATATTTTCTGAAGTATCAATAAAAAGGTTTAAAACCTTATTCAGGCTGTCTAACGTGCGGGAAATAGGCAATATGCTGTGGATTTTTTTTTTTTTTTTTTACAAAAATATCGGGAATTTTATTCACTCGTTGCCTTTCTTCACTCATTTTTTTTTCGAATTCAATTAATAAAAAACAGTCCTCTTGGTCGTTGACTTTTGTAATCTCTTTTAAGGATTGGTGTATGAATTTGGGTCGAGTCCACGTTGTGACGTAATTTATTATTCGCTTACCGTCAAGAAGGCATAGACGTCTATTGCAAAAACATCGGTGTTTGCCACCGATGTGAATAGCCACGCCACACGAGTCGAGATTAATTATTAATATTAATACCCCGCTACTATATATTGATTTATATAAGTATATATAAACTGTAATAGAGGGATTAGCGTGCAAATGAATAGGGCCCTAAAGGAGATAGGGCACTGAAGGGACGAGGCAACGGGGTGAAAAGGCCGAGGGACATGACTTAGGCGCTCGATGGGCCGCACGCCCTCCTTTATCTAAGTCCGCTTTTTAATCCTTGACTTCGTGGCCTAAATCCTGCCTTTGTGTTAGTCCGCTGTAGTAGAAGGGAAGGGAAAGATCGTTTATCTTAAGTTGTCGAGGAATCATTACCATCAACCCTCAGCCGTATCAGTTGCGGTTGTAACAATTACTGCATCGTTTAGTTTATATTAAAATACAACCAAAAGTTCTGAAAAAGAAAACAACATTTTTTTCACAAGTACCAGTAAATAAAATTTTTGTAAATGTTTCGTTGGTCCTTTTTTTTCACCGGAAAGAATCAAAATTTTTAAAAACGGCTAATATCAAAAAAATAAAATAATAATAACTAGTATTAAAAAATAAATAAATAAAAGAAATGCGAAGACGCTATACGTCACCGAATTGTTTTGTCCAAATCGATTCATACCTCGTATTTTACATACCAGTGAATATTTAGTTAATTCTAAATTTCCTTACAATTGGAACGATACAGAGAAGATTAGCGTGGACCCTGCGCAAGGGTGACAAGTAAAATCGTGATATGTTAAAAAAAGAACATTTAAAAAAAAATCTGGAGCGTGCGTGCAACACACAACTTTCACTTACCAACTTACTTAGATAAGAAATTAATGCGTTTTGTTAATGCCACTCCTAAAAGTTATTCATTTTTCCACATTCATTTTTTATTTTTGTTTTAATTTGCTCAGAACATTTGAAATGAAGTATTAAGTAACACCTAATTTTAATTAAACATGACGAATATGATGAAAATCGTTAAAAGCGTTTTTGAGATAATCGGAAAATTGGAAAAAAAGTTATGAAATAAAGTGCCCCCGCCGGTTGATCAATTTTGATGAAATATTGGCTATCACATCTTTGGCATATACATACATCACATACCCAGTTTTATCAAAATCGTGAAAGCCGTTTTTGAGTAAATAAAAAAAACACGTAAAAATGATACAAAATTTATTAAGTAGAGTCCCCCCTCCGGTTGATCAATTTTGATGAAATGTTGGCTATCGCACCTTTGTCATATACATTCATCAAATACCCAGTTTGATTAAAATCGTTAAAACCGTTTTTGGTAAATAAAAAAAAAACACGTGGAAATGATACAAAATTTATTAAGTAAAGTCCCCCCTCCGGTTGATTAATCTTGATGAAATTTTTACAGTCATATCTCGGGCATATAAATAGACCAAATACTCAGTTTAATCAAAAACCGTTAGAGCCGTTTTTGAGAAAATAAAAAAAAACTTAAAAAGTTATAAAGTACCCCCTCCCTTTGAGCAATTTTTATGAAATTGTTGCTGTCACATCGCGGGCATATACATACACAAAATGCCCAATTTCAGATTCGCACGGTTTATAGTTTTTTAGCTAGTCTGTTCACACACACACACACACACACACACACACACACAGACCATTTCGCGGAACTTGGTTAATTGGACTCTGGGAACCCCAAAACGTGTATTTCCGTTGAAAACCGGAAGTCGAAATTTTTCACGATCGCAATACTTCCACTTATCATATATTTTATATATAGGTAAGTGAAAGTAAAGAAAGGAAAAAAAATTCTTACATAAAATTCTTATTTAATCTTTGAACGATATTTGTATAAAATCAGTTCTTCGTAGAGTTGAAATGGTGTGTTGTTTGTTTGTTTAACGTCCCTTTTTGCTAATAAGGTTAATCGGGCAATGCTACGATGGTAGTCCTCAATTTTGCCTATCCAGTTTTAATTAATAGGGATCTTACAGAATAGGGATCTTCACTTCCTATCCGAGGGACGGCATAGCCAAGGATTTAATACTCCCTTAAAAAATCCTAGGGCCACCGCGGGATGCGAACTCGCGACCCTTAGTATTATAGGTTGCTAAGCTAACCACTTCACCATAGGCTGAGCTACAATTCAATGCTTGACTTTTTGACTGACGTTTGAAATTTGACTTAACCATATATTCACTAGGATGACAGATACCGTTTATTACAAAGAAGCATCAGAAAATTTTACATCTTACTGGGATTACACTTCTATTTCTCAATCGTTTCATATTATTTACAATTCCAATCTATACATATACAATAATGGTAGAGGCCTTCTTTACTGAACTAAGTGATCAGTTCCAAGTCCGGAGGACTTGATCCAAAGAGGTGCTGCTGGGCACATTCTCTCCTCATACCTAAAATTGCATTATTAAAAATATTTGCTGATAGCCACAAATTCTGAGAGCTGAGAATTAACTTTAAAAATAAAAAGTGGATATAAATGATGATATAGATTATAAGGTCATTTTCAACTAAATTTACTATTTCAAACATGTCCTAATTAGTTGTATAAAGTTTAAAGCTGGTAACTTAAATTGTAATTTAGAAATACAAAGTATATATTAATTGTTATATAGTTTGAAATGTGCAAGTGGACGAAGTTCGAAATTGATGAAAAGTTGTACATTTTCTTAAAATGGTAAACAAATTAGGAAACATGAAAACAGTCTTAATATTAGTAATAATATCGTTATTAATAATATTACCGTTCCAAATTAATCTTAACATTTTGATCTCTGATTTCGTAACAAAAAATAAATTTCTAAAAGAAATAAATCAAAATTCTGGCACGTCTTGATAAATAAAGTGAGCTTTTCACATTATTAATCTTAAGTTTTTATCCCTATATAAATTTTTTATATTAAATCAATGAATAAAAAAATATATATACATAAGAGAAACGATTTGCCTTTAAACCTATTTGTATTTGTGCAACAAGCGTTTGATGTATCCGATCCATCAATCTACATCAGCTGTATAAGTAATGGAAGCCGGAACCTAAGAATATTCTTCCATGAACGTAAATCCTAAATCCTCTCCAACTCGTTTTAAGGACTTTGTTAACCATTAGAAGGGATTTCTACCAAAAAAATAAATTTAATAAATATATTTCTACACTATAAAAAACGTTTTGAGTGCAATATTTTATAATTTGTCACAGATGGGCAAGCCATTTTTCTTTACGAAAATGGACTTGTCCACCTGTGACAATTGACAATGACCCAGTGCCTTCCAAGAATTTCGTACGACACCTCGGACTGTACTTAGACAAACGACTAACTTGGAACATACATACCAAAATTAAAAAACTAGAACTCAACAGACGGTACAAGCAGCTTTCACATGTACTACAGTTCATCACTCACCTTAAGAAACAAGCGACTAATTTAAGCCGCGTTTACACCGAAGTTTCAAACAAAAAGTTGCAAATTTTTATTGCAAACAGTAGTTTCAAATAAAAGTTTGCAATTTTTATTTCATGGTTTTATTTCCAAGTTTCATGAAAATGTTTGAAACACTTTCGACTCGCCTTTGTTCTGGTTCCTGGGATCAGTCCTTCCCAGGATGTCAAGTGTCGAGGATGTCATTTTAGCCGCGGCGGCGTGTGTCGTGTTGTCAAAGCAACGTAAGCCGAGACGATACTGGGTGAGGCCGTCTCTGCATTCCAGAGCTACGTACAGTGGAAACGACCTGTTGGACGATTTAAATAGAGATGATGTTGACCCTCTATCAGGTGAACTGAGAACGGATGGAAGTTTTAAAAACTTTGTAAGAATGACCAGTGAGGATTTTGAATATCTAACTTTAATGATTGGTCACAAAATTTCGAAAATGGATAAGAATTACCGAAAGGCTATTTCTGTAACGGAAAAACTAGTCGTGCGCTTTTTAGCTACCGGAGATTCATACACATGGTTGAGTTACCTGTTCAAGATATCAAAATCAACCATATCTTTGTTTGTACCTGAGGTGTGCGAGGCTTTGATAGATCTTCTGAAGGATAACATAAAGGTAAGACGTTATAACTAGACTACACATAGCCTATATTTGTTATTTTGACAGCAGAAATGACACTTGAGTCGAGACAGGGTGGTGCGAGTGATCACGTGAGTGAGAGTGGAGGTGGCAGCGTAGGGGATGGCGGGGAAATGTTTCTGTTTCGTGTTTCAACGGCACATAGTGACCTAAACCAGTGTTGCAAACAAATGTTTGCAACTCCCTTTGATCTTTACCGACTTCAGGTGGAAACAAAAATTTCTGTTGCAAACACTGAAAAACTGTTTGCAACAGCGAAATGTTTCGTCAAAAAATGTGCGTTTTTAGAGATGTTTGCAATTTCTGTTTTCAACTCGTTTTTCAAACTCCGGTGTAAACGCGGCTTTACACTACTATTTTGAGACCAATTTGGACATACGGAGGAGAACTTTGGGGTTCCGCGAAACACATCCACATTAACAAAATACAAACTTCACAATCTAAAGTTCTCAGAAAAATCACAAATGCACCTTGGTTTATTTCAAATCATACACTGCACAACGACATGAACATACCGACAGTAAAATCTTACATACAAGACAAATGCCAAACATCCCACTCTTCAACGCAACACCACCCTAACTCAGTCATCCATTCTCTTTCCTCCTCCCTGTTACCTGATCAGCCTCGACGTCGACTGAAACGACAGTGGCCAAGAGACCTCTTACTACAATAAATTAAAAAATGCATCACGAAAGTCAAAGTCAAAAACATATGTGACCATATTTGCTTGATGCGCCACTGCGCAGGTGCAAATCTACAAGCGGAATAATAAATTTTTTTTTACTTCAATAATTGATTCGCACCTGTCAGCAAGGTGCTGACAATCAGCGAATGAGATGACGGTATTGGGAAATGATGACATGTCAGGCATGAGGAGGGATTTAACGTCCCTTCATGCTACTAAGGCTAATCGGACGGAGCTACAGTGGGAGTCCTAAAGATAGGGAACTTTAACGAATACCGGACATCGCACAGGCTCGGGACCTCCATTTTACGTCCTATCCGAGGGACGGCGTGGCTAAGGATTTTTTACTCCCTAGCCTAATCTTAGGGCCTTTTTTTTTGTGATATTTGAGATATTTTATCATGCACAATGGTTGTGGATATGGTTCTCAATTCTATCTCTCAATGGGTTTTTTCTTCTTAGAACTCCATTGAACAAGGAACTGTCGTAGAAGAGAATCACAACCTGGGTTATAATACAGTTTTGTGTATTATGAGACAGTAGCCCCCATTGTACTCATACAAGACCCATTGTATATTATCATAAGCGTTAATAATTGATTATATTTTCTGTTTTAGAGTTACCAGCAAAATAATAATAAACTGATAATGTTTAATGGGCGGACGGGGGGCACCCCCGAGTAAAAAATAAAATAAAGTCAGAGGGTGGAGTTCGGTGTGAACAGGTTTGAAAAATAAATAAAGAAATCGTGTAACCACTTTAGGACTGTTGTATCTATTAATAATTGCTCTTTTGTAAAGCTTTGTAAAAAATAAAAAAAAGTTTCGTTCTTACCAAATACAATACCATCCCTAGCCATACTAGACCCAAATCTATACGGAGATTATATTTTTTATTTGTTTGCCTTATAACTTGATTTCCATTCATCAACTCCATTTTATTTCTATTTTCGGATTCTTCTCCTCTTCCTTTACCTAGTTCAATTAAAGTCATTTCCTTCCGCCCAATAAACTAGGAGAAAGGGAGGCAAAAGAACAAAGATAAAAAAAATAAATAAATCCTACCCCTACCCCTTCCTTTCCAACTTGAGCTAAAAAGAAATTTCATTTGGCTAAGGCAAACATAATTATCTTGTTATTACTCGGGACGACTGGCTCTTAAAAATGGAAGTTTTTTTTTGTTATTCTATTTTGGCCCTGAAGAGGCTCTTAATCTTTTAGAAATATTTTTTCACGGCCTCTGAATTTTAATTTAATCAACAAGTTTTTGAAGAGATGTAATTAACCGATTCGAGGACTCGAGTCGTGATTTTAGAGGGATTTGTATACAAGTTAAAATTTATTGAGGTATCTCTAAAATAATATAGTGTTTATTAATGGTTGAATGAAACCAACTCTGTAATGTATATAAATAAATAAATTTTATTAATTTTTTTTTTACAGTACTTTATTTTCTTCTTGCGGTCTATACTTGTCTATAGATCTATATATCTATAAAATAACTTATTTGTTGAAATTATAAATAGATGGCTAATAAATATCTTTCCAACTTTTTGAGATAAATTAGTGCCAATGTGTTCAGTAGGCAGGATTTAAAATCCTATATCATGTTTCATATTCCTTATTTTTCAAAACAATTACTGTGTGCATATTAAAATAAAATAGTATATGGTTTTATAATTAAAGTATATCCTGTAAATAAATTATTCTTTAGCTTATTTTGTTCTTAAAATAATGGTAATGCTAAAGAGGTTATAAAGGTAATACTTGGAGTCAATTTTTTTTTTTTTTTATTTTTTTTTTTTTATTTTTTTTTTATTTTTTTTTTATTTTTTTTTTTCTGTTGGCGCATTAGGCCTAATGAGACCTTTGGCCGCGCAGTGTGGTCTTCTTACAGACATTTGTTTTGCTTGCGGGAGTACAGACAGCCTGGAGGGGGTAGCCCAAACCTCACGTTGCTGAAAGCCATGGTCACCATGGTACAGCGGCAGACTGCCCATAGCTCCATAACCAATCCCATTGGGGCCAATTTGGCAGAGTCCTTTCCACCGATGGCGTCAGCTCTCTCGGGTTCAAGGACAGTGACAAACTGGTCTAGGTCCAAGGATTATGGTAGCTCAGAGTCAGCAGGCCCCGAGGACCTATATTTCTTTCCCCGAAGCATACCGTCCCTGAACCAAACCTCCGGGCGGTTACTGACATCCTGGAAAACCACACCACGATTCTCGATGAGATACACGGGGAAGGTTCATCACTCCTACGCCCGGTCGGTGTGAGTCGCCTCCAGTAGTCTGACGGGCCTCACATACCCGGGGGGTGGGGGTAGACTTGGACTGCGTGGCGTTCATTGGTGGGCGGTCACCCGAATGGAGCGGTCACCCATCCAAGTACTAACCACGATGGACGTTGCTTAACTTTGATTATCTATTGCAAGCGCCCTTGTCCACTCGGCCATCCCGGCTTGGAGTCAATTAACAATTGTTTTTATTTCATTCTCTTGATTTTAATATGAAATATTAGATTTGAATATATCTATTTAATACATTTTTACATTCCCTTCACTTTCATTCACTATATATTTCATATGAAATATATAGTAAGGGACTTTATGCGGAAATACACGTTTTGGGACCCCCTGAGTCCAAATAATCAAGTCCCGCGAAATGGTCTGTGTGTGTGAACAGTCTAGCACATCTTCATCTAAAATCTATTATCTGTACGAACATGAAATTGGTTATTTGGTATATGTATATGCCAGCGAAGTGACAACCAAAATTTCCTCAAAATTGGTCTACCGGAGGGGGTACTTTATTCAATAACTTTTTTCCCATTTTTACGTTTTTTTCCTTTTTCACAAAAATAGCTTTAACGATTTTAATTAAACTCGTCATGCTCAATGAAACTCAAGTATTATTTAATATCAGGTAACATTTTCATGTGTTTTTTTGATTTTCTTAAAAACGGCTTTAACGATTTTGATTAAACTTAGTATTTGATCTATATATATGCCCGAGATATGTCTGTACAAATTTCATCAAAATTGATCAACCGCAGGGGGCACTTTACTTAATAAATTTTGTCCCATTTTCACGTGTTTTATTTTTATTTTCTCAAAAACGGCTGTAACGATTTTGATCAAACTGGGTATTTGATGTATGTATATGCCCGCGATGCGTTGTAACCAAAATTATAGACTTACAGAGAAAAACAAATATAACCATTAAAATGTGTGAAGTTGAGGAATGGCGTTTACATATTATCGAAACACGTAGATTTCTAATCTAAGTAGTTTTAAGTGAAAGTTGTGTGTGTGCGCGCATCGCACCAGATTTTTAAACAATTTTATTTATAAGAGAAAAAAATCGTTTCGGCGGGAAATCGAACCTCGCCATGACTCTGCATCACCACATGCAGCGATCTTAACCATTGAGCTAACCGTGGACCCCAAAAGAACACTGAAAAGGTTATGCAGAGACCCGGGCGTGATTTCCGGCCACAAACTTAATTCCGGAAACTGCGTATCAATTATTTAAAAATATAAATATAATAATAATAAATAATATTCAACTATTTACTAAATTATTCACTTATGAAGATACAAAAGAAATTTTAAAATTGTGAATAAAATCAACTTATTATAAGAAATAATGAACTTTACTGCTACAAGCTCTTAATACAGTAAAAACTTCGTTATCCGGGTCCTCGGTAGCCGAAGATTTTTTTTTTTTCAGTATTTATTTTTTGTTATGATTTTTTGGTGTCGTAATCGATTATTATTGTATATTTTTGCGCTTGAATATCGGAAAATTATTTAAGAACTACCAGAGCTTAGACAAAAAAAAAGAAGGTAGAAGTAACGAATGAAACTTCATTATAAATTCTGATTTTATTTTTTGGCGCATTCGGAAAGGAATTGTTTAAAAATATAAGGAATATTCACTGCATTCTAGGGGCTTAAAACCTATCTAATCCAAAAAATAAAAATAAATAAAAGAAATATGCTCACTAATTCATCTCAAACAGTTCCAGAGATATTTATTAGTCCGGTACATACTTATATAGAAGAATATGTGTATGGAATATATATGAGTTTGGAACATGCCGTATAGTACACGTTACATTGCACGATATATTTTTTTATGTCATTCGACAAAGCAGAACCAAGTCACATTTTATAGTACACCATTTTTAAAATCACTTGACATATCTGAGAAGTTTCCTTTCCTTTTTCTTTTTTTTTTGTATGATTTATCTCCATATTTACACAAATACTTTTATTGTAAACATTTTTATTCAACTTGAGCCGTGTATAACGCCCGAGTGAGATGTGTGGGCTCATTGTAAACATTTACACAATCGGTTGGCTGACAGTTGCTCCAACTTTCTGATTGTTTTTCAGATCCAGCCTATCTACACATATTCAAGGGCTTGTTTCCAACCGCCCAGTTTTGAATAAAGTCTCCCCCCTTTTCTTTACACGTGTATTTTTACAGTCATAATCTATCTTGTGTTTGCTGTAACTGATAAATTAAAATGAAATAATAAATAATAATAAATAATAATAATAATAATAATAATAGTAATAATAAAGATAACTGAAGGTGGTAGGAATTGTCCCCCACCTCAATTAATCAAACCGCAGCTGCGAGATAATCCGCAAGGAAAATAATAATAATAATGATTGTTATCTTTTTTTTTAATTTATATTATTTTATATCATGTTCGATTTTTCAAATTGCTAATTTATCCTATTAAGACTCTATAAAGTTGATATAGATTAGATAAAGTGGATGGCGGTTGAAGAAAAATATTGGTATCAATAGGAAATAATTTTTTATTAGAATCCCGAATAACAATCTGATAGTTATCCACCAATAATAGAAAACCATCAGAAAAGTTTATATATTAAAGTAAAATCTGGTGCGATGGGCGCAACACACAACTTTCACTTACCAACTTAATTACATTAGAAATTGACATGCTTTGTATTATGCCATTTCTCAAAGTAACACATTTTTCGATAATTCATTTACTTATTTTATTTACTCATTAAAGTACTCTAAAATTTTTTATTAATAAATAAAAGTGGCTGGATGGTTGCTTGGGCTCTGTTTTATAAGTTACGGAATATTTTTCTTTTTTTCTACAGCATGTGTTTACTTGATTTTTTTCATATTTAATATTTAGCCATACCTCATTTTTAGGCGTAACGTGAGGCAGCTAATTTCTTCATATAAACAAAAACAAAAAATGGCCCATTTAAGCCACCTCAGAACGTTTTCATAATGGTAATGCTTACCTGATATTAAAGAAGACCTGACTTTCATTTAACATGACAAATTTATCAAAATCATTAAAGCCGTTTTTGATCTGCTTTGATGAAATTTTTGCTGTCACATCGCGGGCATATACCTACACAAACAAATAACAAATACCCAGTTTTATCAAAATCGTTAGAGTTGTTTTGGAGAGAAAAGTGCATCAAGCAAAGTGCCCCCTCCATTTGACCGATTTTGAGGAAATTTCGGTTGTCACGTCGCGGGCATCTACATCCATCAAATACCCAATTTCAGTTTCGTACGTTTTATAGCTTTTGAGCTAGTCTTTCCACACACACAGACCATTTCGGGGGACTAGGTTATTGGTTGGGGACTCAGGGGACCCCAAAACGTGTATTTCCGATGAAAACCGGAAGTCGAAATTTTTCACGATCGCAATACTTCCCCTTACTATATATTTCATCTATAGGTAAGTGAAAGTAGGTGGCGGTGGCGGTTCGAATCCGCCCTGGGAGGGTTGACTTTTATTTCGTGGAGGCCCCACGCAATGTATACTGACCCTTCCACCATGGTTAGAATATGGCCATGGCCAGGTAAGGGGTACGAAACAAAAAAAAAATAGACAACATACGATAAAAAAACTTTGTACGTACATGAAACTTTGGTCATGAATTCGTCTTATTAGTTTTAAGATTTGAGATCTGCATATCACCGAAGATCCCACATTAATAATTGTTTCTATATTCGTATTTATTTATCAAAACATGTACACATACGTACAAGACGAGCATATAAATAGATGCATATTTGAAGTATTATAACTAATGTACATACGGCCCAATGTACAGTATGCCATTGTGTTTAGTTTCTTGTGGGTTTTGTAAGTTTTTGGTACCAAACCCCTGATGAAACGAAAGCCTCTCACTGCACCCTTTTAATATTATTTAATTTTGAACTTATAGAAAAATAAAACAAGCAGTACTTTGAAAAAATTGTTTTAATTTTCTAAAAAGAACATGGGTAATTAAACAAAGCTACAAAGGTAAATTTAGTTTTAATAAATTGTGTACGCAATTTTTTTTATTTTCAACTGGCATCACGTCCCCCCTGTTATGATGACACCCCTCCTCCCGCCAGAGCTTAGAAACCTACCCTAGAGTAGCATGTATCCCTAAGCGACCCTTCAGGAAGTCTTTTTTATAATGAATAGTTTGCACAAGATGAAATTCAGAAATACTAATGGGTAGATAGAATCAACATAGATGAATGAAACTGAAGATTGGTAGCACAATAACTTCAAAGGCGAACAAAGAACTTCAAAGTCTATATAACCAGCAAAAAAAAAAAAAAATATTGATACAATAAGAAATGTATACTCTTTTATTATATAGTTCATAATAATTTCTAATAATAATTCTAATGATACTTTAAGTCAAAAGCAGCAAGAAGTAAAGTTCTTGACATTGGAGCGAGGGTGCAATCAATCCCTAGCAGGAATCGTAGCATTCATCCCAACCCTATTCCTTGTTCGCCCTAATGACAACCAATAAAGGCCCTTTAGTTTAGCTCCTACATTAATCCCTTTCTTTGTTAAGGGCTGTCTACAAGTCCCCTGTGTAAGTTGGAGCTTAGCTTTCTACTGTAATGAAACCCTTTGATCCTATAAACTGTAAATATTTATAATTCAATATATTACGAGAAAAAAAACAACATAGTTTAATATTTTATTTTACATTCTCGCACTTAGTGAAAAAGTATAAAATCAAAGTATCGGGATAAAACATTTGAATTCGTTTTTGTTTTTAAATTAAATGAGTAATTGTATATTTCGTAAATACAGGATTCGTCCGCCGTTAAGCAGGCAGGGGTTTAGTTCCCCATATCTATATAAATATAAAAGATCTGTATATCTATCACATAAAAAAATCAGGTGCGATGCGCGCAACACACATCTTTTACTTACCAACTTACTTTGATTAGAAATTGACGTGTTTTGTTAAATGCCATTTCGAAAAGTCACACATTTTTCCACATCAATTGTTTTATTAAAAAATATAAGTTTTTACTTGTGATAATTCGGTACTGCAAGCATAATACCTACTCCAAGTCGTCTGATTTTATAATTCTCTATTTAGTTGTTGAAAACTTCTTACACTTCCCATCAAGCAAATAATTTCCATTAAATAAACAGGACATCATTAATTACAAAGCATTGGTCTGTCATGAAAGCCGTACTGCGCATGTGTGAGCTCAACGAGTTTTTGAGTTGACGGAATATTCTTCCTTTTTTTCTCCTATGTATATTAACTTGATTTTTTTCATATTTCATATTTAGCTATTTCTAAGTTTTAGTCGAAACGAGAGACAGATAATTTTTTCACATAAACAAATACAAACATACTTTACAGGAAAAAAAAGAAGGCCACTTCCCTAAATATGCCCCCTCAGAACATTTTAATAACGATAAAGCTTACCTGATATTAAATAATATTTGAGTTTCATTGAGCATGACGAGTTTAATTAAAATCGTTAAAGCTATTTTTGTGAAAAAGGAAAAAAACGTAAAAATGGGAAAAAAGTTATTGAATAAAGTACCCCCTCCGGTTGATCAATTTTGATGAAAAGTTTGCTGTCACATCAAGGGCATATAAATATACCAAATACCCAATTTGAGGTTCGTACAGTTGATAGTTTTTGAGCTAGTCTGTTCATTGAGACACACACGGACCATTTCGCGGGACTTGGTTATTTGGACTCAGGGGACCCCAAAATGTGTAATTCCGTTGAAAACCGGATGTCGAAATTTTTCACGATCGCAACACTTACCCTTACTATATATTTCATATATAGGTAAGTGAGAGTAAAAAAGAATTGAAGTTAGGCGTGTGATATTTTATTTTGCAAGGTACATAACTACGGTACTAATTGACTATGATAGCGATATCAATACTGTATCCGTAGAAGACAAGCGGCTGTCTGTTAAATAAGCACACGTGAGCTCTACCATTACCATAAACCAAATGTTGAGAAGCAACCAAAGTTCACTTTAAACGTCAAATGTATCCAGCACTTTGACTTCTTTGATTATAACTCCATTAAATTTAGACATAAGCCCATTTTGATATAAACGAACTTCGAATGTTATCCGTACAATTAGATAGATTTTTCGATGAACTTTTCATGAAATAGGAAACGTATGATCCATGTTTATAACGGATGGAACAAAGAGGCGTAGTGAGTACGTGCAAGTTATATATCATGAATTATTGTATTACCTATATGGAACATAAAGGAAAGAAAAAAGACGCATGAGATCTACTAATAAAAAGGTAAGAAATTAAAAATATGTAAATATATAATAATAAAAATGATACGATATGAGAGGGGAAATTATTAAAAAGTACTCCATTCAACGAATGAAAATGGATGGTTAGGGATGGTTAGGGACGAAAATATAGCCATTCATCAGTGAAGAGTTATGATTCACTATTATATTACGCAGTGTAATTAGATCAGATGATGCTTCCCATTCAACTTGATCTGTTGCATTTCAATCGTTTGTTTTTTCCTTGAAAGAAAGGAATTTTTTGTATTTCCAATTTTTTTTTTACATTGACCTATACATACCTGTTCAAAAGTAATAATTCCTGCATTCTCTAGAAGGTAAATGTTGTAAGAAAAGTATAACATTATTTCAGAAGAAAAGGCGTACTTGATGGAATTCTCTAGTTTTTAAAAAGATTTTTTTAGTTTTCCAAAAATTTGATCTATTGCAAAATGACGCTCCTTGAAAAAAATAAAATTTCATTTAAAAACAGTGAAGAATCGTCGTGGGTATTAAATAGCAAGTGGGATAAAACATTTTTTCTTCAATTAATTCTCCAGCAAGAGCTGTAGGTTAATATAACCCGGTACCTGGGATAGAAGTATGCGCTGTCGTAAACAAAATAATTGTGTTGCGACGAAGCATTTTCCTGTGACATTGCAGAAGGGGAAAACTAATTAGAAACACAAAGGAAAACCGTGGCGGGAAAAGATTGGAAAATTAAAATGTAGGTGGGCGTGGATATGCTGTTTTATTTTCCGCTGTAGGCTCCTGTGTTGGACACTATCGAACGCTTTTCCTACGTCGAGGGAAACTGCAGAGAGTATTCTACCCCGTCCTTTTATAAAATGAAAGCTACAGAACTATATACTTAATTTATCAATTCCATTATTGTTTATTGACATGTACTTACTAACAATTAATGTAGCGTAAACACTATGTCTATCTTGAAATATATTTTTTAAAAACATTTACCTTCCCTCGTGATGTATAATAACTACATCGACGTAGCATAACTACATGATAATAATAATAATAATACAACTGCAATATTTGTATTATATCACTGATAGTAGTATATTATGGATTTGTATATTATATTATTACTAATATTTGTATTAGTCATTGTATTATACTATATTACTACTACTTGAAAAATAAAATTTATAGCAATGGGATCAGAGATGATATACCTACTCCATGATTTACTGAAAACGCTAAAGATTTGTTTTTCATTAAATTTTCTATGGGTTTTTTATGAAAAATTTTATTCAACGATAAAATGCAGAAGTTTCCAGAATAATGAAGATATAAAACTTATATATAATATGAATAGAGAGATTAATGAAGTTATGGAAAAAAAAAAAAAAGTTTTCGAGAAACTTGTTATAATGTGTTAAATTCATAATTTATATTGGCACTTATGGGGAACTAATTTCTTATTTTCTCCTTCTTCGACGAAGAACCCTTCGGAGATATTTCATTTAAGTTGCTGTTAATTTTTAAATATATCCATGTACAGTGGTAGGCTGGTAATGGCTTTAAAAATGTTGACCTTTTTACATCTTTCTCTACTTCTGTTATAACTCTAACCAGTACATAGTACAAAGTAGTTTATAGTAATTATATTAATAAACTTTTAATAGTAGTAGTTATATTATCAAGTTCTAAAAAGTGTGAATTAATTTTTTTTTAATGTCTTATGGTAAAAAAATTAAATTGAATAAAATAAGTAATATTTTCTGGCACTGACACGTGCATTAAAAACATACATTTATTTATTCAATTTTCATGTGTATGGAATAATTTTTTAATCATAGTATTATTCACAAGCCTTGCCAATGAGATAGTCATATTAGAATACGTCTAAAAAGTTAAAATTTTAATTTAAAGTATGCGTATTATAGCAAATAGTTAAAAATAAGATCCCTTTGAGATTTAAGGAATTAATTACGCTGGCATTATTAATAAAATAAAATTTTTAATTATAGATTTAAGTCATTAAATAGCCTTTTTCTAAAAATAATTAACTATACCTAGCTGGTATTGAATCGCGTGGAAATCAGGGAAGGATTCGCTAGGTTTATTTTTTAAGTAATCAAATTTTACGTATTAAAGTAATCTATGTTCTAACTATTTGTTGTATTAAAATTTTTTTAAATTAATACTTTAACACTTCAGACCCATTCCAGTATGATGACTATCTCATTGTCATGCTGGTGAGTAATCCTGTGTTTGTACAAATTATTAAAAAAAAAAGGATTCCCACGCATAAATGTGTTTTATTTTATCTTACTGAAGACCGGAGATTTTTTTTTATTTTATTTCTATATTCACGCCTATCTTAACTGAAAGCCAATCCGTGAATAGATTGTTATAATCAGTGAATAAATATGTTAGTTTTCGTAAATATTACTCTTTTTTTCTTCTTCAAACATCCTGGCTATAACTAAGCAGAAAATAAAATAGTTGGAAGGTATAGAAATGGAAGAAGAATCTCTCTCTGAATATTCAGGAAACACTGCTCTGGCATCTTATTGGTGAACCAAAAAACTTTATACGTAATCAGTTATCGAACTAACCAAAAGAAGGATGTGTAAGCTACGGTTGCATTTTTACTGGGAGGTTAGGGTTGGCTAAGAGATTTATCTCATCCTAAATAAGCCGTGGGGGCTTCATAAAGTAGGTCCTTTAGACAAAAAGTGGGTCATTAAAGGTTTGGCTTTGGGAGGAAGGGCTCTGGGATCTGTCGGTGGCTGGTCGATAGTTCATGAATTGCAGATCAGTCGGAGTTCTGGGCCACACCTCTCCTCTCACACCAATGAATATCTGTCACTGTATAGTAGCCGCCCCATCCTGGTCTAATAGTCTATAGTGACCATGAGCCGATAAGGGCTGGGTGAACCCGATGAGGTTTTATTAAAAAAGGTGCTAATCAATCAGGGTAGTTTTATCCACCAACTTTGGATAATAAGCGATTGGTTGGGTCATTCTCACGTAAGTGGGCACTTTAGTGTCCCAGACCATTTATAGCGATTTAGAAAAGCTTAGGACTCTAAGACATCAATTTTCTAAATCCAGGCGAGTTGTAAAGCTAGACCCCATACGGCTTAATTTTAATCATATTACACACGTACCTTAAAAATACCAGAAAAAGGTTTCATTCATTCCTCTGTCATGTCCCGAGGTCTGATTATGCTCAAAGTTAGAGTTCTGTGTCCGTATACTAGGTCAATTTTTACATTTTTTTCTGTCCAATTTGTTCAAAATACAGTAAAATTTCATAAAAGCAGTCTAATCCTTGATGATAAAGGATTAGAATTGAAAAAAACTACTTTTTATGATGCCCCGCAGGTTTTCATTCATTCCCCTGCCAATTTTTAAAATTAGATTTTCACCACACTTTTCTGGGGGGAAATCAGTAAACAGTATATAGTAAGCAGGAAGAGGTCTTTCCCCAAGCAACCCCAAATATTAACCTAACCTCAGTTCTCAAACTTGAGAGGTTATGTTTAATAGTCTTCATTCCCCTGTCCTCTATAGTTTTGGTCAGGTAAGTTTTTCTTTTCCAATTTTTCAAATATAAATAATTTTGTAGCACAGATTTCGTTTGTCAAGTATCATTATGATATCTTTTTTTCCCTTTGAACGGTTATAAAATAAACCTTAAAAATTCATTCCCCTGTCGTTCATTCCCCTGTCTAACTGTAAATCAAATACTGCAGGATAATGAAGATAGCGACGTGGATTGAAGCTTTCTTTTGCTGCTCAACTTTTTTAAAGCATCATCAGTCCTTAACTATGAGAAATTAAAAAAAAAAAAATGAAAGAAAAAAAAAACATAAATTTATCACTCTTTCAGATAGTTAAAAAAAATGCTCCCAATAAACTACAAGTCAAGAGAGGAGGTGTTTGAAAGAATTCGATTTCAAAACAAGAAAATGATCCAATTATTCTGAGAAAGAGAATCAAAAATATAAAATGAAACGGCAAAAAAAGAAAGTAAGATTGGTTTGTGAAATGGCTCCTTGTGAAATTCACTTGAAACGGAAGCGATTGAGAACGAATTCTAATGTATATTTGTTAAGAAAAAAACATTTTAAAAGGGAGTTGATTTGATGATACAAAATCTCGTCGTTCAACCGCTGGTGAGAATATAGACCCACCCACTACTCAATTCATATGTGGAAGGAAACTGGTAAATAAAAACAAAGCGAAAGTGTTCAGAGATAATGCTATGTTGCGCAAAGAAAATATTACGCTTGGACGACAATATGAAAGACTACGGAAAAATATCGAGAATTTTTTTTTCAAAAAAGCGATTTACCATGAAAAAAGTATCATATGTGCATTATTTTATTATAGAGGCATTATTTAAACGAAATATAATCAAAGACGACATCAATGCTATCTTGCAGTATTACAATCCTTTTAATCCAAACGGTCTGGTAATTCATTCCATAATTTTTTTTTAGTCATCTTTATATCACATTTAACTTGAATTGGTGTTCTGCAACTTCGACTCCTTGCTTCTTACAGCCAAAGGAATAGTAATACACCGAAAAAAATGTTTATTTGTAACCATAAAATTTAAAATAACAACGCCGTAAAAAGTGCCCACTTTGGTGAGAATGACCCGGTTATACGCAAGAAAAACCCATCCCATAGACTAATAACTAAAAAGACAATATAGGTGATTCTGATTCTGAATTAACAATATGTTTCATATGTCACCGAAAACGATATGTACGTCACGGTACAAGTTCTGAGATTTCTATACAAAAACTGAACCGAGTGATTTTTACATTGCTCATTTAATGCCAGCCTTACACCATTAACAGAGTCTGCTCTGACTGGGTCCTTAAAGATGATCTAACATTGTCGTGGTGGGACAAACGGCCTTATGAGACCTAGACCAATGCTGGCATTTTTCCTTGTACGCCTGTCTCAATCGCATTACTTGTTCAGTTTAGAGAGTTAAGTTAATTAATTTTTAATGACTATTGATAATATTTGAACCCACATAGGGTAACTGTACCATAAGTTATCAGTGCTCCAATAGTTGGAATTTCGTACAAAAAGTGTGAATGAAGGTAATGGTTTGGCGTAACAGCTGCTCATGATTAACAGTTCCTCTCCAATACCACTAAACACTTAGCATTAAGTGGATATGGCTTTGCTACTGTATGCCTCTGCGGACTAAGACCACGATCATCCTTTCATCATTTCATCATCCCATAAATGACTCGACTTCGTCTCGAGCACAGATTCACTAATGAAAACTAGGTCCATTAAGTGTTTCACTTTATTATATATGAGGATTCCGATTTTCGAGCTTATTTCGAAATCAAGCTTTATTTACGTGGTTCAAAAATGTTTTCTTATCAAATGTCGGTCTATGTGAATTTTTTGAAGAATTTAATCGCTTTTTGCAACGATCCGTCCAAAGCAATGGTTATCTTCAACATAATAATTTCTGCAACGAAAACGAGCAAACCAATTCTGGCACTGGCGTTTGCTTTAGCACTCATTGCAATAGATATCATATAATTGTCGATGAGACTGTGATCCATTTTTTCCTTTTCGGAAGTTAAACTGCAAAATGGAACCGCCTTTTTAAAGTATTTTCAAAGCACAATAACCATTGACTGTATAATCAAATGACGCTATGCATATATATATATATATATATATAGTGTGTTCCATGGACTGTGACCTTTCAAGCTTACTATAGAATGGCATCATCGAATATGAATTGCAAGCGACGAGATACTTCAGTCTCACCTATTGGGATAAAAGGAAATTACTGTTTTCTCCACATGTTATTAAGTTATAATTGTAATTAGCAATCTTTTTTTTTTTTTTTGTTCCTCCCCTTCGTCGTCGCCTTGTTAGGCTATAAGGAGTTTCCCGGGCCAGGGGAAGGGGTGGGGGATTGATGACAAGATTAATTAAATTTTCCCCTGGCTCCGGGTTTTGAACGTGCTATCTTCATGTTTCCAAACAGACGTTGCCATGGGCAACGCGTATTTTCTAACGCGTTTGCCCACTCGGCCATCCCGCCACCCTGTAATTAGCAATCTGTAATTAATTTGTCTTCAAGATAATAATAATAAAGGTTTAACGAAGCCAAAGGTTCGATGTCGACACCACAACTGGCTCCCTGCAAACCTAAGTCCACCGCCCATCCATACCCAACTTCGACTGATCTGCCATCATGTAATCCCCCCACCTCTGTCTCGTCCTACTACTCGGACGGCCCTTTTTTTTTTTTCTTTTTTTCTAGGTCCTCCCCTTCCTCGTCTGTTAGGCTATACGGGATTTCCCGGGCCAGGGGAGAGGGCGGGGGATTGATGCCGAGTATTATTAAATTTCCCTGGGTTCCGGGTTTTGAACTTGCTATGTTTCGGATCTCAATCATACGTTGCAACTCGGCCATTCCGCCACCCAAACCCAGTCGGCCCCGTGCTCATTAATCTTTTAGGGATTCTCTACCAACCCAGTTTCGCAAATTTTGCATGTCAATTTTATTCGACGCTGCTATCACCCCTATTAACCTTTAATCGATAAGGTGTGGTCCAGGAGACCCCAGGCCTTACTAAAAGTTCTAGGAATCAATAATGCGTTTTTGAATCGGCTTCCGCATAATAGACATTTCCTGGAAAGACATGCCTCACACGACAATGTTTTTCAGGCTGTTATCTTCTTCTTCTTCTTCTTTAGCTTCTCCCTTTTGTGCCTTTCAGCGTAATTGGGTGAGCAGCCACGAACTCCACTCTTCTCTATTTTTTGCTAAATTCCTGGCTCGACGGAGATCCTTGCCTCTTCCTCTGCACAGTCTATCAATGTACTCCACGTAAGACATTCTTGGGCGTCCTCGAGGTCTTCTGCCATCTGGGGCATAGTCCATCGTCTTCAGTGGGTCTCTATGTTCCTCCATCCTTATCACATGACCAAACCACTTCAGTTGGCGGATTTGCAGAACCTCTTTTAATGGGGCGACCCCAAGTTCCTGGCGTATTCGTTCGTTGCGAACCCGGTCCCTCCGAGTCTTCCCGACTATTCTTCTTAGGAATTTCATTTCAGCAGCAGTAATTCTGCTCTCTTGCCTGTCTGTCACTACCCAGCTTTCTGCTCCGTATAGAAGTATTGGTTTATCTACCTCTCGTTTTCCTACAACAGTGTTGCAAATCTGGTAGTAGACTGCATTTGCTTTGCTAATTCTGTTGGATATTTCTAAGTCCACTTTCCCAGATTTTTCCATAACTGTTCCTAGGTAGGTAAAGTCTGACACCACTTCTAATTCTTCTCCATTACATAGTACATGGATATCCTCATTTTGCCTTCCTACTTGCAGTACCTTACTTTTGCTGGTATTGATCAGCATTTCATTCCGGTAGAGTTCCTCATACCATTCAGTTACCGCCTGCTGTAACTTTTCAACCGTATCAGCAACAAGGACATCATCAGCATATAGTAGATGCTGAATTACCACCGGGCGTTCAGGCTGTTATCACCTGCTGTTATTCCTGCAGAGAGCTATTGTGGTCTTACAGACCCCACCTCATCACTAACGTTCGGATTTTTTTCAATATTTTTTTTTCAATTCAAAAGTGAAATGTCGGATAATCGTGTCATTTTCTTCACTGATCACCCGAATTTTGCTAAACAGATTTTAGAGGAGTTAAATAAGCCCATAGAGGATGATCTGACCATTTCCGATTTAGGAGATAGTGATAATGAAGGTGAGGAAGCTGGGGGAAGGGGGAACCTGAAACAAGTGTTAATGAGGTTGTTCAAAAGAAGAGATGTAATATATGCCCCAGAACTAGAGATAGGAAGAATTCTTCGGTTTTTTTGAAATGCAATAAATATTTTTGTGGTGAATGTTCAGGTTTGGTTGGTAAAAATTGTGTATAGATTTATTCCTGCACCATTATTATACGATGTATTTTGTTACGTCTTTAATTACATTACTTTTTTACAAATAAATTAAGCTTAATGATTTTTAACGCAAATCATTAATTTTTTGTATGTTATTTTAAACAAATTGTAAAAAAAATGAATTATCAGTGAATAAAACGTTTTTATCGATTTTATTTATTTATTTTTTTTTTTTTTATACAAACCTTTCTAAACAGGAATGATAGATTAGGATTTGTAATGTAACATATTCTGAGGTGAAGGTGTTGGATACATTTTTAAAAAAATAAAAAATTAACAAAATTTGGGGTCCCACAGACCCCACCTCACCTGTAGTGTTTGTAGATTTCACATCACCAGTTAAAGGTTACATTTACCGGATACAGTTCAGTTCAGCAGCATCAAAGTAACAAGAAATGCACCGTTTCGTGTTTGGGTCCTTTTTACATCTCTCAACACACATTTGTTCGGGCTAGTGAACACACAGTGTTCGGTCACTGTGTAAATGTACCTTTACATTTATTTAAACCTAAACTAAAATTTAGAATTACACCACCCTCCTCTATAGGGTTACATTGAAAGGGGGAAAAAAAAATACCAAAGCTAGTCCATAACTATCCGAGGGCTTCAAAATACAAATATAAAAGAAGTTTATCCTTCTCATAGAACTATTGAAGCAAAAATAAAAATACAATTATAGCTAATGACACGCTATTAGAGTGCTACGTGAAAGGGAAAGAGAGATACAGTAAGTAGAATGCGGATAAAAACTATTGGATTTCTTTCCATTGTGTGACAGTATCTCGGGCTTCTTGAGGCAAAAAACCCTACAAACCCTTTCTGCGGTTTTAGGTCCAAGCACAGAAAAAAACATTTCAATTTCTGTAAATATACACTAAAAAGCATTTCTTAAAGTAAAAATAAAAAAATATTAATTTAATTATTGTCCATTTAATATTTTTACCATTAATTTAGCTTTAATTTTATGAACTATGGATATTTTAAAAATTATAACAGGAACAGAAGATCAATAGTTAATCTATTTAATTTCATATTTAATACTTTATAAACATGTTTACTTCCTTCTAATCTTTCTGAGAGCTTTAATTTTCTTAAATTGGAGAATTTTATGGTGACACGGCTTATCATCCTTCAGCAATATAAAATTATACGACTACAGCCTAATTCATTTAATTCGCCTGTTTTAAAATAATTCCTATTAAACTTTATTTTTATATAGTCAATCATTTAAGTGCGATATTTTTATTAACCTTTCTAATATATTATACCATATTTCATTAAATATTAATTAAAATGGGACAGGCGTTTACGAGAAAATTTTCAAATTGCTATGAGACAGCTAATGTTCCATTTAGCAAACCCGAATATTTTACCCTCCTATTTAACACGTTCACGCCGACGTGTACCACCGGTGGCTCACACTAGACTGCCGCATCGGACACTTTAGTCAATCACAAACTTTCCAATACTGAATTATGCCCTTGAACTCCCATCCGATAGAGCGAAGAGCATTAAGGTAAGCCTCCAATAGACGAGGAGCGTGAAAACAGCCCCGGTGTGAACATGTTAATTATGGGCTGAATAGCTAACTCCAATTTCCACAATTTGAAAGAAAGCCCTTAAATAATATTTTTCTTTCGAAAAATCTTATAATATAAATACAAACAAAAAATCTTATAAAAAAAAACGTTTTGTATGTGCACCTTAGTAAACCTTAGTAAACAATAATATGGCATTTCCGCCATACCATTACAAAATAAAAAGTTACGAAAGTTCCCCCAAAATAAACGTTGTAATTGGAGTTTAATTTAAATTGACTGAAAATGTTGTAATTGCAATTAGTCATTCTGTCAATTGAAAGGCTCAAGCATCAGAAATTTAAATAATAATTTCAACTTGGGGAAATAATTAAAAAAAAAAAGTTGTAAAAATTGTATCAACGTTACCACCATTTACGGTACATATTAAGATATTTAAGGGATTTTATCGGAATTTATTATAATTCTTCAGTTTTGAAACCATTGTTCGAGGTCCGTGTTGTATTACACTATCTGTAATTATAAAGATTTTGGAGACGTTATAACAAAATAAAAAATTATGAATTCCAAAGAAAATTTTTGAAATTGGAGTTTAATTTAATTTTGCCACATCGGCGACTTTATCAAAAATTAGAAAGGATCATTATTTTTTTTTCTTTATATTAAAACACAATATGTACCAAACGCATTGACGTTTTCTAAAAGCTAGTATTTACCTTTATTTATGTGATATGTTCATCATTGCTATAAATAAAAAATAGTTTTATTGTAATAATATAACAGAAATACTTGAGAAGCTTCCTTTACATTTCCTACAGGCTTAGATACAGTAGCACACGTGCGCTTCCACCCTTAGAGAAGACACGATGAGATCCAAACTAAACAGCCCCTAATTTTCTCCTCGAGTTCCTTTCATCTTCAACCAACCTCTAGTTCTAGAGTTCTACCTTCTCTTCAAGTTTAGTCTCTTCTCCTTCCAAGGTAACATCTTACATACATACATAACATACTTTATTCCTTATTCTTTCTTCTTTTTTTTCATTTCCTAAGAAAAATTTAACATTATTTCTAATATAATTTTGTGTATTCCATTTTAAAAAAATAATCAACTATCATCTATGAAAACAAGATATTTAGATATTCTTTTCTATAAAAAATTATGATAAATAATGCTCATAACAATAATAATATAGATATATTATCTGTTTCGGGATAGGTTGATCGCATCTCCAAAACCTGTAATTACACAACGCTGACCTTGAACAATGGTTTTAGAACTAAAAAATTATAAAAAAACTAGCTGTATACCCTGGTTCCACCCGAGGTATTTCATTTTTCTAATAAACGTGACCAATTCTATAAATAAAAAACACGATTTGGCTCGCGCCTGCCAAGGGAGCGCGCGCTCATTTCACCCTACTCGGCCAATAACTCCTGAAACCACAAGTAACAGGATTTTAAATTTTCTATCTCATCATCCACGACATATTAAGATAAATCTACTAAACAATACCATGTCCAGGGCAATGAGATTGACGGATGCACAATATATGCAAAAGGTAAAAACTAAAATCTTTGATTTATTTCTGGAAAATTTTTATCCAAAATCATTAATTAAGAAATATTGGGCAATTAACCACAATAGAATTTTTGGAAATACACAGTTTAATAATGATGTGGTTCAAGGTAAAAAACCAGTAATAAAGAAATTCCTTAAATGCACATATGTAAAGGGGCTGTCGGAGACAATTAGTAGGTCATTCAAAGATTATGATGTGGATGACATTAGCCTGGCCTTCAAACCAACAAACAAAATACAAAACTTGTACACCAATCTGAAAGATAAAATAGATACAAATCTACAGTCAGGTCTGGTTTACAAGATTGATTGTTTGAGGTGCCCGGCTACTTATATTGGTGAAACTAGGCAATATCTAAAAGATAGGCTCTATCAGCATAAAAATTATTGTAAAAAAAGTGAAGAGAACAGGAAAAAGTCAGCACTAGTTCAGCACCACCATATAAGCAAGCACGAATTTTACTTTGAGGGGGCCCACATTTTACATAAAGAAAGCAATAACAAAAAGAGGAAGCTATTAGAAGCAATGTATATTGCAGAAAATATTGACAAGTCTGTCAATTTTAAAACAGACACTAAAGGTCTCAATATGCAATATGGGGAAATATTAAGAAAAATTAATACTTAAGTTTATATGGATTGCATGGGTCTTTAATTTTTATTTTGGAAGTATACAGCTGATGTACATCATATAGTTTTGGGTTTTTCTAAATAATAGGCCTTTGCTGGAGGGTGTACTATAATGAATTGGACTTTGCTCACCCTGAGTGTTTTGGGTGTCTTGGGGTTAGGGAACATTGGTTGAGAGTTGTATCTGCCCTGTGTGACTTCAAATGATTTTGTCTACCTGTTTTGCTGGTCTGTATATATTAAATACAGATGACTAAATGACTGTATTACAAATATTTATTATTTATTAATTGTATTGTTAAATGTTTTAGAACTGAAGATGGCTCAAAAGAGCCGAAACGTCTTTTAAATAAAAAACTTTATTGTTGAGACTAATTTGGTCCCCTTCTGATAACCTGTTGAATAATAATATAGATATATTATCTGTTTCGGGATAGGTTGATCGCATCTCCAAAACCTGTAATTACACAACGCTGACCTTGAACAATGGTTTTAGAACTAAAAAATTATAAAAAATCTAGCTGTATACCCTGGTTCCACCCGAGGTATTTCATTTTTCTAATAAACGTGACCAGTTCTATAAATAAAAAATACGATTTGGCTCGCGCCTGCCAAGGGAGCGCGCGCTCATTTCACCCTCCTCGGCCAATAACTCGAAAAGGACTCATCGTTCAGTCTTAAAACGTGGAACCCGGTCTGTTCCGCAGGAACGGCCTTATCGGGGCTTGTTGGCCTCTTCAAAATCTATAAAATGAGACTTCTTTCGACTAAAACGGTCGATTTCGTAAAAACCAATGTAAAGCGAGATCATAACGATTTTTATAACAACAAAGAATGTACCCAGAGATTGTGTGAAGCTATGCAATTTTAATATGGACAGGTATTTGCACATGGTATAAAAGAACCACTGAGCGAAATTCCGAGAATTCAGGACAAACGGTATGGATTTCTATAAAGAACAAACAAACAAACAGAATTTTATCTTTATTTATATAGATTCTGATAAAATCCCTTCATTATCTTAATTGGACCATAAATGCTGTGACATTTAATACAATTTGTGACGTTTATTTAAAATTATTGCCCCTAGTCGAAAATATTACAAAAATCGCTTATACATGAGCCTTTTGTTGACAGAATGACTAATTCCAATTTCAGCATTTTAAATTATTCTCTAATTACATCGTTTTTCTTTGGAATAATTCGTAACTTTTCATTTTGTAACATATGTCGGAAATATGAAAACATAACGATTACTAAGGATATACATAAAAAAAGAATATATACGTTTTTTCAAGCAAAAATTTTATTTAAGGGCTTTCCTTCAAACTGTTGAAATTAGTGTTAGTATTTCTACTGAAAATCCCATAATTAATTAGCAAGGCAGAGGCCAAGGTTTGCTAAATGGAACATTAGCTGTCTCATGGCATTTTTCAAGCTCATAATCCAGATTTTTAACTTGAAAACGTGCAATCAAAACTAACTATAACTGAGAATCGTATATTATAATATTTTTGTGAACAAAAATGTGTATTGAATGTAGTTCTTATGCAATATTTATTTCCGGTATACATTTTGGTAAAAAAAAAAATGGTACCAAAATGTTTATTTTTATTTTTTTATAAAGAAAACGTATAAATAAAACAAGTCTTGATTTTTTAATGAAAGTATATAATTTATAGCGTCCGGTCACTTAGAATGTGTTTAAATTATATTTCCTCATTACTTTTGGATAGCGTTCTATGTACCTATCGATTTTTATGCTTGTTTTTTTTAATATTATCAAATCTCAGGCTCACTCTGGTATCGATTTTTATATTACAACTTATCCGATATAAACAATATTGAGGTCGGCTTCTAGGACTATAAAGGTACTAATTATAAAAATGATATCGTTTTTTCGACTACGCGCTCAGGTATAGATTTATTACAACTCACGCGATATAAACGATATTGGGGTCGTCTCATAGGTTAATTGAGGCGCTGAATTTGGAAATTATATCGATTCTTTTATTTTTTATGTGTCGATTTATTTCAATAATGACAACAGTATACCATTTGGATATCCTTAAAATCTATAACTTTTTTATTTTCAGGTTAATTAGGGTTAACCTTTGAGCCGATCCCAATATCGATTATATCGCGTGAGTTGTAATAAATCGATACCTGAGCGCGTAATATAAAATTAAATGTCATTGCTATAATCAGCACCCTAATCAACCTAAAAGGCGACCTCAGTGTTGTTTATGTCGGATAAGTTGAAATATCAAAATCGATACCTGAGTGGGCCTGGGATTTTGAATCTATATTATTTTCATTATTAGCATCCTCGTTAACCTAAGAATCGATCTTGAGACCGATATAAGGTAATTTTCATACCATATAAGATGTCCATAAAAACAATTAACCAAAAAATGTATAATAATATCGAGATATACGAAAAAAAGCTTATTTAAATAATTCAAATCAAGCTTATACTCTTGTATTAGAAATCATTGTGATAAAGATCATATCAGGACTTTTATTTTCTGGTCCCAAATATAAAAATAAGGTGATTTTTATTTATTTATTAGAACTATAAAATCCGGATTTGACTTCTTTACTACATACATCATTGAATAACACATCGCCACATATATGGGAGTAGCTGAATTAGAGACTGGTTTCTATGTTTAAGGACATCTATGTTTATATATAAGTTAATGATTTATCCATTTATTTATCTATTTATTTTATGCATGAATTATATATGTAATGGTTTGTTAAATTTTGATATATTTTTATTTCTAATTTCAAAAAAAAATTATATATAAGAAAAAAATATAACTATGTAGGTATATGTATACGTATGCATTGATGTTGTTATCATATATTATTAAGATTTTACAAATAGTCTGAGATAGACATATAGTATGCTGTGTATTAGCAACCCAATGCAGTTGGGCAGCACTTCTTTTATGATTAAAGTCTTTCTCTCTCTCTCCCCTCCGAGAAAATAAGGGTTAATTTTAAGCCCTGTTTATAACTGTAAATGTGAAAAAAAAGAAAAAAACAACACATAAATAAACTACAAGTTACTGGTAACCCCTTACCCCTTAAAGTCAAATAACGGTTGGAAAATGAATAACCGATATTCCGAATGTTGATCCAAATTCGAAGCATATTAATTGAACGGTTCCGTGAGATTGCAGCATAACTAGCACTACGAGGTGCAGGGTATGGAGGTGGTGATCAAAGCTGTGTCCGCTCTGGGATATTGCTCTGTTATTACCTGTGTTGCTTCGGTAATAGCCCTTATATTACCTCTTGTTCACTTCCATACTAAGCGCTTCATGATACAACTTACATAATTTATAATATATACTTATTTGAAATACATGATTATACGTACATAGAAAATGTTTTGACCATAAAAAAAAAAAAAAAAAAAAGAAGTAATTCTAAGATAAATATTAACCTATAATGCTTTAAACTAAAATTGTGTTTACAAATTATCATCCGGAGACAAAAAATATTGAAATACTTAAAAAAATAATTCAAAACTTACCCAACCAAAAGAAAATATATACAGACGCATAGTGCATCGAATATGGGGTAATAGTGGTCAAAAATAATAAATTAAAAAGAAAATTGTAACTTTATCAAACATTCACTAAATTATTATATCAATATAAACTATAGATCTAATGATAAGAACAAAAATAATAACTTATGTAAATATGTAGTGACAACACTTTTAATAACTGCTAAGCGATGGTTAAATGAAAATTGTAATATGCACTCACATGACATTAATAATAACCATGAAAATATAACAAAATGAACGATGACATTTATATTTCACTCAATATTAAGCTATAAATAAAGTTTATTAAATTTATTTTTCTTCACTAACTCACCCTCCTTCACTAAAACTGGAGCATCGGAAAGGTTCCAATTCTAATCGGGAGTAAGTTTCTGCTTCATCTTCATGTAAATAACTTAGTATTCTTGGTTCATACATACACTTGAGTTTTTTTTTTAGACAGAATTTCCGTTTTTTTTTACAGAAATGGGTCCATTCTTATAATTGTTAATTCGTAATATTGGGTGTTGTGTAGGATCGGATTTTTTTAGACAATAGTTTCCTCGCTAGGCATACTTTAAAATTACAACATTGTTTACTTTTTTGAAAAATTTATATCAAAACATAAGATTTAAAGTTGAAATTTTAGTTCAGATTATTTTTTTTCCACCCCAACACATGGTCTTTTTAATAAATAAAAGGGTGATTACCCTACTTAGAGGAGCATATCTCATGAAAATAAAAACGTTTCTTCACTGAACTGAAATACTTCTTGAAAAGTAATAAATAATTAATATAAATGCATCCATCTTATTTATTTATGAAATCGATTGAACTACCAATGTACAATGAATGATAAGGTACAAAATAATATTAAGAAACCTGGGAACATTCTCTGTTACTATTGTGAGTGAAATTACAGATGTGAATAAAATAATATAAAGTTTGATCGATGATAGACTGACGCTAAGTGGTGAAGTACTCTACGAAAAAATATGATGAAATTAGTAAGCGAGCATTTAATTTGGTTACAGTTCCAGCATATTTTTCAAAATATTCATTTTTCTATTCCGCCTTTCCCTCTGGAGCCCAAAGGGCTGTTTTGGAGTCTGCTCGTTCATATTATTGTCCATTTCACTTATAAAGAAAAAAATGAATAAAAACAGGCCTGAATTGGTGATATTCAGTGTAAAACTTCATAGCAGGCCGTCTCGTCACGGGATGACTCACTAGGGTAGCATTTTTGCAGATGGACGGCGGCAGGCTCCGAAGATACTAATTGACTTAAGTTTTCTGGTTGTTTGATAAACTTTGTTTTTCTCAATTTTGTCCAACCTCCTCACACTGCGGGATCACTGGCAGTAGATAGAGCAGCCCATTCAGCAAGAATTCCCAGAGCCAAAGAGGTAACAATATTACTCTTGAAGACTCCGTGAAAAATATAAAACTGGAAATTTATAGTGTGGCAGGCCAAATGGGATCATCAAGATGCTAAACTAAAGGCTGTAAGAAAAATCCAATCGAACGGATCTCCTAACCTAGATAATCACGTAGGGAAGAAACCGTCTTCTGTTGGATAAGAATAGGACTTTGCAAGTTCTTACACGCATACTTGTTAAATGGCCTCGTATCTCCAAAATGTGAAGTATGCAATATAGAAATAACAATACGACACATCCTAGTAGACTGTAAAGTTCTCAACAAACATATAAAAATTATGGATTAGGAGGTACATTGGAGGAAATTCTTAGAGACGACAAGAAATCGATAATAAAATAAAAAAACTCTGGAATATGTAAGAGCAACATGTGTTTTACGGGGTCACCTGTGGTGTTGTGGTTAGCATGGCAACCTACTATACTAAAGGTCGCGGGCTCGATCCTAGCGGTGTTCCTAGGATTTTTTAATGGGAGTAAAAAATCCTTAGCTATGCCGTCCCTCGGATAGGACTGTACGATGTCAGGTACTCGTTGAAGATCCCTTTCCTAATTATACCTGGATAGGAAAAATTTAGGGCTCCCACTGTAGCATCGTCCGATTAGCCTAAGTAGCATAAAAATGGTCGCTAAACAAACAAACTATGTCCCAGACTTTTTGTTGGAACGAAATAACAGTTGGGACAAGGCGTCACCGTCCGTGTTGTGGTAAGTTCGTGTTCCAGCCTCGCCGTTCTAGTTCGAGACCCTACGACTATACATGATTAGCGTGTGACTGGACAGTGAGTCTGAGTCTTGGTTGCGAAGCTCAAGCCATATGTTTATTTTTGTGTTAAGAAGTGCTAATTTTTGTAACCTATTCTAATATTTGTGTATTTATAATTCGTGTCGCATTGACAATTGTTATTATTCTTTGAATGAAAATTGATAACCCACATAAGTGTTACAATATTATTCTAAACTCTACCATGCAGATTTTGCCAATGAACCTGTAGAGTAGAGGCAACCAAAATGAATAAATAAATAATATCATTTTTAGTAAAAGATTGATAAAATTACAATTGTTTGTTTTTTAATTCATTATTTTTGTCCAATATTGCCGTACATTCGATGCGGTATGTCCCTCTAACAGAAATTATTAATATATGGTATCAATAAATGCGTATGTGAGTCCTCCAAGTAAACAAACTTTTCAAGAAAATTCATAGGTCATGAGTAAGACCCTACCATAACCGTAGACATTGCTTTTACCTATGGTGCATGCTGATAGTATAAGTTAGGTATGAGATATTTTTCATTTTATTTACTTATAATTTATATATATATATATATATATATATATATATATATATATATATTATAATATTACTAGATTTAAAGTTACCGAATCATTATCTGTCCATCGATTCCTCTTCCTAGTTCATCGAGGTAGAGATAAGAGTGTTTCCATTCCGAAGACATCTGGAAACGGGTGCCGTTCTCAGAGGAAGAAGACCGCAAAAGGGCTTATCTTGAACTAACTGCTCCTTTCATTTAAAGGGCTGATTAGATGGCCCCATTTACACTCCTTCCTTTGGGACCGTTTCTTGCAAATTTAATTATCTATTCAACAAATACTCCTTTTAAAAAGTCCTTGCTAAGGATATTTATTAATATGGAATGTCATATTCGAACGTTTGAAGTAAAAGTTCTCAATATATTTGGATAACTATAGTATTCTATCGGATACAGAAGATAATTGGGTCATTTCAAAATTAATGGGTTATTTTCATCACAATTTCTTTGTGTAAGTAAGCACAAAAAAATCCGTTTTCCCCTAGCAAAGCGCCACAGTATGGGTTCCTTAACTAGATATTGGTTTGAAAATTTAAAAAAAATGTATCGTTTATAGGAGAGAAAAAGAAAAGGTAAAATCAAACTTTGAACTTGTGTTTAAGTATAAAAAGAAGTATGTGTTAAATATCTATATTTCAAAAGATCTATTTAAAAAAGGAAAAATAATAATTAAAAAAATTACACAAAGTTTTATCGTTGTTATTATTTTTTTTTTAATTTAAATGCAATGTGTTATCCGAATCCCTCTCATATTTTGGCACGCGAAAGATATCCGGTCACTAAGATCCCGCCTAGAACTGACAGCCAATTCGAAGGGATCCGACTCCCTCCAACAATCCCGAAGAAACAATCCTACCCAACTCCGCGGTTCCTCCTCTTAATCAGCTTTCCAACGATAAACCTCTTATCTTCGAAATGGACCCCCTTGAAAAATATTTCAATCATCGATGGTAGGGATGTTTTCAATATGTTTCTGTTATGCAATAGAGTCATCAATACGACTTATGGCTCCAATGCCTACTTTCAAAACACTTGTAGCAATGAGAATAAATCGTCACATGATACTTTAGGAAGGTACGTATTTTTAAAAACTTCATTTAAGGTAATGCTGAAATATTTGAAATAAAACTTAACTATCAATAAATTACTATTAGGAGTGATTAGGATGATTAAGAGCTAGGTGTAGAGTGATTAGAAGTGACTTAATGACAATGACTGGGGGATATTCATAATAGGAGCTACAGACTGCTGACTCAGAGGTACCTGGAGGCTGGGTAAATCCATAACTGTCGTTAAATTTTTTTTATTATTTCAAAGATATGAATTTTCTGAATGCGGTTGGGCTAACTAACCTCTGGAGGCAGGATTAATATCATGCAGTAAACTATCGATTATTCGTGGGAGGAACACCTTCGTCTTGTAGATGATTTTTTTTTTTTTAATTGCTAACTGAATTATTAGCATATTGTTTATTGAGTATAAAATCTTAAAGAAATGAACTTGATAAAATAAAATAGCATTCTATCATATCAAATGTGAAAGGAATTAAAATGATAATGGCAGGAAAGAAAGGGCCTTTAGTGGTGGTGTATTTTTTTTGTTCTTTATTTTACTGATTCTATTAAAAAAAAATGATCACGATTTGGAAAATGCTTTCTTCAAAATCGGTTGCTGTAAAATTTTATTTTAAAAAAACGTTGGATAATTACTTCCAGGATACTGTGGTAATAGGCATGTTGGGACAGTAGCTAACACCTTACCGCATTCTTTTCATTTAAAAAGGGTTTTTATTAGATCCTAGCTTTCGATTCCGGGATAAACGAATCCCCAACGGGTCCTATTCAGTTGATATCGGAGCCACAATAGCCAGGGAGAGAATTTCTTAAAACCGCCTCAAATGTCTATTTTTAATAATAAAAAGCCATTAAAAAAACCTGTTACTTCTTTAGTAACTGTTATTTCTTATAAATAATATTGTGACGTTAAACAAAGAAAAATATATGATTTTAAATCTTTATGAATGTAGCTACTATCAAAACATGTGACAAGAAAATTAGTCCAGAGCAAAAAAAGTGTTAACTGAAGCTGAAACCTGGGGAAACTGTTAATACGGAACGCTACCTACAACAGATGATAAATTTGAATAAAGATTTGCGCCAAAAAGTCCCAAATATCAAGAAAGGACACACAAAGTGATCTTGCTCCATGACAATGCCCCATCACATTCGGCTAAACGGACGAAGGAAACGATCCAAGTGTTTGGTTGGTAAATTCTTACGCATGCGGCTTATTCACCAGATTTGGCCCCATCCGATTACCACCTATTTGCATCGATGGGACACGCACTAGCTGAGCAGCGCTTCACTTCTTATGAAAATGTACGAAATTGGTTAAGTGATTGGTTTGACTCAGAAGAGGAAGCATTATTTTGGCGGGGAATCCAAAAATTGCCTGAATGATGGGAAAAATACATAGATAGCGAAGGACAGTACTTCGAATAAAAAAGTATGTATCATTTTTACACAATCAACTCTTATTTGCTATTTGAAAAATACCTTTTAAATTACACAGCCTATAACGGGCGCGAGCTCTTTCACTAGGACGTGTATATACGTCACGCCCGGTGCAACGTAACTTCATATAATTATGTTTTTCATTTATGCTTAAAATAAATTGGAAGGCTATGAAATATATTCGTTTTCGTTTATTTGTATATAATCCACAAAGGAAAACACAAAATGACAAATAAATAGAAAAGAATACCAACAAAATGATAAAAGTATCGAATTAAGAAATTATAAATTTTACAGCCTTAACCAATGATAAAGAGTATAAAAATATATATAAATATAAATTAAATATATTATTATTATAAATTATATATATATATATATATATATATGTATATATATATATATAGTATAAAAATATATATAAATATAAATTAAATATATTATTATTATAAATTATATATATATATATATATATATATAATTTATAATAATAATATATTTAATTTATATTTATATATATTTTTATACTCTTTATCATTGGTTAAGGCTGTAAAATTTATAATTTGTTAATTCGATACTTTTATCATTTTGTTGGTATTCTTTTCTATTTATTTGTCATTTTGTGTTTTCCTTTGTGGATTATATACAAATAAACGAAAACGAATATATTTCATAGCCTTCCAATTTATTTTAAGCATAAATGAAAAAAATAATAATATGAAGTTACGTTGCACCGGGCGTGACGTATATACACGTCCTAGTGAAAGAGCTCGCGCCCGTTGTAGGCTGTGTAATTTAAAAGGTATTTCCTCGGTTCAGGGTTACAGAAAGAATTTCCTGTGTAAAATGGATACAAAGATGAATTTTATTGAATTAATTTTGTTGTGTAAAGAAGAAGAAAATGTATTACATTTTTTCAAGATAAAGGTGTCTGGCCTAAATTTAAAAACTGTGATCTAGGGCTCAATATGAAATTGAACATTAAACAAAGAAAGTGGACACAGGAATGCACAACAAAGAAATTTTGCTCTAAAGAAATTTTTATCATTGTTTTTGCATTGATTTAAAATAAATATTTCATTAACCTGTATTCTTGTTTACCTGGTCCTATGTTAATAAAAAGGATACTTTTAAAGTAATCATTTGTTGATAAAAAGTATCTGGTAGCCTCAAGAAGAGATCAGAAGAGATAGAAAAGACCATTTAAATCTTACATGCAAGACAAATACCAAACATTTCACGCTTCAACGCTATTTATTTTTCAAGTTTATCACTCAGGATAAATTATTTAATTTCCCTCATGTCGTAACACTCCCACATCATGTATCAAATTAAGTTTAATTTTCAGGGCAACAAAGACAAAGAAAATACTGATAATAGATAAAAACCCTATAATAAATATATTGTGTTGTATATTGCGTTGTACAAAGTTCTAGAACAGCCTGGAACGTTTACAGTCACGAAGAATATGATCACATGTTTGTATTGTTCTACTCAGACCATACCAGGTGTGTAAATATGAAACCGGAATTTTTCAAATAGCAAATAAGAGTTGATTGTGTAAAAATGATACATACTTTTTTATTCGAAGTACTGTCCTTCGCTATCTATGTATTTTTCCCATCATTCAGGCAATTTTTGGATTCCCCGCCAAAATAATGCTTCCTCTTCTGAGTCAAACCAATCACTTAACCAATTTCGTACATTTTCATAAGAAGTGAAGCGCTGCTCAGCTAGTGCGTGTCCCATCGATGCAAATAGGTGGTAATCGGATGGGGCCAAATCTGGTGAATAAGCCGCATGCGTAAGAATTTACCAACCAAACACTTGGATCGTTTCCTTCGTCCGTTTAGCCGAATGTGATGGGGCATTGTCATGGAGCAAGATCACTTTGTGTGTCCTTTCTTGATATTTGGGACTTTTTGGCGCAAATCTTTATTCAAATTTATCATCTGTTGTAGGTAGCGTTCCGTATTAACAGTTTCCCCAGGTTTCAGCAGCTCATAGTAGGTAATACCCATCTGATCACACCAGACACAGAGCATTTTCTTCCTCCCCCAAGCGATGCCGATGGTTCACCAGGAGTTACCCAGGATTTTTTACGCTTAGGATTCTCGAAGTAAATTCACTTTTCATCACCAGTCACAATTTGATGAGGAAATTACTTTTTTTCTGTACCTGGCGAGCAGCATTTGCCATGAGGTTTTTCGAGCTTCCTGCTGCCTCTCATTCAGTTGGTGAGGTACCCATTTTCCGACCTTCTGGATCTTTTCCATGCCTTTCAAACAAATGGAAACGGTGTCACATGTAATAATTGTCCAACAAACGCTTCCGAATCAGCGTTTTCAATTTTTTTTTTTTTTTTTTGTGGTTTTCCACGGTCTTTGTTTCTTTTATCGAAATCCATCTTTAAATTTTTTGAACCAATCGAAACATTGAGATTTGCCTAGGGCATGCTCCCCGTAAGCTTCAACAAGCATCCTATGTGATAATGCTCCAATTTTTTTCAGAAGGAAACGGAAAATAAATGCTGTCCGCAAATCTTGATTTGTTGGCACAAAAGTCGACATGTTCAACGCCACTAAAAACACGGTTATAGAATGAAACTGATGTTGGTATCAATTGGATCTGTTTATTACATGTAGGCAAAAGCAGATAACACCACTGACGGATTAGTTAGAAGATTATATTGACTGCTAACTCCTATCATTGGCGAATTCCGGTTTCATATTTACACACCTGGTATATATACCATATTCTTATATATAAGAAGCTATTGACAATGCCTGATTCTTATCCTTGACTACGAAGAATACCGAGACTTTTGAGTTACTACCAATTACTGTTCGGCAACGTTATTATTTGAGTACTGATTGTTTGAAAGAAAGAAAGAAAGATGGAGGTTCAAATTTAAGCAGATAGGGTCTCAAAATTTTTCTTTTATTGACCTTTATAAAGTAAAAGTCATATTGTATTCATACTGACGTTTCTCTCGACAAAAAGCATTTTCAAAACTAAAAAAACCAAAGACAAGGGAAAAATCAAAACTTTGTAGTTAAATTTTACAATTAAAAAAACATTATGATTAAACAACAAATATTTTTTTTCATTAATAAAATAATAAATAATAATTCATTCTTTTAGTGGTCTACTTTAGTCTTCTTCTTTTTAAAGAAATATACTTAGAAAGAAAGAAAGTAATTTTTATTCTGGGATCTCGAATCCCCTAGAATAACAGTTTGTTTGTTAGTTTGACATGTTTTGTGTTTTAATTATTCGCCAATAAAAGTATTTAACCCTCCGCCGCATCAGTGTTTTAATATTTTATAACAGTTAAAATAACAAGTTGAAAAAAATAAACTCACTGATACATATATTTTTCTGTACTTATAACAAATGAAAAGAACACATAAAAAAGCAAATAAATAAAAAGTCCCTGCTTTGCATTTTGTCGAAAAGGTCCTGCAGCAAGGCTACCTGCCTTAGCAAAGGAAAAATATACCTAAATTTATTAAATGCTGAAATATTGTCTACAAGTATGCAACCATCATCGTAATTGAATTATTAGTTCGAATCGAGATATGCACAGTAAGCCAAAATCAAGGAAATCAATTATTTGCTGGTTTAACTTGGAGGGGGGGGGGGGGTAGTTGAGAGCACATCATTTTGTAGAAATAGTTCGTTTCTAAACGTTCTTATTTTTCTCAAATCAGACCATTTAACTCATCGCTTTACGATATAGTATTCAGCTACACACACAATTATAAAATCAGACGACTTGGAGTATAATGCTTGCATTGCCGAATTATCGGAAGTTTATTATTTAATAATAAAATTTAGTGTACTTTAAAGAGCAAATACAAATAAAAATAAGTAATTGAATTTGGAAGAATGTATGACTTTGAGAAATGGCATTTAACAAAACACGTCTATTTCTTAATCAAAGTAAGTTGGTAAGTGAAAGTTGTGTGTTGCGCGTATCTCACCAGATTTTTATTTGAAAGTTTGATGTAAAGTGTTTTTTTTACAATCCCGCCTGATGTGAGGGACACCAGGGTAATATTCTACTGGAAATAGGTTTCGCCCGGCTTTGGGTTAACGAAATAAAAAACCAATCAAATTCGAGAGTTGCTAACGGCATTAGCAATCGATGCTACATGTAAATTTATTCCCAAACCATTTTGTCCTTTGATTTCACAAAATGGTATCCCTCTATACAGGGAGAGCGTGGGGAGAAAACAACGCTATCAAATTTCAAAAGATGGTATTATTGGGTAAAAAAAAATATTGCTATTATTTCTAAGATATTGTGGGTTCAAATAATTTTATTTTAGTAAAATGATTACAAAAATATGTCAAACAAATAATTAGATCTCAAATTATTAACTACGTTACAAAACAATAGCTACAAGGGGAAAAAACAGTGACTTTAAATTAACCATTTTCTTCGATGTTCAAGGCTTTTTATATATAGTCCGAAGTGGATTATTCAAGAAAGGCGTAGATCATTCCATAGCATGTGATTACATGGTTACTAATAGATGAATGTAACGGTTCCAGAAAGTTCTAAAACTCTCTCAGTGTAACAGAAGTAATCATCTGTTTCTGGTTCACATCACACTATCTGATGTACAGATTACGAATAGTTTTAAATGATAAGTAGATCATCATTAATAATTGGGATTTCGGATGACAAGGAGTTTAAGTGACGTTTTTGAAAAAATCGAGTGAAGAAGGAATATGTGAAAATGCTACTCTTTCTATTAGTTAATAGATAGAAGTGGATTTAATAACAGTGATGTGACTGCGTTAAAATAATGTTAAAACTAAATAGAATAAAACTATAAATATTAGAATTGATTCAGAAAGTCAAAAACCCTATTGAGATTTTAGAAAAAAAAATTAATATTTCAATTCAAAATAGAAATATGTTTTCAAACATTAACTTTGATTTCCAAAAAAAAGGAAGAATTCGCAAAACAAATATACGAGAAAACGGTAAACATAAATTCTTATTATCGATAGAGATTAACCACAGTGAAAGATAGTTCATAATGCTATTTACAGGTTTATATTTAGTTGGTAAGTATCCTGTCTTCACAGGTATTTTGGTTGATTATCATTATTATCATTGATTATTATTATATATGATTTCATTCTACTAATGCAATAATATATATATATATATATATCATCAATCATAGTGTACCTACGAATTTGTATCTGGTGTCTCTTGTGGTAAGCTTACATGAGGTATCTATGAAACTGAATATCAAAGAAATAATGTACTTTTGACGTGATTATAATCACAGTATTGCGTGGCGAGCAATGTATGGAAAGAATTATAGTCCACTGCTTTCAGTTATTTGGATTATAAGTAGTTAGCAGTTTAAGTGTAATGGGTTTTCCATTTACTGACGTTTCGAAACAAGCCGGAGCACATCGTCAGGGATTAAACATAAGCTTAGTTTTGAGAGTCGAGAACATGTAAAGCTTGTATGTTAATCAAACCGTAGAGTAAATTAAAAAACTAAAAAAAGTTATAAACGATATCGAAAGTTAAGTTCTGATTTTTTTTTTTAATAAACGAAGAGAATAATCCTTCAAATCCATATAAAATATTTTTTTCAAACTTTGACTTAAAATGGGAAAAATGTAATATACACCCCTTTTCTCCCAAAGTCGGCAATTATAGTTTATGGTATGATATATGTGTATTTGTATAAATATTTTTTTTCTTTTCGTTTTTAAAAAAATATACATTGTAATCGATCCTTTTTGTCACGTTTTTTCTTAAAAGTATTTCTACGTGGAAGTTAACTATAAAAAAAAAAAAAAAAATGGATAAAAGAAAAAGAAAGGATAAAGAAGATGAATGGGTTGGCCTTTTTTATCTCTAGAAAGAAATTGTGATAAAGGCAAATTGATGACTGTATTGTCGAGGGACCTCTAACCTCAACGAGAATATGGTACTTTCATATATAGAGGTGTGATATGTGGCATAACAAGTTTGTTATAGCTCATTAAATGATATGTCATTACAATGACATATCTTTTTGATGAGTTGAATTTTAAGTTAAATGATTGACGTCAACTTGTCTAATGATATTTTCACCTACTTTTATTCCTACAAAAAAGAAATCTTTACTTTTGTCTTCAATTTTTCCGCCAATCACACTCTGTAATGTAAGGCATAGCTGATTACATCCTATACTGACTGGAGTAGGAAGTTAATTTTAACCTTTCTGTGTGCTTAAACGCATTTGGCCATAATTACTTCAGTGATCATTTCTATTCACTATTCATCGGATCTCTCATCCATATTATACATACTACTCATCGTATATATAAAAATGCAATGATTGTATGTTTGTTACATAAAAACTCAAAAAGATGCTGTTTAGTCAAATATATCAAATGTTAGAGAGAGTATAAAAATATTTCTTCTTCAATTTTCATCCAGAAACTTTTGGCAAAATATTATGAAGTAAATTTTCGAACTGGAAGTTTTAAAAAATGTTAGTTTTCTTAATTGGTTACAAAATTTCATTAATATCTTTACAATTCATTCCAATTTAGAAGAGGAATGTAGCTATATTTAGCAATACACATTTAAAAAAGTTAGTGAACATTATATAATCCTTCTCTATTTCGCAGAAATTCAGGCGTATTAAGTAAATATTTTATTAATATTGTTAGTAAATCTCTTTGAAATGAATTTCTTTACTTTCCTAAAATAAGGTAGCATAAAACAAAATCATATTATTAATTCTGTTACATTGAAAGATATTTCTAAAGTCTTCTGGAACCGTTACATTCTCGTATTAGTATGTGACCGCATGTTTGGGAATGATCTAGACCTTTCTGGTATTTTCCGTTTTGGACTAAATATAAGAAGCAATGAACTAGAGGCTTTTTCTTGCCTTAAACATCGATTGTTTACTTTTGAGTACCGGTTTTGTCACTGTTTGGTAACTTTCACTAGTTTGAGTTTTAATTTTTTGTATGCCACTTTCGTATTATAATTTTCGTTTGTAAAATTATTTGAACCCACGTTGGTGTTAAAATATAATATTACATTAAGCCGAGGGAATGAATGAAGCCTGGCCTGGTTTTTACCTCTTTTAAAAAATACAACTGAAAATTAAATTACGTAAAAAGTTTAAGACCTTTTTTTTTAATTAGAAAATATCTTCCTTATGATGGAATATTTTTTCACGAATTTATCTTATGTTATTTCTGTATTCAATTAAGGAATTCCTGCGTTAAATGTTTACCTTGTAATTTTTTTCGAGTATGGACCAAGGAAGATAAAACCAAATTCTTCTTTCTTTGTTTTCCTTTTTCTTTTTCTTTTTTTTTTTCAATTCCTGCTGAATAAAGCCTCAACCGTCCAATAAGAGTACACGAAGAAACATTTCGGGACGGACTTATTGTAGGAAGGGGCAGTAGAAGACAAGCCAACAACCCCCACAGAAGCCCCTTAAACCGTGAAATGAATTTCTCTCGGCTTGCTAATAGAGGTCCCTCTCCCAGCTTCTTTTCGGATTGAATTTACTACACTACGCCACAATGGTCCCGAATCTGTGATAGCGACACTCATATTTAATGGGATATCATTATTACGAACGACAGAATATGATATAAACATTATTCCATTGTGAATTAAGTTTCTTGTTGTATAGAACGACACAATTTCTTCTTCTATAATTCAGATAAAGTGTGAATCTAATATATGAATTCACACGAATATAAATTTCCAAATTTTTTACTTTCACTTATCTATATATGAAATATATAGTAAGTGGAAGTATTGCAATCGTGAAAAATTTCGACTTCCGGTTTTCAAAGGAAATATACGTTTTGGGGTCCCCTGAGTCGAAATAACCAAATGGTCTGTGTGTGTGTGTGTGTGTGTGTGTGAACAGACTAGCTCAAAAACTATAAACGGCAGAGACCTGAAATTGGATATTTGATGTATGTATATGCCCGCGATGTGACAACAAGAATTTCATCAAAATTGGTCTAACGGAGGGGGTACTTTATTTGAAGAATTTTGTCTATTTTTTACCTTTTTCTCGATTTTCTCAAAAACTGCTCTAACGATTTTGATTAAGCTCGGTATTTGGTGTATGTATATGCCCGAGATGTGACAGTCAAAATTTCATCAAAAATGATCAATTGGAGGGGTCACTTTACTTAATAAATGTTTTCTCAATATCACGAGTTTTTTTTATTTACTCAAAAACAACTTTAACGATTTTGATCAAAACACGGAGTACGCCTTTAATGACAGACCATTGTTTATAATTAAATCCGTTCTGTTCATTTAATAGAAATTATTTGTTTCATGGTAACTAAATGAAGTTTTCAACAACTGCAAAGAGAATTATAAAACCAGATGATTTAGAGTATTAACCTTGCTTGCATTGCCCATTTATCGCAAGTAAAAACTTTTATTTAATAATGAAAAAAAATAGCGTTTTTTATATAGCAAATAAAAACAGAAATAGGAAATGAACGTGGAAAAATGTGACTTAGAGAAATTTAAGTTAACAAAACACGTCAATATGTAATATAAGTAAGTTGGTAAGTGAAAGCTGTGTGTGTGTGTTGCCCTCATTGCACCAGATTTTTTAGTATAAAAATTTAGTAGCAGATAGTATAAAATTTAAATCTATGTATGTATTTTTATTTATTTGTTTGTGACTAAAATTGGCTTTTCAAACATTTGAGTCATCTTAGCCTCTATAGCACCAAAGGACATAACTATGTCGATGAGAAACATACAATCCATACAATAATGCAATGGTCCTTTCTTATGTATCACCTCCTTAAATTGATGTGTTATATAAGGAATAAGCTATAGTGGACACTGTTCCAGTAGTGGCCACTTGGACAATTAAATTTTGAAAACAAGTCAGCTAGGCTTTGAATCAGCTCCAAACTTAGAGTGAATGTACCTACTACTATCTAGTACTGGTATATGGAAATCCAGCTTCTTCAAGTTACCAAGGGAGCCAACTATTAGTAATTGCAAATTAATATTTCCTCCAACATTGTATTTTTGTATGTCATCTGTTCAATTTCATTAAGGAGGTAGTTAATTGCATTTATATTTTTGGGGATTTGGCATAGTTATTTATAAAGTATTGAGGTGTTCCCCAATAAGGGAGACTTCATAGATTCCATTTTTCATGTTTCCGTTAGAATGGTTATTTTTGTTTGGTCGTAGTTTAAGTGGCCACTTCTAACACCAATATTTTTAAAAATTTCAGAAGTGGACACCAGCTGTCCACTACTAGCGTTGGGGGTTTAATTTTGTTTCTCTTACGTCAAGGCTTTGAATGCACTAACAACGCTTTATTATTTATAATATTTTGATTTCGAGAATTTTTGACCGCTAAATCTAGTAGTGGACACCTCCTTTCTATCCATTAATAACACCAAGCATTTTTACTACTAAATAAACTGATTTGTGAAAATTGTTTTTTTTTTTCTTATACGATGATCAGTTGAGATATTCTTGTGATATGACATAAATTATCTAAGAACTTAAGAACCATTCTAAATAATTATACTTAACACAACTGAATAAGTAGAGGAAAATAGAAATCAAATAAAAATATTGTTCATTATTTTCTTATTCATTGTTTTAGGAGGACTAGACATAATAGGCGCAGGATATGCCGATACAGGATTTACGCCATACTTTATCGAAAATCGGACCTCCGAGTACGATTCTAAAAATTTTAGCTGTTAGCAACATTTTCACCACTAAAATGCAATAATCTCATTAAAAATTAACTAAATTGAGTGTTTGAAATGGTCGGACTTTCGGACATTTACATGTGAAAATCAGCTGTTAAGAGGGGAATGTAAGACGGAAGGCGGGGACCGATGCCGCACTTAACGTGTAAAATGCACATTCTGAATCGGAACTGATTTGTTTTGCATAGCTATTACTAGAAGCCTACGCCGGACGTCTATATAAGCCTGTGAAAATATTGGAGTTTTTTCTTTGTCTGGATAGGAGCCTGTCTCATTAACAATCATCTTTATGATTCTAATTATTAATTGTTAATTCACTTTTGACTATGTAATGTCAAAAGTCATAAAATTTAAACAAAAAAAAACTTAATTTCTAAATTTTAACTTTTATATCTTCAATCTTAATCATTCAAAAAACGATTGGAGTAGATGACCTGGGATTTCTTTTACGATTTATTTTAAATGATTTATGCATAAAATTAATTCCATTGACCTAAACTGTGCGTTTCGTTTGATTTTTAAATTATATCACATTATATTTACCAGCTATACAGAAGACTTTATCAGATATAACTGTAATCGTCAATAATAGCAGGACTATTTCTTGGCATCAGGGGGGGACTTTCATCTTCGGCTAAACGGCAAGCTCTTGCCAGATCTTTTGAGTAATGGCGTAAGAGAGGGGGGAAAAGTGCGGGGGCCATTAGGAAGATATCAGCAACAGGCTTTCCTACAGTTCTGTCTCGATTAGAACCTACACTTACAACTTAGATCGGATATATATATATAGAATATATCTTTTCGTAAAAAAAAAAATAAGTAGGCATTTTATTTATATTTATCTCAACCTCATAATTTATTTTACTTTCTAAACAAGTTCTTTTTTTTTACTGCATACTTTCATTTGCACCTGTCGCAAATATTAAAAAATACATGCAGTAGGACCCCCATTATCCGGGCCTCTATTAACCGGGGACCCGAAGAGCCAATTTTTTTTTTTTTAATAAGCTTTTTTTAATTTTTATGGCATTTATTTTGTATGTATAATATTTATTTAAATAAGATGAATATGTAAATATTTTACCGATTACACAATGGTTAATTATCTATTGTTCTTATAAACTATAAAATAAAAAAATAAATGAGAAAACAAGGGAAGCTGGTATGATGAGATGTTTCCAGTAACTCCAATTCATATTCAAAGAACGATATTGTTTTCAAGTCTTTCTAGGAAACTCCCTACTCTGGCATGTTTGACTACAAAACAAAATATTCTCAGTTGTTACTTGAGTCTCCATTTAAATACAAAATAATAAAATGTCGCAAAAAAGACAACGTTATGTTTTAACGCTTGAACATTTAATAACCGTTATAAACCGAGTAGAAAAAGGTGAAATTGTTAAAACATTTTTAGCTGAAATAGGAATCGGCGAACAAACCTTTCATGACATTTTGAAGAAGAAAAAAGACATTTCTGACTTCGTATCGTCGTCGGTCCAAACATCGTGTCCTCGGAAAACAATGAGGAACTCTACATTAAAAGACGTAGATGAAGCTGTCTATCTGTGGTTCATCCAAACCCGCGCTGAAGGAGTTAATTTGTTACTTTTGTTCGTTTGTTGATAAAAGTTATTTTCTGCAGTTTTTTTTTTGTTTAATTAATCTTTTTTTATCGCATTAAGTCAATAAAATTTTGTTATTCGATTATCCGGGGTTCTCGATTATCCGTGGACCACCCTACCCATCATTAACCCGGATAAAGGGGGTTCTACTGTATATATAATTTTTTACTTGAAAAATCTATAAAAATGGTAGGATATATTTTTTTACTATAAAAGGTTCAATAATCCATAGCTTTTCAGAAAACATGCATGATAAACATATAATTCTATTATTAACATCCTAGCCTTATTACTTAACGTGTAAAATGTTTTTAATATTAGCAATTACCTATTCAGAAAGTTTCCAGTTGTGCTAGTATCATGGGCACCATGATAAAAAGAAAATGTTATAGTATAAATCCAGCTTTTTCAGATAAAAAAAGAAAATAACTTCAAATAAATTACTTGTAATTTTTTTTTTTATGAGTGAAATTTGTGTTTAGAAAATGGAGGAAAATTAATTATTGGTGGCACAAATTTTTCAGCTGCGCTCAGCAATGCAAGAAACAATTGTGATTTTAAAGCTTGAAATGCATTTGGAAGAATGCAATACAAGCATCCTGAAAACCTGGGCCCATAATACCAGCAGAAAAGAAGTCTCAAATACCACTCTCATTTAGTGACGTCTCCACTATCGATAGTTTCGAGAGTACCGGGCATAAAACTATCTAAAGGTTATGTTAGGAACCGTTGTTACAAACATTACTTAAATGTTTCATTTGGACCATTAGGGGCTAGCTACAATGATCGTTTTCATTGCCATTTATTAGCGAATTACATAAACATTTCTGTGAATAGAGGATGGATTTTATTATAGCTTGAGGTAATTATTGTCAATTTCAAGCTTAGTTGTGAAAGGAAGAAATAAAAACTTTATCGACTGCCAACCAAACTGGATTTAGAGGAAAGTAATACTAACATCTTCGAGTAACCATGCGCCCAGGATTCCCAGTTGTCGACGAATTTGATTTGTACTATATAAGACGTGACAACATTCTGAACGCGTTCCACGAATGTGTCAAAGGACTTCTGAATGTGCTGGAATAATTACCATGAAGGAAAAATGATGTTTTTGTGAAATTTACCTTGACATACCAGATGTTGAAATGTGGACACTTCAAAAAGGATGACTGGCAGACAATGTATCGTGTGAATATTATTCCATCAAGTTGGAATTCCTCCATGTCTTTGCTTAGATATATCAATTTGTCTTTTGCCTACCAATGGGTTTTCTTTCATGATTTTTTAATTATTTAATTCAATAGAGCGGCCTACCTTTGAAATTAAATCAGCAGGTGTAAGGATGACTCAAGGTAGTTAATTTGAGTTCATATTTTTTGAAGCGAAGTTAACGTTTTAGTAAAGAATAGATAAACATTATTGATAGAAAAATAAATACAATTGAGCTGTAAAAATGTGTTGTTTGTTATGGCTTATATGCGTAAAACCCTCAGGTCATCAACGCCTATAGATTACATTTGTTCGTTGGCTTAAGAAATAGGCAGAAATAAATAAGTAAAAAAAAAGGTAATTAAATAATAAAAAAGTAAAATAGAAACAGAAATGATAATAAAAAGAAGTAAAATAAATAAATGATAAAGTAACATAAGTAGGTTGTATTAAAATAAAATAGTTATAAATGATTATAAAGTGTTTTATAATTTAGAAATCAGCCGGTTCTATTTTAGAAAGCTCAACATTAATGTTACTGAGGCTTCGTTATCACCAAGAAAAGCTGTCAAATTTGGTGCAATCCGATTTTTCTGATTGGCACATATTGAGAGCATTGTTCCAAAATATGTTTGACCGATGTAAAAAATTTTTTATTTTCCATTTAAATTGATTTTACGACACATTGGCGTTTAGGGGCTTTGGCTATCACTTTTCCCATTCATAAAGAATGTTTTAGGTAATAATATCAGTGGTACAGTTTGAAAAACTATCGATAGCCTCTATAGTTTTACACCACTAACCTCGCCATGTTTTAAGAAAAAGCCTCTTTTTCACAAACCATCGAATTTCACTCACATGTTTTAGAGATTACACAAATTTAATCTCAATAATGTCTATACCAAACCTGTATGACTATATAATATCATGCGTTAATTAACACCAATGTTTTTAAAATTAGGATAAATTCTTACATAGCTTTCAATGTTTTTTACCGATATAAACTTAATACGCATGCTCATAATACACATGGCATTTGTACTATTATATTGCGTATTTTTTAAATATTGAGGATGCCCATTTTACCCGTAGGTGCCCATAATAGATACTTAGTTTTGATTTTATTTTACTAGGGCGAATCTAACGACCTGGAAATTTTTATCTTAGTACTTATAAATCCAGTTTTGATTTTTATGAACTATTAACCTATGCGCGCCTTGGAATCTGCATTTTATTTATTGACAGTAAAACTTATTTTTAAAATCCTCTCGGCTCAGTTTAGTTCCTGTTTTGAAAAACATGTGCAGCGGTGCAGAAACATTGTAACGTCTCTTTATATTCCAATTTTATTAGTAGCCGGATAAAAGTCAGAAACTCATCAAACCTAAACGTTATTTAGAGAAAACTTCACAGCGATCTATACTTAGGTAAGAAGGATGTTTTTGAGAACATTTATAACGTGTGTTTAATTCGGTGCAAGCAATGTTTATATTTGTTAGTACCTAATAGCCAGCCACCTTCCAAGTCTGGCTATTTATAAAAAAGTAGTTCCCTGTTACTTGACTTGCACCTGCATGCTGTACACAGTCTTCGAGTCGAATTCTATGATTCATTACATTTAAAATAATTATTTATAGGATTTTATAAATGAAGGAGTCTATTCCGTATTTTCAAAATTTTATTTGCTTTCCCAACGCTACGGGCTATTGGCCCATCCTCTGGGGTTATCTGTAATTGCCAATTGTCATCATACTTTTTTAATCAGTATATACTCGTATAATACTTTTGTCATCTTTTGCATTTTACATTTTTTGCCATATATGAAAGGAACTTTTATTTCATTGTCTAAAGTACCATAACTAAATGTCCAAGTACCATAGTAACACCAGTTTAAAATGTGACAATGAAATAAAAGTCCTTTCATACATGACTAAAAAAAGTATGATGACAATTGGCAATTTGAAATGTGAAAGAAAGTAACTTACCTACACCAGAGGATGGGCCAATAGCCCGAAGCGTTGGGAAAGCAAATAAAATTTCAAAGTGCCAATTGTCATCATAATTTTTTTAATCATGTATGAAAGGACTTTTATTTCATTGTCACATTTTAAACTGGTGTTACTCTGGTACTTGGACATTTAGTTATGGTACTTTAGACAATGAAATAAAAGTTCCTTTCATATATGGTAAAAAATGTAAAATGCAAAAGATGACAAAAGTATTATACGAGTATATACTGATTAAAAAAGTATGATGACAATTGGCAATTACAGATAACCCCAGAGGATGGGCCAATAGCCCGAAGCGTTGGGAAAGCAAATAAAATTTTGAAAATACGGAATAGACTCCTTCATTTAAAAAAATCCTATAAATAAAGCACTCTTCCTCACTAAGTGAAAGAAAAGAACCAAGTAGAAAATAATTATTTTTTTTTTCAATGTTTGCACTTGGAAGGTTTAAACAATAAAACATGAATATATCACTTTCTCTTTTAGATGAGCACTTCCTGTTGTTTTTTGGACACTTTATCAATAGGTTGTTAAACCCCATTTTCTTCTTCAGGAATGTATTGAAGAACTTTCTTTATGTCATAAATTTTTAAGACATTGTTATAAATTTCTTAAATAATAATAAAATTATAAATGATATGATTATTAAATAATAAAAAAAATCCTTTTATATATAGCCAGTATTCTCGTATATTATACCTTTGCAATGGAGCATATTGAAGATGTGCCGTTTCAACAATAGAAAACTCTACAAAATTAGTACTCAATGGCGTCAATATTTCAAAAAATTGGACATTTTTTTTTTCAAAGCTAGACGATTTAACTAATAAGCAGTTTAAAATGTTCCAAATACATTTTATTTTTTTCATTTTGAATTCCAGGAAAAAATAAAATGTTTTTAGAATCAGTTTTTAGGAATCTTGCATCTTTGGATCTTACATTGTAAGCTGTATGGAAAATTTGAGCTTTGCGTTTCATAATAAATTTCCATATCCGAAAGGTCAAGACAAAAAAAATCAATCTGGAATGAGTACACAAATTAAATAGCTGTATTGAATAATAATTCAATAATATTTAACAGACGCAATGCTTTTCGTTTTGTAATAGCGAGTAATTTGTTAAGGTAAGCCATTTGCCTAGAAACAACAAATTTATAAAAACACAATGAATTGACAACACGTTTTAAGGATATAGATTCATTTTGTTTTATTTATTTTTTACCTCGACAGATTTTCGATTTAAAAAAGATAACAACGAGGTTATAACGACATCGGGGAAATAAATCAAGAGGATTAAAACCGTTGGCCTCAAAAGCTCTGGCAATTCCCCGCAACAATTCACGCCTTTATCGCGGAAAACCTGTGCACACACGAGGTATGGCGTGGGGTAGAGGATAAAAGAGTGAAAACATAAATTTTTATTTTTATTTTTTAATAAAGATTTTTCCTTTTTTACATCGTAAAGCAACAAGTCCTTTCACACGATGTAGAGATATTATCTGGCATATTGTAGGAAATTAACCGAACAGAATGAGGTATGGTCAGAGCTACAACACAGTGTTCAAAATAAAATATTTTCTATCTTTTAAATATCAGCATTTTTCATAAATCAATATTTAAATTTTTTTTAATATGTTTTTTAATCTGGGCCTGTCAACATCATATTGTCAATCAGCAGATTTTATGGCCAGGCATGTGATGAGATATCAGCCATGGATGGCACCGAGCAGTACAACTTTCCTGGCTTATTTTAGATTTTATGATCTATTAAAGGAAGATATCTCACCCAAAGCCTTTTTAATCTCCTTTTAATATTTACTAGCTGACCCCTATGAAGCATTCGCACTCTATAATCTACTTGAATCTCACTTAATTAATCTAATTAATTAAAGTTTAAACACCGTATATTTAATATCGTATGTATGCGTCATGCGCATAGATGAGGTTTGAAGTAAAGAATAGACGTATTTAAATTGTAGATTATTAATTTTTTAAAACATAAGTTTGAGGTATTTACCAACATAATTTGATAGTAATTACAGGACCTCTTTGAACAGTACGTTTGAAGTTACGATATGGTCATCCGTGATTGTTGGTGGGTTTGTTTTACACAGACATAGATGTCAGTGAATAGAAAGAGCGCACCTTGGAAAACGTCACATACTTGTAAAATATACATCTTGGTTTCACGGAAAGCGAGTGCGCTGATTCTATTGACTGAAATCGCATGTTTTTGCTTATAATTCGCAAACGAAGGCGACAATCGGAAGAGTATATATAACTAAAAATGTTCGTCCCGGCAAACTGAAAAAAAATGACTCCTTCGAAAAAGCTCTGCCACCATTTTCGCTGAGAATTGCTGTTTTTCGCTTAAAACTCGCAAACGAAGGGGTTAATCGAAAAAATGTATATGACCGAAAATGTCGTATCCTTGAAAGCCTTTAGAAACCTCTACGACCATTTTTCTCCAAAAAAACGCAATTTCGTGCTTATGATTTGCAATCGAAGGCGAAATAAGTGATTTGTATGTTTTTCAGGTATTTAGGATTAGGAGATTTATGTGCTCGCGTAAGTTCGTGTGAAAACGTTTCTTTATTGGCATTCGAAAGGATATATATAAGGTTTGATTGATTTGATAGCCATTTACATAGATGCTTTTGAAATATAGCGTAATATTTTTGACTGGAAGCTTTTGTTAACGCGTTTGTTTGGCCATGTAGTATGTCCTAAGGTTTAAGTAAGTACGTGAATGTACACAACTCTTGTTGCTGAAATTCCTGAGCAGTTTTTGTCCGATTTAACTAATTTCTGATCTTAGATGGCTCTAAACCTCCACTCAAAGCTCATCAATACTTTGATGAATGGAGGAAGGAAGCTGCTGGCTTTGGAGCGGGTGAGGCCGAGGAGATAGGAGAGATTTCCATAGCAAGGAGCTCACTGACCTGGCACAAGATTGATTGGCCAATGAAAGTTTAACGGTGGCCACCCCTCGGCACAAATCGTTGCCGCTCGGTTCTGATTCCAGAGGGTTACCTCTCTGATCCAGGTCTTTCAATTTTAATATTAGTCCTAAATTTTTTTGGTAGTTATAGTTTTAGGCATTTCAAAGTCTCATTTGTCTTAACAACAGTTACACCAATCATAAATCAATACTTCGATTTTTACGAAATTTGATTTGTTGGATTTGCTTCCACCCCGAATAACGGAATAAGAATTAAAATATCTGAGAGTGCTAATTATGGACTTTTTAAAATTTTCTCCAATTTCCACGACATTTGTAACACGATTCGTTCTCATATGTGGATGGAAGAGAGGAGAGTATATTATCATTAGTATTATTAAGTATATTATTAATTAATGTATTGATGAGTATTATTATTTGTTTTATTATTTAGAATTATTATTAATTTATCTGATTTCAACGAATTTCAAGACTCTAGTTTTAATATACTTATTTTTTTAAATTATAACTGATAATGTATCCACTACGATCTATTTACTAATCGAAATAGTGGGATTTTCACTTCCACATCCCGCATGTAACTCAATAATTACGTTTGCGTTTTTTCAAATTTAGAGGTACATTGATTAATTTTCTTTTTGTGCGTGTGAGAAAATTTAACATAATAAACAAAACAAAAAAAAACAAAACAATAATTAACTTAGAAATACATTATAGAACAAAATTGTATCTATACATGTACAGGTATTAAAAAAAAAAATATATGCTAGAGTAACGTCCGCCTGACAGGAGGGTATAAAGGTATTTAGCTCCGTCTCTAAGGCGGAGTTTAATGTTTTAATTGATGAAGTTTTTTTTTTGTTCGGTACCCCTACCTCGCCGTGTGTGGTATATGGGGGTGGAGAGATTACTTTTTAGGTTTAACCAACCTAATCTAACCATGGTGGTTAGTTCGAGATTTATTCCGTGGGACCTCCCTCATGATTCACCTCTAACCTAATTCTGTATTTAAACGCATTCATTTATCAGATTTACATGAAAAACACTAACAATGAATTTGCTTAAGTTAAGCCAGTTAATATCTAATGAGAAACTTTCAGTCCGGTTTCTTCAGAAGATGGGATTAATCCATTCTGAGAAAAAGTGCTCCAGACTTCATAAAATGAAAATTTATTATGGAAGCAACAGAAGGTCAATTTGGAAGTGTAATTGGACAGGATGTAAGAAGGAAATTAGCATTTTTAAAGGTACGTGGTTCGAAAACAGCAAAATACCACACATGTCTAGTCACACAACTACAGACTGGAAAAATTTCATGCGAGAGGTATGCGCATCAGATCTAATCTCAAACCCTATAATGTGATATAGATTGGAGGTGAAGGCTTAAATATTGGCAACCTTCAGCATGATTTCTTTTGTTCATTATTAAATAAAGTTATTTTCTTTTTTATAAACAAGCATTTATCTTGTTTTGTTAACATAACCTAGAGTTTAGCAAAGTAACACATGTTTTCTAAGAAAAAATATAACAATAATAATAAAATGAGTAACTGTTACTAGTTCTTGAAAAGACCCTCCTCTTTTTTAGTGGCTTTTATTCAGTTAAAGAACTGACTCGATCAACATCGAAAACTATTTCCCACTTGAGAAGGAAAAGAGATGCATATTACATTCCTTCGTGAGTGTGCCCGGCTAGGTCTCTCGGCAATCGAAACAAAAGACAAGACACACAGGGCAGACAGGGCAGATTTATCCAGCCGAAATGGGATTTCCCGAGGCATCTCATCTTATACCGGCGGTCCCGTCTCGCTTGTCACATTTCATTACAACTTCACCAACCTCGTATCGAACCCTTCCTTCCACCTGAGGTTGCCATTTCGATTTGAATAAACCTTGGGTAAAGTAGCAATAGAGTAATGGAATAAAACAACACAAAACCAAGCGGAAAAATTGATGTTAATACTCTTTATTTATCGTCCATAATCCCGAAGCCCATAGTAGCTCCGCAGCGTCTTCATATAATTATAGAATCAGTTTAATTTTTAACTCAAACATTTACAAACTATTCTTCTTCTTATTCTTCTAACGACTCAACAGGTGCATGAAGCTGCCCTTGGCCTGCTCAACAGCTGCCAACCTCCGCCTCTATCGCTCGCAAGCGTCACCGGAATCTTCAGTTGGCGAAGATCCTGCCCTACAGCATCCTTCCATCGGCCCTTCGGCCTTCCCTGTCGGCGCACACCATCCGGTACATTTCTGTCAGCCTCCTGGCCACACGCTCATCACTCATCCTTAGTACATAGCCAAGCCATTTAAGCCTTTGTATCCTTATATATATATATATATATATATATATATATATATATATATATATATATTTAAAAACTGTTAGGACTTATTAATTATGCAACTGATTACTTGATATTGGCTATAATCTTATAATGACCATTCTCACAATTAAAAGAACAAAACTATCTCTGATAACATAAAACATTTGAGGCGTAGAATTCCTAAACCAGCCAAGTCCATTTCCAGATTTTTAATTTTTTTTTAAATAGTTTTTCTGTTAGATTATCGTTAGGTGGAGGATATCTATTGGAAGTATATAAGAGGTTAAATAATATTGAAAACGGCCCTACAAAAATAAGGTCTGTTCCAAAACCGGCATGATAATCTATAGAAAAACTATTTAAAAACAAAATAAAAATAAAAATCTGGAAATTAGACTTGGCTGGTTTTGGAATTCTACGCCTCATTTAGTCTTAAAGGCTTATTACAACACACTACACCCTGATCGTATTTGATGAATAAACATAGGTATTTCAGCTAACTTCCTCACTGAAACGATACTAATTATATAATTTGTTAATAATATCCATGTAAGGTCCTCCGCCGATTTCCTCCCTCCCTAAACCCTTTCTTGTACATTAACCTTTCATTACTTGTGGACAAACCACTCTTGCAGTCGAATCCCTGTAGTCAACCTCTTGTTAGAAGACCTAGTAGTCATGCTTTTAACGGAGATATGGAATGGACTCTTGCAGTCACCCACATTAGTTTTGTAAATTGTTATCACAATTATAAATAAAAGTATCTTTCTACAATTTCTCTGCTATAACCTGTGATATCGTATCTACACTATCTACTCGACAACTTTTTTGATTGGATCACGATTGCCTACTATTGAGAACTCATTGTAGATTGCTTCAAGCTAGATGTTTAGCCAATCTTAAATCTATTCTCTTTTTTTTGTCAGCAGTTAAATATTGTATAATAATAATATTTTATAAATTTATCCGTCTAGTGTTGTTCAACAACATGCTTTCAGGAAAATGAAATAGTTATTTTATTACGTTATCTTAATTCATTCACTCATTTTTTCCTATTACTCGTTATTGTTTTGATAATCCTTCCTACGCCTAGATTTCTCATCGTTCGATTTACTTCGTTGTTTTTTAATTATCGTAATTTTATGTCACTAAGGCTAATCGGGTATAATTAGGATAGGCATCTTTAACAAAAACCTGACAGCGTACAGGCTAGGGAGCTCCATTTTACGTTGTAGATAACCAAGTATTTTATACTTCCTTTAAAAAATCCTAGGGAAACCGTGGGATACGAACCCGCGGCCTTTAGTACAGTAGGCTGCTATGCTAACCACTACACCACATTCATGCCCGATTTACTTTCTACACTTCTACTACACAGCCTTATAATGAAAGTAATTCAATGTGCTATTAGTTATCACACCGTCATCAGTGTCCTGTATTTAATTTGTATGTTGCAAGTATTTTGGACTAAGTTTAAAATTTATGTATCTATTTAGAGCAAAATATATAATTTATTTTTGGTCATTCAATAATCCGTGTATATTAATATACTAATAATTCCATCGTATGTTAAATCGATGACAAAAATTCTGATTACTAACATTATAGCTCTTGAAAAATAAAAATAAAACTCTGGTTACCATATGAAAGCAGCTAGAGTTAAAATTACATTTAAAATTTTGATGCCTCTTGGTTCGTTACAACGGCTGCCTTCTCTGGGGGAAAAAAAAATCTGGCCTACGTTTATTTGTTGTTCTTACCGCCGAATTTATTTTTAAAATTCATTCTTCCCTTAAAAAAATATAATTACGAGAGATTAAGAATTTAACTTTTAAACATCCACTTCTAGCTTAACTAAGTGCATTAACTTAGTTGGTGTAAAACGGTCAATGGAAGGGAAATTCGGAATGAAAACAATATAAACAATAGTGGAATATAGTTGACCTTAGATATGAATTACTTGGAAATGGTTGGGAGTTGCTGTCAAGATAAGTAACAGACTGAAATGGTTTTACATACTTAATGGTGCCGACGTATCAACCCAAACTTTAGGTCCTCATCGGAGCTAAATGAAAAAGAAAAAAAAGGGTAGAAATATCAACTGGAAGTGTATAATTAAATTAAATAATTATAAATTTATAATATAATTATAAATAATAAATTTATAATAATTATAAATAATTAAATTTTTTTTTAATTTAATTATTAATTCTCACCTATCAGCAAAGTGCTGACAATAGGCGAATGAGATGGCGGTAATAGGAAATACTGACATGGCAGTCAGAGGAGGGAAAGCACCCAACAGCACCCCCTTCCTGGAGTAGAGTCAATTACCTCGGCTGTCCAAGAGAGCAGTAAAATAGTCCGTGTAAAATATTATAACTGTTTTTAATTTCCTGAATTCCTTGATGATCCTTGTGGTTTATGACATTGATAGGATTTTTAAAAACTTGTATGATAAACTAAACTTGGGCCGAGTCTAAAACAAAGCTAATTGTTTGCACTGATTGCAGTATCAAAGGAAAAAAAAACACTTAGACAAGTAGGTAATGTTACCAAGACAATGAATATGTTTAACAACTCTGATCAGTCTGATGTAGATAGTCGAAGGTCTTGAACGAGAAGAAAAAAGTGACTCCAAAGACCTCATGGCCGAAACAGAACGGGATAATATATCCTAAAAACCAAACGGAAAATATCGACAATGAAAGGCATACTAAGAAGAAACTGGAGAGATTTTTAAGAGTTTAAAAATCTACAACACAGATGAGCTCTGCCATCTAGCGACGGAATGTAGAAGTGGACAGTCATCAATCAGGAAGTGGCATTTAAACTTTCTTCTTTCATAATTTTTATTAAGTTTTTTCAAATCGTATGGATTGTATTTGTTTATGTGAACATTTTTGTGGGACCTTAAGTCTTGCTGTTTCTCAGGATAACTCTCGAACTTCAGGCCTATCTGTCAACCGCTAATCTTTATTTACAATTTTTTTTAATATTTCTTTTTCTTTTTTTTTCTGTTATTAATTTTTTTTAACTTTCGTGACTTGTTTACAATGCTAAATAACCGAATTTTACAATACATTAGGAGTACAAAATGCAATCAGTTTAGTTTTTTAAATTGTTTTCTGCCAATGGCGGTTGACCAATGCTGTTGACCGAACGTTATTTTCCGATATTGTAGAGCACTGCGTCAATTCAAATATCTCCTCTTCCATTCATTCCAGAAAATTTTAATAAAGTTCAATCTACAACTACAAAAAGATCTGAACTTTAATAAAGGTTCTTACAAGTGTGAACTTAACACTAAGTATAATGATCCATGTACCCCTTCTAAGTTCTAAGTAGTAAACTTTTATGTTATACAAAAAAAAAAAAAAAAAAAATGTATACTGGAAGAAAAACGACCATCGACGATATTTTTTATTTCATAGGTAATGGTGGGTTCTCTAAATTCATCATTTAAGTTTCAAGCTGGATACTTGCTCGGTTTAAATAAAAAAAAACAAATAATTATTGAGAATTCCAAAATGTCAAACGTTCAAAAGTTTAATTTCCCTGTTATACATGAAAATAAAAAATTGATATTTAGCTAAGATGTAGTACTTGGTAAATGTATTTTAAAAAATTATTTTGTCGACTTTACTAATTGCACAGATACAAAACCTTGATAAATAACGCTAAAACAGTGCTTATCATTATATTTTCGGTTTGTATTGCCGTATTATGTATTTTAATGCAAATTGACACTTTCTATTATAAAATTTTCAAACCGATGGAAGCTCTTAATTTATTTTTCATTATCATTTATCTTTTTTTTTCTAGAAAATACAAATACACTTTAGCTTATCTGTAAATTAGTGTGTAAATATGTATGTATTTTAATTTTATTTTTCTATTTTTTACACTTGAGGTTGTCTCATCATTCATGGTAATTTGTTTCATTTCAATTTGTTTATTTAAGCTTTACTCTAAGGATACGTCCCAGAACAAATAAATAAAGAACTATTATTATTATATTGAAATTAATGTAGTACAGATTGTTATATACCCTAAGCATAAATTTTACATTAATTTTTTAATTTCACGACATACCTACCAACTCTAAAATTCTGACTGCAACTTACGCTGACGACACCACAATTTTAACAATACACCATGACCCCAGTATTGCCTCATTGAATGTACAGAACCACTTACTACAATTACAAAACTGGTACTCACTAAGGAAAATGAAATTAAATCATGACAAATCACAACACATAACTTTCACACTCAGACGATATACATGTCCACCAGCTGATATCGGCGAAAACCAAATTCCACAGACAGAAACTGTACGTTACCTCGGACTTCTGTTCGACAGAAGGATGCTTGGGGCAATTTTGACATGTGGGCAAAATGAAAAAAAAAACTTGAACATACGCTTAAAAACATGTATAAAATATACATAAACCACTTACTTAAACCCATTTGGACATATGCTTCACAGATTTTCGGCATAGCTAAAAAGACACACTTACTAAAATTACAAACTTTTCAATCCTAAATTTTAAGACTAATTACGGACGCTCCCAGGTACGTAAGTAACCAAACTCTACATACAGACTTACAACAACCGACTATCCAAGAACACATGAGAACGCTTTACTCACGCTTTTTTGTTAATTTGGAAGTACATAACAATGGATTAATCCACGACATGGCCACAGTTGACTTGCCCGTTCGAAGGCGGCTAAAAAGAAGCTGGATGAGAGACCTCCTCTCCTGAATTAGTGTCAAGCCCGGAAAGAGGTGCTGCTGGGCACTTTCGTTCCTTCATGCCATACATACATGCCTTACATATTATTGCGTTGCAGCAGCCATTGAATTCGCTGATTGTCGCAGACCTCTGTCACGTGCGAATCAATTTTTGAGGTTAAAAAAAAATTTAATTGAAAAACATTTAAGTATTATCGATTTTAAAACTATCCTGAAAATATCGATAAATGTACAAAATAAATTAAGCTAAGGATATAGAAGAGAAGGAAATTAAATTCGTGTCGGGGTCGACGGGGTTTCTCGAACCCCCCCCCTAACCCTGGCACTCATCCACTTAACCCTCCATCCTTCCTTCCACATTCCACTTTCCTCTTGAAACGATTTAATTAAATGTTAGACATTTTAAAGGTTTGAAGGGTTTGAAATGCGATGTTATTCATTTTTTTTAAATAACATTTTTTTGTATAGCTTATTCAAGGGATTCTTAAATTTACCCTAGTGCCTAACATTTTTTATCGGTGGCAACCGAATTCCTAGGACAGATACTACGTTATATTAATTTTCTGTTAGTCCCACCTAGAGGGGAAAGAAGAGAGTTTAATATTTAAGTGCTTTTTATTAAATTATTTTTAAAAAAGACTTGAAATTTCACTAACCATCATACTGTCAAAACAAAAATATCTTTTATAGACAAAAACAAAAAAAAACACGTTGCCTATCGAAGATACTTTCTTTATTATGAAATCAGCTAGTGTGCCCCTTCAATGCTGATGGATACAATTGCGCATGACCGAACAACTTCACATGTTTGGTTTCTTAACTATTGAAGGCGCGACGTTTAACTAAATTTACATTAAAAATCTTAAGCTATACGAAAAAATTGAAGAAGTGATCCTTAAAAGGGACGACACAGTTTTCAAATATATGTATATATATATATATATATATATATATATATATATATATATATTTTTTTTTTAATTTTTATCTAAGAGGGCACGATCTCACAGAGGCACATAAAAAATTGTTTAGGATCATTTTAAAAAAATATTAGATACGTATTGTGCGGATTCACATTTAGAAACTTTAAAAGCGTTGAAAAAATTTATATTGTTTGCTTTAAAAACTTTATATTGTAACGTCAAATCGTTAATTAAAAACATATGGTTAAAATCCAAGACCTTTTGTTGGAACGAACTTGCGGTCTGAACAAACCTTTGGAGCACGTGTATGGGCCTAGATTTTTCGACCCCAATCCACGCAAGCATGGGACCTTCCACGTAGGTCTGGAACCTTCCAGAAGGTTTACTTTTACGACTATATATAAGGAGCGAGTGACTGAGCTAATTAGTCATTGTCTCGATTGTGAAGCTCAAGCAATATGATTTGTGTCCTATAAAGTTATTATTTCTGTAACTTGTTCGAATATTTATGTTGTTTTAATACGTTTGTCCAACCATGATTATATATTTTTGTTGAATAAATATTTGTTAACGTTTATTTTTTAAAGTTTGCTTAAAGAACTAAAATTTTTTTTTATTTTTTTTTACATTTTTATAGAGATTCAAAATAAACTATTGGAATATTACTTTACCTTCTTGGATTTTAGGGCCCACTGGCTTGGAGGAATTTAGAGAGTTAAAAAATTGATTTTCGAACATTGCTTTCTTTTTTTTGTATTTTTTAATAGCACTTTATGTATATAAATATGCATCGAAGCAGAGTTAGGCAAATTGTAATCTGAATAATGATTCATGAATATGAATAATATGTTATCATAAAATAAATGAAAAATGAATAACCATTAATCATAATCAGTACGCAGTAATCACTCAATAATCATTAAAAATACTCCGTACGGATTATGAATAATGGTTATTCATTTTTCATTTATTTTATGATTACCAATTATTCATATTCACAAATCATTATTCTGATTACAATTTGCCCAACTCTGCATTGAAGTGATCCTTTAAGAAATTTTAGCTTGAAGGATCAAAAAGAATATGTGCATTTACTCATTATCATCGTTGAAAAACATCCAAAATAAGATTTTGGAAAAACTTTTTTTTTTAGGTTGGGAGGGTAGGAGGTTGTCTAGCAAACAGCGTTATGTTATTTACCATACTGTCATTGCAGCATAGTGTTTTCTTCAGCTAATGGATAAACACTTAAAAAAAAAAAAGTAAGTTATTAATGTATAAGATGCCATCGTAAATTGCTTAACTTAACGATGATGATATATTGTGCATTGGTGTTGTTCTCATAATCCCTCCCCTTCCCCCTCTCCATATTACATTCTATGTTTGCTTTGGCTCATTTAACACCTTGTGTGTAATCAAAAGATTAATGCGGATGCGAACTCAGAGCTGTTCTCTCACGTATTGTTCTCTGATCCGTCTTGTTTAATATTTAACCTCCTATTAGCCGCTCGTAAATTTCACCCTTCTCTTGAATTTTTTTGTTTTCTTCTGTTTGGTAAAAAAAAAAAAAAAAAAGAGTATTGTAATTTTCAATGTTAATTATCCCCTCCAGGCAGGAAAACTAGTCAGACGACCAGAAAACGCCAACAGAAGAACTATGAATATAATATTACTTAATTTTCCCATTAATCAAAAAATATAAATTGTTTGTCGATAACGTAAGCGTAATTGTAATCGATAACGTAAGTAATTGTGTAAGCGATAACGTAAACCTCTTTATTCCCTACAAAATGGAAAAAATAAATATGAAAATCGGATTATTTGTCCCGAAGTTTTACGTTTTTTAAGTTCTCATAAAAAAGATTGAACTATCTTTGAAATTTTTATAAATTATTTCAAATGTTAAAATAGTTTTTTTTTCGATGTTTCTTAGGCGTTCGACAAAACCAGCAATCAGAAATTTCTTCAATTTCTCTAGTCTTATCTGGAGTAATGCAAGGTTCAATACTGGCGCCTCTACTCTACATTTCGTACACCTATGACATACCAGCGATCAGAGCAATCAGTGATTTTTAGTCCCAATGTTATATCGTTTTGAATCCTGTACATGTTATAGCATACATCGCAAAACAAATAATATTTCTTTTTTATAATATGGTGTGTTCCTTAGTCTCAAATTAAGGCTATAAGGTCTTCAATTAATATGGTATGCGGACTATTCGCACGTGCCAACTTGTTATATTTAAGAGAAATTAACCATCTTGTACTTAACTTATAAATGGATGGTTCGACATGGAAAAGTTGTAGGAAAGAAACCATAGAGAAAATTACATTGAAGCATCCAAACTAAATTTAGCCTGTTTGTTCCATTATTTAAACAATTTATCTCACATTGGAAGTTCCTCAATAAAAGCGTTGTTACTTTCAAAAACACCTTAGCTCGAGGTAGTCGTTGAATTTCAGTTCTGTTGTATCAATTAGCAGACTTTAGCGAATGCCTGATAAACTTTAGTTTAATTAAATGAGTGCTGTTTTGACTTTGTTCTTCTCCCCCCCCCCCCATTTCCCATCCCACTTGCTAGCTTTGTATATTTAAGTCGGCACTGCCAATCTTCAGTACTAGTGACTATCTAAAAACCTTCTCTTACCATTTAGAGTAAGAACTACAGTAACTTAATTAAGCCCTAAATAATTTTACTAATATATTATTTCCCTAGAAATTCCTTCAAATCTAATGTTATTTAGTTCAACTTTCAGATTTTTTGTATTTATAAGGGAAAATTAACTAAATTCGCTGCATATCAGTTCCTTTGACTATTTTCCTTGTAATTCCGTTTTGAAAGGATTTTACCTTATTCACAGTTGATTTGCTTATAAGCTTGAATAGTGGTGGACCGTACAATAGCGCTGGCCGAATTATTGTTATGTGTACTAAAAGTTTTAAGCATCGATAAACTTGTAGTTAGTATTTTATTTAGCATCTACGTTTTTAGTCTTAAATGTTTTAATTTTTCTGTAAAAGTGTCTCAAAAATTTAGATGCCTTTCGAAGTGTACGCCGAGATACATCAGGTAGTTGGATAGTTTAATAAATTTATTATTTATGGAAAATTCTTTAGGAAATAAAAAATTTCTTTGATTCACTTAAAACCCTTATAATCCAAGGTCTACGTATGCCAATTCTATAAAAATCTATTTTAGGCAGTCTGAGCAGTTTTATTTATTTTAAAATAGACCCCTATTTCTTCTACAACACCCTAGAAGCTGTTAAGAGTAGTAATGAAATAAATTAAGGGAGAATAAAATTTAGAGTTGATAATCATTTGAGCGAGCTTAAGTAAGAGTTAGCCCTCAGCCGGACTCCGTGATTGCATTAACTAACCCAATTTCGGAAGTGACCGCCCCAACTTCGCTTCACAACATTTAGTATAGATTAAGTCATCTTACCTAGTTCCTTTATCCTCATTTTTTTTTTCAGTTATGTGGAATAAATTTGCATCGAGGGCTCTGAAACATATTTATTGACTGGGATAAAGCTGTTGTAATCTATTTAAATATATAAAGTCCTTTTAAAATACTGCAATTATTTTTTTTATATTCATTCTTTCATTCACACCTGTTAGCTATCAGCGACAATTCATGAATTTGATGATATAAAGGAATTAATTGTAAAGACTGTGACCAATACTGCTAGTTACCGTGGCAACGCTGTAATAACGTTGACTGATTAAAAACATCTATTATTTTAAATGTTGTTTAAGGCTTCCATGGTCCGAATCCATTGTCTGCATTTCTTCTTCAGGGTTTGACCATGTCATAGGTTTTCCAGCGACCAAGCTTTCACCCTTCTTGCTGTGGGCTTCTTCAGGGCCAATACAAGAATGAGAGTGTTTTTTTTTTTTTCTGATCCCTCTAAAACAGAAAAACAGTATTAAAATGTGAAATTCGAACCATTAATACTAATGGAACGATGCTGATTTACCTCATTACCTTATACTACCTGTGGTATTTGAAGGTGCGTTGAGATGTTGAGTTATGTTATTTTCGCTGTGGTGCAGCTCATCATGATATTTTAGGAGTTGAGGGGCCTCGAGGGGCCCGAGGGGGCGTGGTCAGGTGTAGGGGGTAGGGGAGGGGGGATGTCGTCAGCTCTCTGAGATACGTTGTGTTGTCTAATGTTATTTAGTGCAGGGTACCAGTTTTTGCTAAGTCTGTATCCGTCTTCTTTTTTTATATTTTTTGGTTGTTTTATGATTTCTATAGCCTCCCTGATGGATCTGTGGTGGTAGTTATCAATCTTAACTATGGCTTTGGTGTCTTCGAAGGCTATAGTGTGTTGTGTATTGTGAAAGTGTACCCTTGCTCATGCGGTAAACAATATATAGGACAGACAGGAAGGAACATCTCCACACGACTGAAAGAACATATTGCCGCAGTTAAGAAAATACAGACGGATAAATCAGCCATAGCAGAACACTTTCACAATACACAACACACTATAGCCTTCGAAGACACCAAAGCCATAGTTAAGATTGATAACTACCACCACTGATCAATCAGGGAGGCTATAGAAATCATAAAACAACCAAACAATATAAACAAAGAAGACGGATAAAGACTTAGCAAAAACTGGTACCCTGCACTAAATAACATTAGACAACACAACGTATCTCAGAGAGTTGACGACATCCCCCCTCCCCTACCCCCTTCACCTGACCACGCCCCCTCGGGCGCTAGCCAATGGGAACACAGACTTCGCCCCTGACGGAAGATTATAAGTTACTGATCCCCTTCTCCACTCTCATTCTTGTATTGGCCCTGAAGAAGCCCACAGCAAGATGGGTGAAAGCTTGGTCGCTGGAAAACCTATGACATGGTCAAACCCTGAAGAAGAAATGCAGACAATCTGTTATTTTGTTTGATTGTTTATGTCCGGGCGCGTGCCGCACTGAGTGCGGCATGTCAAAATTCCAGGTTTTATATTGAAATATTAGTCTTGGGTAGATGGAAAATTAGTAAACAGAGACTAATTTATTTAAACATGTTATTATATAAAAAATTAATATAAAATATTGCTACAGATAGCCACCTTTTTTTTAAATACAATTGGAATAATACTTTTTAATGATTAATTATCAATATAAAAAAAACAAAACGAAGAATATAGAATATAATAATGACAAAAACGAAGGAATCACAAAATTTCCAAATGGGTAACATAATTTTATTGGCTAAAAAAAGTTATCAGTCCTCTGAAATCTAGAGTCCATCGTCTTCTTCTTCCTCCGTCTTGTCAGTACTTCCATTACAGGATTCACATCTCGTTTCCTGAATAGAATGCTTCTTGCAAACGTGCTTGACACATTTCTTGCATTTGATGGTAGTATTGTTGCAGTTATGGTGGCCACAGAGGTGACATGGTCCAACCCTCCTTTCTTCCGCTTGCTTCTTCTTCGTTCCCGTGGTTCTTTCTTGGAACATAATAATACAAAGTAGTACAGGATAAGTAATTATTAATTATACTTAGATGTCAGTTGCTGTAAAAACGGGTGAGGAACAGTGTAGGAGAGGGTTTAAAAGATACTGAAAATAAGTTTTGACACACACAGTGGTGCAAGCAGCACTGTGTGCGGCTTCTATGAACTCACTATTTGAGAATCCTATTATCATCGAAGGATAAAAGATATACTTCTCGCACTTGAACAAAAATGAAGTCAATTAGTAGAACTAGGATTACATCAAGTTCTGAAGAATTCCGTCCACGGCTTACCCACGAAAATTCAAGGAAACCGAGATTGCCGCACTGAGTGCGGCTAAGCGCCCGCCGCACAGTGGGCGAAAATCAGATATTAGGTGGACAAAATTCATATAAAAGATTATATAAATCGCCCACCAAATATTGTTTAGTATAAGTTGGAAGAAGGGAAAATTTACTTTCTTGGATTGTTAACAAGCGCCGGAGAGGATTATTAATCCGTCTATAACAACGGGCATATTTTTCACAGTGTTCATTGCATTGCTGTTCTTGTAATAACCTTGCCATTATTTTGCCTATCCAGGTATTATTAGGATACGGATCTTTAATGAGTACCTGACATCGTACAGGCTCGGGATCTCCATTTTACGTCCTATTCGAGGGACTAAGGATTTTTTACTCCCATTCAAACATCCTAGGGCCACCGCTGGGCGCGAACCTGCGACCTTTAGTATTGTAGGTTGCCATGCTTACTAGTATACCACAGGTGACCCCTATCTGTTATTTTGAATTAGTTAGTTTAGAGGCATGCTAGCTCTACGTTATAACTAGAGTTATTTATAATGATATAAGTATAAGGTATATAGAGTTATACCTTTATATTGATTTTATGGACCAAGAGACTATTTATTTATGGAATAAAAGACTATCATTATTGCTTCGCTTGCAGGTAAAATGGTTGTATATAGTTTGTATATAATTGTATTTCATTGTTTTAAGTTTCTGTATATATGTTTAACTTATTCATTTCATGTCGTTGTTCCTTTATTTTATAATTGTATACTAATTTTAACTGTACATATTTTTGTAAATAGATTGCATGTAAATAGTATTGTCTGCTTATTAGAAGAACCACCCTATCTTCCTGAGCATTGCATGGAGCTTGTTTGACTTAAGTTTATATACATCTGGGTATGACACTTCCTTTTACCTTTATTATAAATTTTAAAATGTGGCTTAATAGCCAGGCGCTCAACAATATTATAACCATCTGGCATACCTAGGGTTAGATAAATAAATGGCGCCCAAATAAATAAATAAAACCAAATAGCGCCTTATTTGGATTTATGGTTTGCGAAAATAGAGACTAATAATTGTATTAACAGCTGAATTAAAGTAAAGATATTTTAGACGTGAGGAAAGGAAAGTGTCCAACAGCACGTCGTTCCGGGCTTGATACTTCAAGAGAGGAGGTCTCTCATCCAGCTTCTTTTAAGCCGCTTTCTACAGACATTTCACCCATAATTTATAATTTTATTCTAGTAAATGCAGTTAAATATAAAAACCCTGTGTAACTTATTTTTCATTGGCAATTTTACTCTGAAAAATTTATTTTATTCACTAAAAAATTATAATCGTATTTGACCGATGTGCGTTACGACAAACTCATCTACCATCATATCTTCCACTTTTCCAAATGTAATGTTCCAAAGTGGGAAGCTTCCCAGAAAAGACGATCCCTGGGACGACGAGTAAGGACAAAGAATTCGCCCATCCAGGATCTGAATGATAAGGAGTTTAATTTCCTCGCCGAGTATTTGAATTATTAGCGAGATAGGGAGATCGTGAGAGGAATGCCATGATACCTGTTCAAGGTACTGGTATCCATAGAGGTCCTCAGGTTCTCGCGAGGATCTATATACCTCTTTGTATAGCTACACTCTTCTTCCAATATCTCAGATCCTACTAACGGTGAAATATTAGCCAGCCAACGCTTCCTTTTATCAAACTCTATATGCACGCCTTCTTTTCCTTATATTTCCAAACGCTTTTCCTCTATCGGGGCTCATATTTTCCCCTATTTTCAGAGGCGCATAGTTTCCACTTATCGCTTTGCCGAGAGGTTCCTTCTTATTTATTGTAAGCAAATGTTCATTTCTAAAAAAATCCTTCAACACAGTTTTGGGGCCTTTCTTACTTTACACACACCAGTTACTTACTTATGAAAGAGTTATTTATCTTAATATTAAATTATAACAGGTGATTAAAGTAATGTATTTAAAAAGATTAAAATGTAAAAAAAATGATAGTGTAATACTCTGCATCTGCAACTTCTTAGGTGAGGAGCAAGCTTCATAAAGTATCATCCTCTTCTGCATTTCCGTGTTTTATGCAATATTCCCAATCTTTATTTATTTATTTATAATTTTGGGTTATTCGACCACTTGGGTCATTCTCGTCCTATAATACAAATTTGCAATAAAATTAAAATGCAGTTAAATACAATAAGTAAAGTTATTATAGAATTACAATTTGCATATACAATAAAAAACAAAATACAAGTACAATATAATACGAACAAAAGAAATACACAATAAGGACACAAGAAATATACAATTACAGTTACAATTTAAAAAGTAAATTAAATTTTATTAATTAATTTTATTTATTCCCAATCTTTGAAATGTCTTAAATGCCTCTTCTTTCGATTTAAGAACACGACACGGTTGTACCAGATTTATTATTAAAAAAACAACTTAAACGTTTCTTAAAACCTAGGAGATATTAGGTAGGTAACCTCCTTCATACTCGTATATATTTTTTTCTCTTAAAATAGACGCATGTTATTAAATAGCCTTAAATAAATTACTAATAATATAAAAAAGCAACTGGTGTGGGTAAAGTAAAAAAGACCCCAGTTTTGCATCTTTAATGCTTATAACACATTAATAATAGGAACCCAAAGGAAAAAACAATGATATGCACAGATTATGATGGTGTTATAAATACATAAATTTTAACGTAACAACTTTTATAACACTTCATATTTTATAAACATATGTAAATATATTGTGACGTGAAACGAAAACAGATGATTACATGTAAGAGTTCTAGACTTTTGTTGGAGCCATTACATAAATATATTAGTACATAACCACATGTTCTGGATGTGACGAGAATATCCTGGGCCATTCCGGAATGTTCGGTTCCAAATTAAATATAAGATGCAATGGAGTAGGGGATTAGCCTGGCTCTATATGCCGAAGAATATGTTTACGCTGTTGTCACTGTATTGTCATTGGTATAAATTTAATTCCTCAAAAAACGCTTTTAAAAGGTTTCTTTCAAGTGCTTTTATTGTCATTCGCATCTTTATTAAAAAATAATACGTCCTGTAAATTTTGGACAATGAAAACGAAAATAAATTTGAGACCAATTGGTAGCAATCTAATAATAGTTCCAAATCATCTTCCTTTCAGACGCCTTGGAGGCTCACCGAAAATAGAGGATGAAAACAAGAGGGTTAGAATGAGTAGGGAGTTTATTGTAAAAGGCTAGGTATTTGGATTTGATGGTGGCATTTGGGACATCAATGTATCATTGGATAATTTTATTTGTCATCAAATAAAGAGCGTGAAGGATTTGGCGGAGCTCCAAGGCTCTAATATCAAATTTTTCTTATTTTTTTTTCATGTAAATGATTTACTTTAATTGTTTAGAAGTCGTTAGAATTCGTCTATTGCGTACTGTAGCAAGCGGTAACATCGAGCAGTTTCTTTCGTTTCAATCTTGAATTAGGATTCCAAGTTAAAAGTTTGTCCAGTTGGAGTCCGGAGTAGCAACAGGGAGAATATTTCTAGTGATTGGATATATATTAAAAAATCAACATTATCATGAAATCTAGCTGGAATTTCGATTACGAACATGGCAGAGTAGCATACATTTCACTCTTTGAACTTCAGTTTATACAATAAGTATTAAACATGTGAAATCATTAGTAATTGCATATCGTTGAGCAAGTATACCGGACATGGATTGGACCTTCTCTGAAAAAGACCCTTATCGCAATAGGCTATCGTAGAGTAAAGTAAAGGAAAAGGAAAAGTCAAAATAAATAAAATTATGGAGGAAACATTAATTCCTGGAGGTCAATGAGAATTATTCTTAATTATATTATAATTATAATATTAATTCGAAAAGTGCTTTAAGGAGCTTTATTCTTTATATAAAAGAACATTACCGATGCAAAACACGAATTTTCGATGATAAGGAAAGTAGAGTACTTTATCAGAAAGTATTATTATAATTTCGCAAAGAAGATAATTGTGAGAAGGAATGGTTAATTATCAGAACAACGTTTCCGTTCCAGTAGGAATGCTTAATTAGCTTGGTGCTTAAATAAGTACGCTCACGGAGGGGGTAGTCGGGTTGCGGTTTTTTGCCGAATTCCTCGAATAAGTAACTTGGGGAAAGTATTCCCGAGTAATTATAATTCAACACGAGGTGCAAGGAAATTATCGCACTTGGAACTTCTTTATCTTTAAATGAAAATAAAAACAAGGTGTAAGTAAGTAGCTTTGGCGTTGATGGAAATTCCCAAAACGTCTCACTTTTGCTTCCTTAAAATATTAGGAACAGTTTACCGAGAAAAAAAAAAGTAATTAAAACAGCAGACTAAGTTCGCTGAGGTCACATTTCCTTTCGATTTCATGATAAAATAGACGAATAATGCTCCATTAATTCTATAAATAATTTCATAGTTTTTGAAATGTTGTATATTTAATCTGTATGGCCGTGTCACCAAACCAACTTTCCTTAGCATTAATAAATTAAAACATTGGTTGGTGTTTTAAAACTTAATTATTACTTCCTTCCATATTTAATATTCAACAAAAAATAGATATTAAAATAAATATATTTTTTTTAGTTGTTAGCTGATATTTTTTTCAAGAAATTTAAATGTACTATTGAAAAAATATTTTTAATCTAGGTAGGTAAGTCTTTTTACCACTTTTGAGTTATTCGAATTTTAATATATATATATATATATATATATATATATATATATATATATATATAAAGAGAGAGAGAGAGAGAGAGAGAGAGAGAGTTATAGAAATTATTTTTATTTTTAAGGAGGCTAAGAAAATTCACGCACTGAAAGCCTTAAATGGTGTAGCTATCACTATTACAGTAAAATTGTTGATATTGCTGAAAAAAAAAACCTTAAACAAAATAAATAATAATGTCGCTTCGCCCACTGTAATAATTAGGCATTGTTTGCAACAAAAGGCCTCAGAGAAAAAAAAATTGTTTTCCTTTTTTGAGGGGATGAATTCATTCAGTAAAATGATCTCTTTTATTTTTATACATTTATTAATGTAAGATAAAACTTTTTTGGGAGAAAAAAAAAAACATTTTCAGGATATCTTATAAGCTGAAAGGGCAAAAGTTTTGGTAAAAACTTATTGAGAAATTAAAAGAAAAGTTTTTTTTCCTTCGTCGATCTTGTGTATAAAGTAACTTTTTTTTTTCTTTTCCCCTCGTCAATACCAAAAGACCAATCATGAAAAGAATTTATTTTTCATGGTTATCTTTTTAAACCAATAATAAAGTTCAGCCATCAAGAAAGTTCTGAACAAAGCCCACCAATTATATTTTACCTGTATTTTTACAGCCCTATATTCAACTTCTTTGAACCTACATCCAAAATAATTCCGTTTTAGTGTCTTTATCGCTACTGTCAAATATATAAAGAAATATTTATAAACAGCCCACATAGCAACGAACTCACGGGGGTCACTTGTGGTTTTGTGGTTAGCATGGCAACCAACAATACTAAAGGTCGCAGGTTCGCGTCCCGCGGTGGCCCTAGGATTTTTTAATGGGAGTAAAATATCCTTAGCAATGCCGTCCCTCGGATAGGACGTAAAATGGAGGTCCCGAGCCTATACGATGCCATGTACTCGTTAAAGATCCCTACCTAATTATACCTGGATAAGCAATATTTAGGACTCCCACTGTAGCATCGTCCGATTAGCCTTAGTGGTATAAAGTGACGTTAAACAAACAAACAGCAACGAACTCATCGATGACAAAATACTTATATATGTTACTAAAATTTAATCGCCGCTAAGAGCAAGTAATTTTATATCCAATAAAACTCAAAATTTTTGGCATAACTTATCGCATCGATCCGCAACAAATTTGTTCTATTTGAAACTAAAAAAGTGTAGAAAATTTAGAACATTTCCTGCTGAGATGTCCTATGTTTAATCAGGTCCGCCAATATTACTTGCCCCAGTGATGTTGCGAATTTACTATCCTCGCCCGACAGATTTATAAATTGATATTGTTATATTAAACAAGCACTCAAAATAAGATCATTTATCTTAAAAGAATAACTTCGATAATAAAATGAATTTATATCACTAACGAAAATTAGAACTAATTAATTCAATAATAATATTAATTACCAATGATAATTAATAGTTAAGTACTCGCACTTATAAAGTTTATTTTTGTTTCATCTCTTAATATACAGCGTCGTTTTAATTTATTATTAAAAGTATATTTTTCTTTATTGTGCTTTTTTTGTATCTTTATTATGAGTTTTGTGTACTTATTTTTTTTTTTTTTTTAAATTGTAATTTCATGTATTGTATGTTGGTGTCAACTCCTTGTAATAAGGCATGTGCCTTAAAAAACAACAAATAAATCTATCCAGTGTTTTGCAAGCTCATGGAAATAGGCCTTTCGCTAAGGTTTTGAATTTATTTTTTTAAATATCAATACATCCGCCCCCGCTGTATTTGATATAAATTCTCTGTCTGTAGTTTCTCAAGAGAAGAAAAAAAAATGTAAGGTGAAGTGGGGCAAGCGCATCAGTCAGTTATTCCTGATAATGTGCTTCTATTCTAACAACTGCCTTCTGTGGTGTGTAGTGCGATCTTTATACCTTCTAAATTTTATCCACTATATATGCAAGATGTGACCTCACTGGAACTCTCATGGTCGTATTTCTTGATTTAGGTTTGGTGTAAAGTGTGGTAAAAGCGAATATTATCAAAATTCATCACCTCTGTAAACATGTTTTCTGTCATTTCAGGGGCAAAATAATTGGTTGGACATCTTCACTTTTGCACCTACCCCAATAAATAATCATGGTTTTTAGAAGAGGTTTATACACTTACACCGTTAAACCTCAATTGATTAAGTTTTATTTATTTATTTTTTTTTGGGGGGGGGGAGGGAGGTTCATTAGGAATACTCATTAATTATCCATTTTATTATTGAAGATTATACCTTCCTAACCCTTAAGGCTGTCAGGGGTGTTTATCCGGGATGTTAACAAATTATGAATACATAAATAAATATTTGCTTAACCCATTTTGTCCTAAAGCGTGTGCATTAATAGTATTTTGTTCTGTTTATTATTATGAGAATTTCTTTTTACTTCTGATTTAATTAATGTATAAGGTTATTAATTTTTGTTTAAATTCCAAAGATTGTAAATTTTTAATTTTAAAATATCAAATTAAAAACAAAAAAAATCTGAAATTCGAATATTCAAATACCATGAAAAACAATTTTTAGAGAGTTTTTGTTATCTAATCTATATTAAAAGAAAAGTAATAACATTTAAGTAATAACAAGGCCAAAACAAATAGGTTTGATTCATTTTTTTTCACTTTTGAGCCCATAATACCCTACGAAAAGTAGGGTTCTTGCAGGGTAACAAAGTTTTGACAGAAATTAAAACGGAAATAAAGGGAACCACAACAAATTCATATTATTTCTACCCATGGGAAGAAATGAGTTAATAAATACATTGTTCATATCGGTTTACCATATTATTCTACGCTTAATTCAAGCAGCACTTGTTCTATGGAAAATAAATCTTCGATGGTAAAGTTAAAGCATTCAAGAAACTTTCTAAAGTCCTCCCGGTTAATACCCCATTATCGGCGGGACAGGAAATTAAAATACCTCTTAAGAAAAAAGGAGGGGAAAAATAATCGAAGACTGATGATAGATGAAGAGTCGACCTTGATTTATTGGAAAAGTTGAGCCGTGGTCCAGGGGGCGAAGAGGTCTTAGAGGTGGGATTCGTCGGATACGAATCAATCTATTCAACGTTAGAGTATAACATGTTCAAAAAGAAAATATAATCGAAAGAATGCAAGAAAGAAGTTAAAGGCATAGAGTTAACACAATTAAGTCCTAGGACATAATAAGCCCAACCCTCGGAGGGCTTGAGGTTGACTTACTCGACTTGATTGATGGATGGTTGCTGGGACGTAGCGATCCCAAGCCTTGCTCTCACCTGAAGTACTTTATACCTGATAACTCAACATTACTTATTTAGTATATAATTTAAAAAATATTTCTCTATTATATAAAAAAGGTTTAACTTTATTACTTTTTTTTTTTCTTCTTAGCACCTTCTTCGTTTTTGTAGAACTTCTGTATTCGTACAGAAAAACTCTTTTACTGCACAGGCTGCATTTTAAGAGTTTTATATGTCAGTTTAATGTGTTAAGAGTGTTTGGTGTCAGTCAGTCACAAATCCGTCTCTGGTGATGTGGCTCACCAGTTTTGTTGTTAGTTGGGTTGAGTAAGCAGTTTCTAAGTTAGCCTAATCTAAGGCTGTCGACATGTGTTTACCACCTCTGTGGCCTTCCGGTTGGTGTGAGTGTTAGGTTTCAGTTTAATATGTATTACGATAAGTAGATTTTTTATAAAATGCGAAATAAGTGTTGTTTTTTTTTTTTGTTTTTTTTTGTTTTTTCCATAGCCCTTACGATTATATAATTTCTTGACTCAATTTATCTCTTCCTTGAATAATAACCCTTTTACTGCATTTATGCATTTTAAGGTGCATTGAAAAAAATGTAATTTTGTGGAATGAGTGTTCTCTTAAGTTATCGATGATGGGGCTCACCTCTTTCTTGAATAAACTTTAATTCTAACACTTAATCCTAACATTCATATACTTATTGCTATCGTCTTGGTACATTTGCTGGACTGAGGCTATTAAATAGTGGATTAAACAGCTGTGGTAGTTTATCGAAAAAAGAATTGCGCCGCTCGGTTAAGTATTCTCCGATTTTGGGTAATTGAATTACTTGTTGTACTTCTGAGGTCCTCATTCGCTACATATACGTTCCTTTGACTATTTTCCTTGTAATTCCGTTTTGAAAGGATTGTAGCTTTTTCACTGTTGATTTGCTTATATCCTTGAATAGTGGTGCACCGTACAATAGCGCTGGCAGAATTATTGTTGTGTATACTAAAATTTTTTTAAGCGTATCGATAAACTTGTAGTAATTTATATAAGCCATTTATTTATACATATCAAGTTATTTAAGTCTCGAAAAATTTAGATGTCTGTCGAAGTGTACGCCGAGATACGTCAGGTTGGTCGATAGTTTAATAACTTTATTGAAGGTTTTTTTTTTTTTTTTTTTTCTAGCCCCTCATGATTTCGTAATTTCTTGATTGAATCTGTTGCTTCCTTGAATAGTAAGTCTTTTACTGGAGTTATATGCATTTTAAGGAGTATTGAGGAAATGTAATTTTTGCGGACTAAGTGTTTTTCTAGGTTACCGGTGATGAGGCTCACCTCTTTCTTGATTAAACCTTAAATTCTAATACTTAGGCCTAGGTTCGCTTAAACAAACAGGTTTTTTCCTCGATATTTATATGAGTATAAAAATTTTTTCTCTCTACACTAAAACATTTTTGTTAGTGAGATGTTTGATATTTCATCTAGCAAGCGTTTTGCTATCTGGTGGACATTGGTAATCAACTCTATCCGCCACTTAGTCTTCGTTGCTTATAACTCCTTCAAAATAAATTTTGAAAGAAATAATTAAACGACAGAATATTTGAAAACGTGCAATCTTTACACAATAGTTCAGTTTAAACTAGTATTGTACACCCGGCTATAGTTAGCTAACATTTTTATAAATGTCTTCCAAAATTTTTGGACGAAAATTATTTCAACCAGATTTCTCTGATTCCTTCTTATTTTATACATATCAGTGAGTACAAATCTATAAAGCTATCCAATTTATTTATGATTATGATCTTTAAATAAGAAAAAAATCATTCTTTTCACAAAGCATCGACTTCAGTTATCGGAGCCTGGAATGAGACGCAGTAAAATCAAGACGTTTTATGAGATGGCTAAGATTCCTTTCGTAGAAGATAAGAGAACAATCGAGAATGCCTCCTTTGAACTTTATTGTTCAATTCAAAAGGCAATTTAAAGAATGAAATGTTGATCCGATAAAAAAAGATTGAGATAGGCAGAGAAGACGGGGGGACAATAGATCCATAGGAAGTGCCTTCAAAAGGGGAAAATTAATAAAGGAATAATTTATATATTATGAATAAAAGTAAATAATAAGGCATGGCTAAATATATAAATAGGAAAAGTTTAAATATTGTGACGTGAAACAAAATCATATGATTTACAGTTACGTAACTTTATTAATGCGTGTTCTTTTGAGAATGTTCTAGCCCTTCTCGAACCTTTGAAGCATACTGTTACTTTCGAGTCACTAGTAGTTACTGCTTTGTAACGTTATTAATATGAGCTTTTATTTTTCGGTTAATGTTTTTTTTTTTTTTTTTTTTTTAATCTTCAGACTTTTATTACCACCTCTCGCAACTAAGCGACAATCAGCAAATGAAATATAAACGTGTGTGTTGTTATTATAAGGCAGGAGGGAACATCATCCTGGTCTTGTTAGAGAAGAGATCTCTCATCGCCACAGAAAGGCATGTCAGTCGTGGCCTCGTCATTAATTAGACCAGTTGTTATGACCGTGCGATTTGATCGTCGATAGTTTGACGTTTTAAATTGTAATTCTTATAGTTATTGATTGAAATTTACAACTGAATAATATCAATACAATAAGTACAATTCGATAAAAGTTCATTAATGACATGAAAAGGCGTGTGGAGGAACTACCCACTAGTAGCCCTCGAATATTGTTTTAATTAAATAGATCTCTTGGTCATCTTCTTTTCAGACGCCTCGGAGGATTGTCTGGGATAGAGGAGGAAGCAAGGTTGGAGACAAGAGGCTTAGGATGAGCAGGGAGTTTACTGTGAAAGGTCTGGTATCTGGTATCGGGTCAAATCGGTGACATAAGGAACATTAAGGTCTTTGTAGATATTTTTATTTGGAACGAAATAAGGAGATTCAGGATTTTACGAAGGATTTTGGATTGTAGGGATTGGATGCGAGAGGAATTGGATGCTTTGGTGACACCCAAATGTTAGTCTCCGTAAGTCCAGATAGGTCTTATTATTGTCATGTAGATTCATCTTCTGTCGTGAATTGGAAGTTTGGAGCGTTTTTCTAGTAAATGTAGTAGTCATAATCTACGGGTTGTCCAAATTGTAATTTTAAGTCAATACAAATTATTTAAACTCAAATTGGTGTTACAGTATTATTATCATACCTAAACTAATATTTATCTGAAAATAAAAAGGTTTAGTGGCGGTTCAGAAACCAAAGTTTTATAGAGTTCAGTTTGTTTGCGACGCCCGCCTCTTACTCATCTTGAGGGTTATAGTAGTTCGGTGCTCCATCATATAACTTCTCCGTCTTCGCTGACGTCTAGTTCATTTCCTTGACGTCCCCTTCAAGTTCTTGTTTGTTTTTCTCTATGATTTCTTCAAGATCACCAGAAAAATATTATTATCTTTTTAACGCAATTCTTCGTGCAAATTATTTTTTTAATTTCGGTATAAAATTCACACATTGACACTATTTTCCTATCTATTAGGCAAGATTTTCACGTACTTTAAAACATCTCTCAGCAATATGTGACATTCGGCGATGTTTTAAAGACATTGTTTTTCGAGACGGCAAAATATTGAAAACATTTTTACCATTTAATAAAGGCTATAATGAAGTAACTCGTTCAGCCACACACGTTTTCATTTTAAATTATAATAAATTTATCTTATAAATATTTGCTCCTTATTTGTATGGCCTTTGTTGGTCCAAAATTAACATTAACTGTAATAAACATTAAAACATACAACATACAAACTTTTTGTAATTTTGTTAATAATTTGAGCTTTTATTGTTAATCTGGCGTTGTGAATCATAATTTTTTTCGAATTAAAAGAATTAAAGCCATATTGGCGTTACAATATTATAACGAATCAATATTTCAAATAATTTCAAGTTCTTGTTTGTTTTTCACTATAAATTCACTATAACTTCATGATTACCTGATAAATATAAGTTACGGAGCTCCAATGCTCAAGGCTCTAATATCAAGTTGGTCTTATTTTTTTTTTTTTTTTCATATCAATGAGCCACTTGTAATTTGCTTGAAACAAACAATTTTAAAAATTAGTTGTGAGAATTTTTCTAGTGAGTTGTTTGTTATGCGTTATGAATCTTAATTTTCTTCTGATCAAAATGAATTAAAACCACATTAGAAGCATTAAAATATTATAGCGAATCAATATTTCTAACAATTTCAATTCCTCATATTTAATTTCATACGAAAGTTCTTATTCTAGGGGCAAAATACAATACCTGATCTTTAATTATTCCACTTCGTTGCTGTAATAAACATTATAAAAAGATTTGAATAAGCAATAACCGAAGAACCATCATTAAGAACAACGAATATGGAATCCAAGCAGGATTAGGTTTTGTCCTCGATATCTATATCATATAAAAATGTACACCTCTCTGTTGTATGCAAATATTTTTAGTGAGTTTTGGGATATTTCATCTTGCAAGCTTGCTGCTGCTTGGTTGAGAACTACGGTACTCAACTCCGTACCGTATTGCTTCCCACTGCTTGCTTATAGCTCCATTAAATATTTTAGGGTGACGAGATGGCCGAGTTGGCAAACGCGTTAGGAAATTAGTGTTGCCCATGGCAACGTATGATTGGGAACCCGAAGCCAGGGGATATTTATTAATACTCATCCTCACTCCTGGTCCGAGAAACCCCGTATTACCTTGAAGGCGAGGAAGGGGAGGAATAAAAAAAAAATATCTCCATTAAATTATGACAGAAATCTTTATCCTGTACTGAACAGAGAGCTTTAGCTGAAACACATCATCACCTCACTTATACTGGGTGTCCCAGACCTAGTGTAAAAGTACTGCATGCAAAACGGGGTATAATGGCGCAGAAACGAGTTTCCTATCTCAATCTGTTGAGGAGATAGAATTTGTTTTGTTTTTATTTTTTAAATCTTACTTTATTCTGAAAAATTACAGCTTTCTCTACTTTGGTTTAGCGTAGAAACAAAAATGATGATATTTTCTTAATCAGCATTAAATTTTCTAAAAGATGAGATGGGTTTGGTTATTTAAAATCTTTCAGTGGGACTTTTAACGCGCTAAACACAAAACATTTATCAAAACTTAAATTTTTAATAGTTTTTGAAAATTCCTCACTCCCCACTGGAGCACCCTAGAAGCCGTCAAATTTCCTAAAAACAGCGGAATTTAGTTATCTTTTTAGTGGTGTAACCCATGATACAATTGCACTTCACCTTTTGAGTATAAACTTAGTTTTTCTGATGAAAAACACGCTAGAGAATGTCACTGCTGGGGAATGGGGAAGCGCGCTAGAGCCTGCATCCTAAGTGATGGATGCCGAACTTCCCATGAGTTAGAGTTAGTTTTACTTTTTTAAGACTAGAAAAAACAATGTATGACTTCTAAATAACATAAAAAGGGTAATAATAATCTAATATTAAAAAAAGAAACATTTTTTATGTTTTTTTCAAATTTTAGTAGAAGAGAAGAAAAAGTTTAATTTATTTTAAAGAACGTATTTTTTAAATTTAAACTAAGGAGTGTTTTTTTTTTTAATTGTTTTTGTTCTTTTTAGTCTTAAAAAAGTAAAACTCATGGGTTACATCACTAAAAAGGTAACTAAATTCCGCAGTTTTTAGGAAATTTGAAAGCTTCTAGGGTGCTCCAATGGGGAGTGAGGAATTTTCAAAAACTATTAAAAATTTAAGTTTTAATAAATGTTTAGTGTTTAGCGCGTTAAAAGTCCCACTGAAAGAAGATTTTAAATAACCAAACCCATCTCATCTTTTAGAAAATTTAATGCTGATTAAGAAAATATCATCGTTTTTGTTTCTACGCTAAACCAAATTAGAGGACTCTGTCATTTTTCAGAAAAAAATAAGATTTTAAAAATAAAAACGTTCGTTTCTGCGCCATTCTACCCCGTTTAGCATGCAGCATTACCCAATTGTTTTTACACTAGGTCTGGGACACCCAGTATATTGTTTCAATTTCAGGAAAAGTAAAACTTTTTATGGTACTTTTACTAACCCATTAATGAAGTCTCATAATGCTATTAAGAATCAGAAAAACACAATTAGAAAATTATATCATGAACCCAAGCAACGAGCGTAATATCTGTCATCTCAGTAAATAAGTGAAGTCCAATTTCCTTACTTTGCAAGGCACGACTTTTAAAGTTTGAACATTATTGCTATAAAATCAGGTTTTCATTATCAAGCTTTCAAATTTCGTCAAAAATACTAAAAAAAGTAGCAACTAGTTATATCCATTAAACCAACTAAACAGATGTTATCAGTAATTAGATATGTGACTTGGCAAATTGCATACCGACCTATTACGACAGATTTGGCGAAGGGTGTAATAAACGCCTGTCTTATAAACTTATTCATTGCAAAGAAACAGCCTCCTGGCTTCTTTTTAGCCAATTGACAAATTTTTGGCTAAATTCGACTTAACGTCTTGCTCACTGTTTTAACCAATATGTCACTAACGTAGAGAAAACCTTTTTCTTTGAACCTGAACAGACGGGATTCAAAGGTAGGGAGAGTGTTGGAGTGACGGATAAAAGAGGGGATTGAGTTCCATTTACGATGAAGACCGGATAATAATAGATATTTCGAAAGCGTACGGTGGGCCGGAGTGTATAGATCTGAAGACCTGGAACGGGCATTGCGGGAATGGACAGATGATTTGAACTGAAGAAGTTCGGTGATGAATGGAGGACGGCGGGATTGGATAACGTGGAAAAGGGAGGAGGCCAGGAAATATTTGCGGCGGTAGGATGGGTATAACCACTTTAACCTTTCGTATAAAGGTGAGATGGAGACATCTCTTGGGAACCCAAAGATAAATCGTAAGAAACAATTAAATAAACGGTTTAGTTTTGATTCGAAATCCCCAGAAATACCCCAATTAGATGCCACGTTTCTATCTATATACACCACACACCAATAGTCAAAGTGGGGAAATACCAGGGAAGTGACCAGAAGCCTATGTGTTGCATATAGAAAAAGGCTTCGGAGGTGATGTAATTGCTTTAAGGTGGAAAAGGTACGGCAAGACAATGTATGGCAAGAAAAATTATTCAAGAAAATAAAAAAGTTGGCTCTGGTATTTGAATAATCCTCTTCAGACCAATAATTATCATTTACGAAATTATACCTGTAATGAAGGATCGGAATAAAGTCTAATATTGGTGTTCCCTTTTAGCGAGGTCACTAGCCTAGAAGATAGACGGCGGAGGTAATAGGAAGGAGGAGAGTGATGACTGTGTGCACAGTGCCCTCTATATTCATTATACAAACAAATCAACTACCCCCCCCCCCTCACCCCTCCCCACAGCTTCTGCCTACTCGACAAACAGAAACCAGAGCGGGCTTACACACTTGGCCAAACTCTTCCAAATCAATATTCCCTCAGCGAAAAAGGAGTTTACCGAAGTTTGAGTGAACAAAATTGAGGTAGTCAGCATTCAGTATAAAAACAAATGATAATATGCTTTTAATGACGATAAACCATTTGTAAAAAAATCATAACTTGATATTAAGCTTCCATAGTGGAGATGGCAGTATGTGTTTGTTTTGCCTAGGGAGTTCTGTCTCGCTCTAACACGCGTAGATCTAGATAACTCTGTCTTCATTCCTCCGTGCGACGTTGCCACTAATTTCAACTTCGTCCAATCTTTTCGGGAAAAATTCTATAATGTGCAGAATTTGATTCTCTATCAGCCTATTCTGAAAATAAAACACAAAAGAAAAATCTACAATCGCTATAAATTATTTTTGGTAATTTCTTTACTTGAATTGTCCTTTTTATAAGGGATATGCCAAAATATCATAGATTGCTGTAGTACGAAAATTCCTCGCAGGCTACTTTTTAAAAAATTGAAAATGTCATTTTTTATTTTCATTTTGCCAAAAAATAGGAAGGGAACAGCATTAAAACGATTTTTGCTCTTTGTTACGAGTGAACGCATCGTCTGGTCTATTTATGAAAAATTTCAAAGCAATATCCCTAAAAATAAGGACACAGGGACGAGAAAAACAAGAATTTCCATTAACAATTTAATTAAAGATAAATTACCAAAAATAATTTATAGCGATTGTTGGTTTATCTTTTGTACTTTATTTTCTAGATAGGCTGATAGAGAATCAAATTTTGCGCATTATAAAATTTAAAAATCGGATAGACTTGAAGATTTGGCAACAGCGCACGACATTTACTGCCATGTAGACACGGAATGGACTATAGGTAATGTATCAAAAGAAAAACAAATCTAACCTCAAGTTATTATAAGGATACATATAACTCTCAAAATATACACACAAATTTACATGAATTCAAAAAATACAATAAACACAAACATGAAAAATAAATTCAACTAAGTCGAACCATATAAGTTTCTCATTGTGGAAGCCAACATGCCCTCTAATGAAAATTAAAAATACTTCTTTGCCTTCTAAAGACTATGTACGTTACCTAGGACTATACTTGGACAAAAGACTCACTTGGAACATAAATACAAAACTAAAAAGACAAGAACTGACTAGACGATATTAACAACTGTCTCACCTTCTAGACTACAGATCATCACTTAACTTACGAAACAAAAGACTAATATACAACACGATACTAAAACCTATTTGGACTGACGGAGCAGAACTTTGGGGTAGGTACCACTAAACAGGTACAAATAAACAAAATGAAAAAATAAAATAAAAAAAAAACACACAGCCAAAAATTCGTAAAAACACACTTCGAAAAATCGTAAACGTTCCATGGTACATTTCTAACAACCCAATACACATAGGACATTCCAACAGTAAAATCATACATTCATGACAAAAACACTACATTACACAGTTCAACTCATAACCAACCAAAATCCACTTGTTTCTTCTTTTTCTTCCTCCCAGTTACCTGTCCTGACTAGGCGATATAAACAACTCTCGAACCTCCTAGACTACAGATCATCACTTAACTTACTTACGAAACAAAAGACTAATAAACAACACGGTAATATAACCTAGTTGGACCAACGGAGCAGAACTTTGGGGTGCGGCTAAACAGGTACACAAAAAAAAAAAAAAAAAATCAAAAAATCGTAAACGCTCTATAGTACATTTCTAACAACACAATACACAAAGACATGGACATTCCAACGGTAATATCGTACATTCACGACAAAAACACTACATTTCACTGTTCAATTCATAACCACCCAAACCCACTTGTTTCTTTTCTTTCTTCCTCCCGGTTACAGGTCCAACGGAGATTAAAAAGATAATGGCATTATCCACAAATTTGCTAGATGCGCTCCAGTGCATGCACAACTGATTTAAAATATAAATAAAATAAAAAAAAACACATATTTATAAAGAAAAAAAAAGGATAAATAAATAAAATTACTTTAAATCTGAAATTAAAATTTAAAAAATAAAAATAAAATTAAAAATCTGTACGAGTTGAGAGCTTCAGAACTAAATAAAAAAAATACTAATGCATAACCAATAATAATAGATATGTAATCACAAATATGAAAAACGAAACAAATAGTTAAATATAAAATAACAGGAAGGTTCATTCCAATTATAATTTTTAGATAAAATAAATTTATTCATTTATTTTTTAATTTGATTTATATGAAGAGGTTGAATGGGCGGTGTTTTAAGGCAGGGAGGGTATGACGAGAGAAATGAGGTACTGCGAACTTACTTATTTTCCATAGGGATGGAATGCCCCGTTTCAGAGGCTGATGGTAAATATACTTCAACTGAGTATTGGGGATTGAAGTGAGGAATCGAAAACGAAATAGAGCTTGAAAATGAATGATGAGGGCTTAGGGTTTGGAAGACTAGGAAGACGAAGCATGCCAGAAAATCGTGGCTGTAGGAAATACCGAAAGCTATAATAATATTGTAAAACTTATGTGGATTAAACAATTTTTGTTATTGAACGAAAATAATTTTCAATGCCATACCAATTACGAAGACACACATATTTAAACAGGTTGTTAAATTAAGGCTGGTTATCTGGTCATTAAGCTCAGCGGACTGGCAGACTGCCAACTTGTCATTTAACCCATTTACGTCACAAAATAAATTGGTCAGCTTGCTATTTATTTTCGCCAACAAAGTATTTAAAGCGGTCTTTAAAGAGCTATCCTCAAACTGTACTGTTTCAGGATCTACGTCTTGACTCAGGTAATACTAACGTAACCGAGCCAATAAGATCGTCTTCGCACCAGTAGTGTCTAAATCAACCTCTTCTAATTCCTCTCTTAGCTCCGCAACTAAAAGTTCTCCAATCCGTTGAATTGGCAGAAACCTTACAGAAACTTGAAAATTGGCAGAAATATTTTGTTTTGTGTTTAGTTTCACATTACAATATGAATGTGGTACGTTTGACACCTAAGTAAAAAAAGCTACATTATATAATGTTCTATAAACTTGGTATATTTTTACATACGTTAAACACTAAACTTGAATACTACAGCATACCACAAGTCGATAACGTAAATTCACTTACGATTTTGTTTACCATAGCTTTAAAGATGTTATGATATTTCCAGTCATAATTGCTTATTATCAGAAGTACTCTAGATTATGAGATATAGAATAAACATACTCTTAAGTCCGTTGAAGCATTTCTTCAGAAAGTTAATCGTGGATGATTAAACGGATGTAACGAATACCTCACATCCGTGAAATCCAATTTCAAAACTGGAGTAGGTCACAATCAATCACGATTGCAAATCGTAAATCAGATCGGGGAAATATACAGGCTTAGTTATCATCCCCCGAATATTGGAGACCCCAAAATGGATTTCAGTGATTAGAAAGTTTTGCGATGTTTGAAATACGAGTACAATTCAATAGAATTGTAAGCAAATCTCTTTTATAGTACCTAATGGTATTCCATAGAATTATATTTTTAAAGCCTATAAAACTTTGAAAGTAAAATATTAACATTTTTCTACGATCCTAGGCAATGGTATATTAATGGGTCTCGAGATATTCTCCGACCTTATTTAGATACTTACATATATTTATTTTTTATTCGTATTCCAACAATGTTTGGCAGATAAATTACACTATTATTGTAAAAAAAAGAAATAATATATCGATAACATTTTTTTAATTTATCTAATGAATAAGGTATAAACTTTATATGTATAAAAATCTCGTGTCCTGATGTTCGTCGGGGGTAAAATCAGAAACTACTCAACATATTTTTATAAAATTTGGCTCATTGTGTATAGTTTTTTCTAACTTAAAAGATAGGATAGTTTTTATCTCGATTACTTGCCTTAATATTTCTTTTATAGCAAATTAAATGCTTATTATACTATGATTGAGTGTGATTATTGGTAAGTTCTGTAAACCTCCAACAGATGGCGGTGCAGACTGATTTATTGACACACACTTCATTTTATTTCGATGTTTGTAGGTAAGCATCCATTAGCCAAATCTATTGTTTCCGGCTTGGACTAGGAAAATCCGTGTTTTTCCTATGGGATAATATGCCTTTTCAAGAGAATGGAGAAAGCATCGAATCTATTTGTTTTAGCAAAAGACATTTCGATAACCTGTTCAGGTAAAACCTACCGATATGATATCTATTCTCATATCATCATGTGTTATATTCTGAATCTAATTAATATCTATTATGGCGCTACACACTAGTTATGTCAGAGAAGGCGGGATATCAATCCCAGTATAGGCCAATCTTTGCTCTTTAAAATAAATATATATAAATTTATTTATACACATCATTGATATTACATTTTTTATATTCATATAGAACTTGAAACAGCTTACCATCTTTGTAAGCTACAAAAACTTTGATGTATATTTACATCTAAATACAGAAGCAACGAAATCCACCGGGTAAATACTCGGTGAAATTAATTCAAATTTATTTTAACTCATGAATTTGCATAATTTTATTCGCTACGGTTATTTTAAAAATATATATGCTGATCAGTTAATAAAACTTCAAAGGAGGGGGGGGGGGTCCTCTGAGAGCCAGCTACACAAGGAAACTTGACTTTTCTAGAGGCAGTCACTTTGAAAGCCTTCTAACGAACTCTCGCACAACATTCTTACCTCATTAATTCTATAACATTTATATTTGCATTAATATCTCTTATAATTTCCCTTTAGATAAGATACTAATATTTTATGAAAATGCAAAAAATATTAGATTTTCTTAACCCTGGCGTTAATTTTTTTTTTAAATTGTATTATATAAATTTTATTATGTTTTTAGGTTCGATAAAAAAAAAAAAAAAAAAAAAAAAAAAAAAAAAAATTAGGCCCAGATTCTTATTTTTTCCCTCTTCCTTTAATATACAGCTATCACCGATCTAAAACTTCAGTTTAAGCCAAGTATCCGTTTGAAAGTGTGTTTCGATACTATGGCTTTAAAGTTTTATTTTAGATAAGAAATTTATTTTTCAAAAATAAATTCAATAGTTTACCTCACGGTACCCCTTGGAGATCGATGTTGTAAATCCATTACAATTTGGTTCTCCTTTTCTATGCCTTAAAAGGTTGTTTTAATTCAAATTTAACTCACAAATGTGCTACATGGTTAATCATACGATGTTACAGCAGCTGTTCTAAATTTCGCTTATCCAGGGATCTATGCAACTGACATCGCACAGGCTTGGGAAGCCATTTTATTTGTTGGCTTAACCAAGGATTTTTTACTCCCTCTGAAAATTCCTAAGGCCACCTGCCGTGCTACGAACCCCTCTGCTAAGCACTTCACCATATGTGACCCATAATAAAAGTTTCATTGCTGTTGACATTGATAAATAAATAATTGGAAGTATTCAAGATCATTGTTTTAAGTTTAATACGATAAAAAATCACTGTTTTCGGGACCATCAAAAGACAAATAAATATTATATAATTACTAGAAAGATGTTTTTTCTTGATACCTTGTCGTCATTTAAAAGGGGACCCACATTTAGTGGTATGTGTCATCACAGTTCTCAATATGAACTGTGATAACACATACCACAGAAAATTTGATTAAAAGAAGTAGTCAAAAATTTCCAATGCGTATAAATAATTACTCACAATGGTTTGACCTCTATTCAACTATTCCGAACTAATTGACTAATGGTAGCAGACAGTACTGTCCAATGGAGCTAGATTAAATGTCGAAATCAATTAATTCAGAAACTGGGTCCGGTCATTCGGCAATAAATGGACCCCAGTTCCCATCTGCAGTTGGAATTAGTTTGCAATTGTTGTTCGTACTCTTTACAGGCTAATTTACAGCGTGTTCAGATCTCTCCCTATATTCGGTGTCATGGTCTGTTGAAAAACAGCATATGGGAAACCATGCCCTAGGTTGTATATACGTGCTTAATTCGACAATATAACATTTTATATGTAACAGAAGTCCACTCAGATCAGTAATTCAACATTCTGACCTCGAATCCGGATGTGTGAAACGTCCGATTACATTTCTATTCCGTTAACACAGCTTTGGATCAATATTGGCGTAAAGTGATCTTCCTGGGGCACATCCAGCCACTATAAAGTAGACATTACTTATTAACCCCAGAATTACCAAAGGTGGGCTTTCGAAGCCCTTTTATATTTTTTCACCCTGTTTTGCACCTGAACTATAAAATAAAAATCTGAAAAAAGTAATAGTTGTCAGAAAAATATCCAAGATTAATGTAAACGTGGTGGTTTGAATTTTTTCTGTAACATTTTATATCCATAAGAAATAGTTGAGGAAAAAAAAAAAAAAAACCCGTTGTGGGCTCGCGGATATGATTTAAAATTAATACACTATAATTTTATAAAGTCATTGATAATAAACTTCAAACAATTAATTTTTTTTTTAATGTACCTGAAAACACAAATTTTGAAAGAGTCAGTTAGTTAAATATCTTATATATCATGAATTTTAGAAAATTTGGAAATTGCATTTCCAATTGAAGCATGGAAATGCATAAGGGCACAAGTGCCAAGAAAATATATAAAGATTCTTTTCTTCAAATTGTTATGTGCGTCAAAACCTTTCTTCAGAAATGGATATAATTATTTTTTAGTTGTTAATAAGCAGTTCTTTGAACGTTTGAAAGATAGCATGGGTGTAAGCGCCAAACGTAGTTCACCTAGTGGGTATAAGCCATATCATTTCTGGACAATTTTCTCAAAGGCACTTATACCCTTATGCATTAACATGTTTCGATTATCTAGAAAAATGATCATTTTCCTCAATAATTATTTTTACATCCACAGTTTAAATTACACAATCTTTAATTATTTAGAGTTAATTCAAAATAAAAGACAGCTATGGGTTCGTAGATCCCCCTCTCTTGGTAAACCTTAAGAAGTCGGATACCCATTGGTATTCATAGTGTTAAATAACTAATAGGGGGACATGGTAGTTAAGCGTTAATTAGTTAATTATTCAGTCAATTATTTCCATATCCTTTGACCAAGATACGGTCCATAGTTAAAACACACTCCAGAGAACTAAGCTTTGCATGCCAATAACTTCGTGTTATACTTTTTTTCTTTTTTCTATCTCGCTCTCCCAATTCTTTCGATACAATATCAGAATTGTATGATACTCGCTATTCTTTGTGAATTTTGGGCACTAACCTCATCATTATCAGTCGACACATATTCTCTCATATAATCAATTTTCAGTTCCCAATTAATAAAACATATCTCTTGATTCACCTTTTTAAACCACACCGCACGAAAGAATAATAATTGAAATACAAAGATTAATGTATATATACAGTTGATGTAGCTAAAAAAACGAACAGAATATGCGACCCTGAAGAGTGCTAAATTTTTTTCCTCTTGATAAAGCAAAAATGTATTCAGAGAGGTTTCTCAGAAGTTCTATCACACATGAAAAATCTGAAAAAGACAGGAACCGAGAAGATCAAAGTAACGCTTCGTGCTTCCACACCAGTTGAATCAATCACAGCCGTCCTACCGGACTCCCCTTTCAACCTATCTTCATGATTGGGACCATTCGGTAAAGTGAAGATTGCTTGGCCTACAAACAATGAGTACGTTATTTATTTATTAACTTTAGTTAATATTAAAAAAAGGACTCTTAACAAAAGACTCAAGCTTCTCTACCCACTACTTTCTAAATTATCAAAGCTGAAACTGAAACAAAAACTAAATACGTACTCTTACTTTCTCAAGCCCATATAAACATATTCCTCTCAGATTTTCGGCATTGCTAAAAAGACTCACTTACAAAAACTTCAAACGTTTCAACCAAAATTGTTACGTCTCATTACAAAAGCACCTTGGTACGTGACTAACAAAACTTTACATACAGACCTCCATGTACTAACAGTCGACCAACACATAACGACGCTATACAAACGATTTTTTACTAATTTAAACGGACATCCAAATGCTTTAATCAGTAATATGGCTGACATGAGCAGGGGTACGAGAAGACTAAAAAGGCGCTGGATGAGAGATCTGGTCTCTTAGAGAGCCGAGGTAATTGACTCGAGCCAGTAAGGGGGTGCTGCTGGGTGCTTTCCCTCCTCATGCCTGACATGTCATTATAATCTATTACCACCATCTCATTCGCTGATTGTCACCTTGCTGACAGGTACGGATTAATAATTAAAGTAAAAAAAAAAAAAAACTTTAGTACAAGAAACGCCACTCTCGGTCTTAATTCACTAAAGTCTTCAACGTCACTTTATGCTGCTATGGCTAATCGGAGGTATGCTACAGTGGAAGTCCTGAATTTTGCTTGCCCAGGTATAATTCTTATACACACAGTATAATAAAATGGAGCAAACAATGTTTCAGAGTTATTCGTTTATTTATTATCAATCTCTCTGAAAAAAAAAAAAAAAAATGAAATCGGGTGACTGTCAAGCGATCTCTGAATTAATGTTTTACCAATGTCATCAAATATTGATACAAATCCAAAAAGTTTCTATGAACGCGAAAAAGAAAAAAATCCTGTAAGGGCCTTCCCAGAAATGTATTGAATCCACATCGGAAGTTGTGTTGAATAAAAATATTATCATTCAACATTGCTTTCGTTTGCCTAAAACCCTTGTAACAGAGATTCATTTACATCCCAATCCGATTTAGAGGTTGGTATATTGGATGAAAGTTTAAAAAAAAAAAAAAAAAAAAAAAAAAAAAGGTAAACAAGTTTTTTGGAAGAGACTATTTAATTATAGATATAGAATGCAAGGGTAATTCCTTATTATTACTTCTGTCGGTAATTATTACTATTATTACTATTAATAGGTAATTATTACTTTTGTATTTTAATTAGAGTACAGATGTTATCTTTATATATTCTCAAGGTTTCTAGAAGGTATTATAAACAAAAGCCAAATTAATACTATTCACCAAGCATTCAATAATTTTAATGAAAATTTACAATTTACATGTGAAATAGAGCAAAATAATTGCATTAGGTTTCTAGATATGTTGATAATAAAAAGCAACGGCCGACTAACATTTAAATGGACTAGAAAAGAAGAATGCAGCAACAGAATTTTAAATTACTTGTCTTGCCATCCACTAAATCAAAAATTAAATGTAATGTGTAATATGATGAACAAAGCCATAAAACTAACTGACAGTATTTTTCTGAAAGAGGTAAAGGATCGAATTTTTGATATTCTGAATAAAAACCTGTATCACAAGAAATTAGTTTCTTGCACATGGTACAAAATCATGAATGAAATAAATAAACCAAAGATGCCTACTAACAATAGTAATGATGGTCCCCCCCTGGCTCGGTACAGAACGCTAACCTATATAAGGCATTTATCTGAATCCCTAAAGCAAAGCTTCATAGAATATGACATTAATGAAATAAAAATCACTTACAAACCATGCAATAAACTTGATCAAATACTTACCCCGCTCAAAGATAAAATTGCAACTGGTTTTAATTCTAACCTAATTTACAAAATTAATTGCCTGGATTGCCAAAATGCATATATTGGCATGACTACTCAAAATCTCTGTAATAGAATCTACCAGCATAAAAATTCATGCACAGAATACAAAAATAAAAATAAAGGAATAAAAGAACCTAAAACTGCCCTAGCTAAACACACTTCCGAGCATAAGCATAGCTTCGATTATGACAAAACTATAATTTTGCATAAAGAAAATTCTGAGCAAAAATTAAAATATCTTGAAGCACTATATATAGCTGCAAACATTAATAAGGTTGTCAATTTTAAAACTGATGCAAGAAATCTTAACAACTTTTTTGCTGAAACTATTAACATTTTAAACCAACAGTGAATTATTTATTCTAGATTTGCCTTTGCTTTTCATTTGTTTTTTACATATATTTATAATTCTAGTGCATGATGTTATGTGTGTAATGGGTGTGAGTGTGTATGTATATATGTGTAGATGTAAAATTAAAATTACTTTATTTGAACCTTCTTCAACTTTAATATTGTGTTTATTTTCTATAGACCTTATTCATTTATTATCTCTGTTATCTAAATTTGTTGGAATGTTGGCAACACTGTATATTTCCCTGTTAGCCCTCCTTCCATATGGGAAGGTTTCAGTCTGTTTCTAGCTTGCTTGCGAAACTGTAGTAGCCCTGAAGATGCCTGAATAGGCGAAAATTTGGCATGTAACCTGTATGATTAAGTGCATTATTGAAATAATACGAGACTTTGAGGCCTTGCATTCTATATCTAAAAAAAAAGGATTAATATTTTTTCTACTGTAACGTGTGTTGTAATGTGTCTAGTTTTATGAATGAATGTTTTATTTATAATTATTATTTAATTATAATATCAATTTATTTTGAATGAAGAAATCCATCTAACTTAATTATATTATAATATTATTATTTTCACAGATGATACTGAGGTGGAGGGGGGTGGAGAGACTGGCTGGTCGATCCCTACCTTAACAAAACCTGTGAGTCCTTTTTTATGGTCATTTATTTTTAAATAATCAATATGTTGTTTTTAATAAATTTATTCTACAATAATTCATCAATTTAATTATTCTGTATTATATACAGTGCAATAATCGTTAAAACAACTATCATAGATATTTTTAAAGATATTATTTTTCTATTTTTAATTGGAGTAAAGATGTTATCTTTATATATATTTTCTTTGGTGTGGCCTCTCTGTAATACTAACTAGTAAGTAATATCAGTATATAATGTTCATTTTGGGTGTTCAAAAAAAAAATGATCAAGATGGCCACTTCTATTTATTGCATTCTGATGTTCAATAACGTGACAAAAATAAATAAATTAGCAGTTTTTTTTATTATTATGTAATTAATTTTTCCATTCCTAATTTCCAGTACACACTTATGTAGTATACATAAGTGTTATACAGTGTGTTATACACTATTTCTTTATTTATTTTTTTATCACGCTTTAACGTACTCATCCTTGATTTAAATATCTCATTGAATGATATTAGATATGATAGATTCATCTGGTAGATTAAATGATGTGTAAATTGTAAATATGGTTCTGTTAGACGTTCCTTAAACTTATCCAAGAAGTTTGAACTGTGGTTAAAACCTAAAGGAAGTGTCACTTAATTTGCTGATTCATGAGAATTCAAGTGTCTTAAATCGGATAGTGTCTAAATAGGGAACCATATTTATATAAAATATTTTAATATAGGATGAACTATATGTCCTTATCTATACAAATAATTAAGTATAAAAACAAACAAATTACACATTATTTATTTTATCATAAGAAAAATATTAGTATTCTGGTGCATTGATTAAACTGTTAAACAAACTTTTGGGTAGATTTTCTTCAAAGAGGAGTGTGAATATCAGTCTAGTGAAGATGGATTGAGTAGTGAATTTTCAAAACTCGCCTTATCCACATGAGGTCACCATATCAAACTGGTCGCTGCTGCTTCAATATTCGTTGTATTATACTTCATTTTTTATTATCGTTTACATTAAGTTCATTATTGTCTTCATTGTTCATTACTAAATCAAAATACTGAACATTGTCAGTACAAAAACAATTATTTTTCAATATCCATTGAAAGTTATAAAAATAGTTTTTAGACTATAGTGAAATTTTTTTTATATTGGGCAAGGCCTGTTTCGTTAAATCACTACTCAATTGTTACTAGCTGTAGTAATTTATCAATAATATTTATTAATCCCCTGCCAAAAGATTATATAAGATATATGTTAATCAGATACTGTGGGGGGGGGGGGGGGTGGTTTTAAGTTTTAACTATAGAAGCGATAGATCGTACAAGGACTTGACTTTAATTAGTCCTCCCCCAAAGTTCTTTAAAGTTGTGCCGTACAGAAGGAAGTGAAGCCAGGTGAAAAACAGGAGTTGTTCTTGACCGCAAAGCGTGCAGCCGTCCAGCGAAACCCAAAAGAAGGGGCTGTAGATTTTGAGAAAACTAGCGGAACTTAAAAACTTGTTCACATTTGAAAACTACTAGTTATCGATTAATTAATATTTATTCATTTACACGATTATTGTCGTCTAAGGAACTAGTGACTGAATTGTAAGATTCTCAGATAGTTTCGAAGTTTAATTACAATATATAATTCTTGTTACGAGTAAGAGAATTTTTCGCCCATCTCTGACATTATTAAAATAATTATGATTTGTTTTACACATAACTATTTCCAGATTTCAGTATGTCAAATCTGTTTTGTTTTTTTCTTTTTTACTAAGCTTTTTTCTTATTTATAAAAGCTTAATCCTTTTTCTACATGGCGAATCCCTGTAAATAATTCAAGGTCTAATATATACCATTATATTATTAACAAAACATAGTATTTTATAGTATCAGATATATAGTGCCCTCCTGTTCCCATATTCAACCTCTTTTCATATCTATATATTTTGCATTTTATGCAGTGTGTAGACTGTAATATATTTTAGTTTAAAGTAAGGTTTCTTCACTTTGAGACAGTTAAAATTTGTTTAATTTATTATTTTTAATTTAACCTTAACTTTTTAATTAAGGAAAAATCTTATGTTTTTTTTGTTTCTAAATTGAATGATTTTTATTAATATGGCACTTGAGACACCTAAAGCTTCAACTGGTGGTTAATAAAGAAAAAAAAATGAAATAAAATGGACTCTCTTAAAGTGTAGAAACCTTACATTAAATTCCTTATATTTAATCTTATTTTTCAATTACTGTATTTCATAGTACCTCTTCAATGTCAAATTATCATTAAGCCAAAAAAAAAAAAATCATTCGTGGACCGTAATAGACAACAAAGGGTCTAAGTGCCACTTTTAAGAAGTCGAGTTAGATGCTGAATAAAGTAGTAAAAATGCCATCCGTTTGATCCTTATAGAGATCGAAGTTTAATGATAGTAGAATTAACCTTCTTATACTAGTTTAACACCCGACAATGAAATGTGTTAAGAATTTCGTCGTAATCGGCAAAACATTGTAAAATATTAATAATTACCCTTCCCTTTACCATCCTCCACATTTTTTTATTGTGTAATAAATATTGTACTGTCCGTTGTAGAGATAAATCCAAAAAACCAAAGATCGTAAAACTCTGATGCAACTAACTCGACTTTGTTTTATGTATATAAACAAATAATAAAACAATATATTATATATTTATAAAATATATATATATATGTTATTATTATTATAAAATAAATATAAAATAAAAACAGTAATAGGTCTGACCTCACATGTCCGCACCGGATCCGCACCGTAGCATTAATATAGGTTATTTTCAGAATATTTTTAATTTAACTTACATATTACCTTTAGTTATGCCTAAAGTGGCCTTTGTCGGACATGTGTGGCCTGACCTTTAGGTATAACTAAAGGTGATATGTAAGTTAAATTAAAAATATTCTGAACATAAGCTATATTAATGCTACGGTGCTGGTCCGGTGCGGACATGTGTGGCCAGACCTTAATTATTAGGGAACATTATCACATGGAACGCTTGTCTTTAAAGGTCAATCAACAGAAATTTTTGGATTTTTTTTAAAAATAAACACTTAATTACTTTTAAACCTAACACTGATAAATAGTATGAGCTTAGGATTAAATCGTCCAAACCCGAACAACGTGTTGATTTACCTAGAAGCTATTCCAGCGATGCAACTTGTAGCTTGTTCTATATTTCATGACGTTCCCTTCTATGATGATGGTATGCTACAAATCACGTGTTGCATAGAAACCTGTCGTAAAATGAGGAAGTGGATGTGTTGCATATCAACAGATGCCTAATCTATATTCGTTTATTCCGCAAAACCATTGCCAGGTGTAGAAGCAAGGTTTTTTGTTCAAAGTTATGATACAAAATAAATTATTAAGTTGTTGCCTTTTTAAAATGTTCATAAATCATTAGTTTGCGTTCTTCTATCCATTCCCATTCACGATAGGCCAACAGAAAAGGGTTTTAAATACTCCTCATTAGAGGGTTTTCCTGCTAGTTGGGGCAAAAAAAGATTTAGTATTTGAGGTCTTCAAAAATAAAAAATAAATAAAAAACATTTTAGGGATCGAAGTAGATGACAATGTTAAGTTTAAATGAATAATTGTGTTAAAAACGAGAACCTGAAAATTCTTTTAAATCTTATAAACCGGTATATCATTATTAATCTTTAAATTTAAAGAAAAAAAAAAGCTGAGAAAAAATGATAAATATTATATTAATCTCCTTGTGATGAAAAAATAAAAAATATCCTTATTGACTTAACATGAAAATAACTAAGAGTTTGCGGCATATAATATATATATAGGTATATATACGCTTATTTGCAAATAAAATAAATTGAACTGATATTTAAAAGATAAATAAATTATAAAGGCCTACACCAATTTAAAGTTAAATTTGAGAAATTATGAAGACTATTTAAATTGTTCGGGAAACTGGGTGGATAGGAGGTGATTGTACAGGCGGGACTTAAAGGTAGGGAGAGTATTGGAATGACGGATAAAAGGGGGAATAGAGTTCCATACGGATGAGGACCGGATAACGATAGATCTTTTGAAAGCTCACTGAACGTCAGCAGGCCGGAGTGCATAGATGTATAGAAGACCTAGAACGGGTATTTCGAGGACTTGACAGAGGATTTGAACTGGAGAAGTTCGGTGCTGTTTGAAAGACGGATGGAGAGGATAACTTGGAAAAAGAAGGAGGCCAGGAAATATTTGTGTATGGGTATAACCACTTTAACCTTTCTTATAAAGGTGAAATGGAGACGTCTCTTGGGACCCCAAAGATAAATCGTACGAAGCAATTAAATAAAAGTTTAGTTTTGCTTCGAGATCCCCAGAGATACCCACATACACCGGGGATTCACCAGGAAAGTGACCAGGAGGAGGAGAAGGTGTTTCAAATGGAAAAAGGCTTCGGAGGTGATTTAATTGCTTTAAGGTGGTAGAGATAGTTACCATTATATATAAATATAAAATATATTTTATATAACAAAAATTCTTGTAAAATTATTGGATACAAATGTGTTTTTGTGTCGTTCATATAAATATACCTACTATTGGAAATGAAAATATGGGAAGTAACATGATTTTTTTTATTGGCAATAGTTGGTTCTATTTTTACTTTCACTTACCTATATATGAAATATATAGTAAGTGGAAGTATTGCCATCGTGAAAAATTTCAACTTCCGGTTTTCAACGGAAATACACGTTTTGGGGTCCCCTGAGTCCAAATAACCAAGTCCCACGAAATGGTCTTTGTGTGTGTGAACAGACTAGCTCAAAAACTATAAGCCGTGCGAATCTGAAATTGGATATTTAGTGATGTATATGTCCGCGATGTGACAGCAAAAATTTCATCGAAATTGGTCAAACGGAGGGGGTAGTTTATTTAATAACTTTTTACGTTTTCATCGATTTTCTCGAAAACGGCTCTAACGATTTCGATTTAACTGAGTATTTGATGCATTGATATTTGTGAAGTGGCAATTAACGAAACACGTCAATTTCTAATCCAAATAAGTTGGTAAGTAATGTTGTGTGTTGCGCGCACGCACCAGATTTTTTTTACAGTGGCAGTGGGTAGGGTAAACCATACAGTTATTGGCACTCAGTACAATTATTGGCACCCCAACTTTAACTTAAAGAAATAGGTAAACAAGTCCTAATTTTATTAAGATATACATGAGTCTAATGTTTGAAGGGTCCTCTAAGTCATATATGAAGTAAGACTTTAACAAACTAACCTTAGGGAAGATTTCACAATTAAATTCACAGAGTGCCAATAACTAGATTTGGCACTTTTAACAATAAATATTGCCATATTGTAAAACTATTGAACTTTTGACCCAAAAAAACCTCTTGAGTCTTTATGAGGATAGATAAAGAGGAGTTATAGTAAGTTTCAATTAGAACCCTTCATAAGAAGTATTTTTTTTAATGTCCCCACTGAAATTTAGTCTTTAGGGTGCCAATAACTCCATGGTTTACCCTAAAAGGTCAAATGGGTTTATGTAATTGGTATATTAAAATTCATTTATACATCAAACGACATGCCTGCTTATTTTGATGTTATATTATTTTGAGAAAAAATAATTTTCTTTTATTAAATTTATCCTGTTATAATTAGGATAGGGATCTTTAACGAGTACCTACCTGAGATCATTCAGGCTCGAAACCTCCAGTTTACGTCCTCTCCGAAGGACGGCATAACCAAGGGTTTTAACTGTCATTACAAAAATTCCAGGCTGCGAACTCGCGACCTTTGGTATAGTAGTCGGCTATGCTAACCACTCCATCGCATGTAACCCAAAATAACCTTGTAGCTGCAATAACGCCTATATAACAACTATAATGAATTTTAAAATCACGGTTCAAATGGGGGGGGTGCGCTGAAACGAGAGTTTGCCAAAGCAAAGCACGAGATGGTCTCACGAGTTACTCTAAAGTTTACATTAAAACAACTCATTAAATTTTCAATTAAAACTTGATTAAATTTTCCTTCGTTTCTTCTTTTAATTAACCTTCTAAAAGTTTAGAAGTAATAAATAAATAAATATATATTTTTATTATTTATGCACTGGCCAAACATTATTATTTTCTAAAAATATTTAAAATGAAAAAAGATTTTGTTTAATCAGAAACATTTTTTACAAACGATTTTTTTAAAGCTTTACATAGATGTATTTATGTATTTGAATTTTTTATAGATATGAATATAAATATAACTTTTTATCAAAGTCGATAAACGCTGAGTTTGAAAATATATTTATATAAAGGATGATAAACTCGCAAGGGTTAATGTCTCAAGTGACAAAATTTAATGATTTGTTCCAGTGTTGAAACATTGTAAAATTCTCTCTTTTTTTTTCCTTTTTATTTTATATATATATATATATATATATATATAGAGAGAGAGGTACTTTATTTATTTATTTTAAAACTTTGAATACAATTAGAAATGTACAATGAAGATCAGAATCAGAAGGTGAATTTAGTATTGAAGTTAAAAAATTTAAAATATTCTCTTATAATGAAATCATTTCTTTTCATATAAGAAACTTGATTGCGGAGCTAGTGGAAGGGAAAGGGGGGACGAGAAATGAATTATTTTGCAGGGTCAGTGAAGCTCAAGGTATTGACCTGACTTCTGGATTAATCCCGAAGGGAGCCTCCGGGGGGGGGGGGGAGGGAAGGGGGAAAAAAAATGTTCATGTTTACGTTTTGGCGATCGCTATGAATATTCATTATAGGTCCCGGCTGATTGGACAAACAGAGAAAATTTCTATTCCGCTATTTCAAACAGTGAATGTAGGCGAAAGTTTATTTCACTGGAACTAGATAAATTTAAAAAAATAATTTTCTTTTATTAAATTTAAGGTTATAAGAAAAATATATATTTTATTTTACTTTGTTTTTTTTAAGAATTCCATCTCATTTGAGATTTATTTTTTTCTTTCGTTTCCACACAGCTTTACAGATTAAATATTTTCACTGTTCATATACCTTACATATGATAAGTATGTACAATACAAATAACAAACTCAACACAAATATCAATGAATTTTTTGTTGATACCATGTCGAAAAATATTAGACACCTGTGGAACTGCACTAGCCATTGCTCCTTAGAAGCCAAAAAAAAATACAATTTGTAAAATTTAAACATATTTAATAAATATTTTTGTTAAATAAATATACTTAATATCTAAATTGAAACAGTATTTTGTTTAGGTTTTTTTTTTTTTTTTTTTTTTTTTTGTTCTCAATCGATATCTGGATTTTTATGTACAATAATTATTAAATAAAATTATTATATTTATTATAGAGAATAGTTACTAAAAAAAAAAGCGTAATTTTATTTACTTGAAGTGAAAAATATCAACTTTTTTTGATTATTAGTTTTTAGCATCTACAAACAACCCGGAATATTTTCATAATAAACTAAAAAGAATAAAATAATAATAAAATTTTTCGACTGATTCTGTTTTTTTTTTTAAGTATGAAGAACTTAAATAACTTCAACACTCTACTGATCCAAACAAATCTTAAATAGGGGGCTTAGGGATAAATTAGATTTAGGACATTACAAAACTTACGAAATGGCACAAACTCTATCTACGAAAATAATAAAAATTAAAGAGTTTTTTTTTTTTACTTCACCTTAATTAGTTTTTTAACTGATTGATTTAGGTTAAATTTGGAAGAAATCGTGACTTAGAAATGATTTTATGAACGCAGTGAAAAAAATCCTCCACCTAAATCATGTCCAAAAATGTGTATTTTCTTATTTATATAAATAAAAAAAATATTAATCGGTATTCAAAGAACCTGAAAACCGTTTTTTTTTTTTTTCAATTCAATCCGACAATTACGAGAACTCGCAGATTTAATTTTTTTTTTTTTTGGCTTGCTTAAATGAAATCCTCTTTTGGTTACCATGATGTTTCATACATTTCAATTCAATAAAATAGATTATTATTTAATCACTCAGATATCTATAAAATTGTTAAATAGTAACAAAACGAGGACATCATCTTTATTATTTTTTAACATGAACTGTTATCAACCAGTAAAAAACATAAACTTCACTATGTGATTTTAAAATAATTAATTTAGTTATTAATCCAAAGAGGTTCACTATATATTACATTATCCATCCATAGAGAGCAAAAGCAGAAAAAAGTATACTTTTTTTAATTAAAAAACTTTTGTTTACTTGGATCCTATGGCGTCTTAGCCTTAATTATCGGTCAAGAATAAAATATTTTTCAACCAAGTAACACAAAAAAGAAACAGGTTTCGTATTAACCGGCCTTCCAACCTCTTAACCTAAAAAAGCCGTCTATGTACCCAAGCGTAAGGGGTAGTTCCTGAAATCAGCGGGTATTAACAAACTCCTTAAATATTTATAATCATTATATGCGGCCGTAATTAAGATATCGGTTTAAAACGATTTAAAAAAACATTAGTTTTAAGTTATTTTGCACCATATTACTTTAAACTAGATCAATTTAATCTAAAATTTATGATATGAGATATCAAAAACGAAGTAAAAATAGTGGTTGTAATTTAATATGGAATCCGTTTAGTTTGAAGTCACGTTGTATGAAATAAATAATAAAATCATGTTTTTAAATTAGAATTAGGTAACATTTATAATTAAGGGCTCATTTATAATAAAAGATTGGCAAGGATACAATTAACAATACTGTTATACCAATGTGAGTTTAAATAATTTTACTAACGCGAGATCGTAATACAAAAAAGGCAAACAAATAATCAAAAACTCTAACTAGTAACGTTACAAAAAGTAACTAAAAGCGGCGGAGCAGTGACTCAAAAGTAACCTTTTGCTTCGATGTTCAAGGCAAGACTAATACCCTAGTCCATCGCTTCTAATATCTAGTCCGAAATGGAACAACCTATAAACGTCTAGACCATTCCAACATGTGAGTACGTGCTAATACATGGATGTTACCGTTAAAAAAAGGTTTCTAGAACTCTCTTTCAATAAAGCACTTCTGATCATATGTTTTTGTTTCACATTGCAATAAAATCTTATGTCAGAAAAGTTATCATTTATATTATTTCTCAAAGCCTTTTGTTTGTCGGTACGCCATAACGTCCTTAATATTTCATCAAATTTCATGAATGAGGCATCATTTTAACGCTTTACTTAACCACCACACCGAAAAAATATACAAATCACTCATTTCGCCTTCAATTGCAAGTTATAAGCGGAAAACCGCGGTTTTGGTAATACAGGTTTGGTAGTGGAGGTTTCTAAAGAGTGTTATTCTTTTCATTCAGGAAAATTTTTGCTTTTTTTTTGGTTGCGAAATTACTTAGCTCACGCCCACTGTCCTGAAACTTATAAAATAAAGTTTAGCCACTTACCTTAAGGATTGAGCGACTCCTTTAAGTTTTTAAAAATAAAATATACCATTCAATATTTCGGCCAAAGAAGGATAGTTCAACAGGAGAATGCAGAAGGCTCAATTTGCAGAATTTCGTCTTTTCAAGTAGAACATTTTCGGTCATATACATTTTTTCGATTAACCCCTTTGTTTGCGAGTTGTAAGCGAAAAACTGCAAAAAAACATACTATGGCGACTATGGTCATTTCCAGTTTGTCGAGACGAACATTTTTGGTTGTATACACTTTTCCGATTGTCGCCATCGTTTGCGAGTTACAAGCAAAAACATGCGATTTCAGTCAATAGAATCTGCGCACTCGCTTTCCACTAAACCAATATGTGTATTTACATAAGTATGTGGCGTTTTTTAGGGTGCGCTCTTTCAGTGACATCTATGTCTGTGTAAAACAAATCCACCAACCAACAATCTCAGATGACCATATCTTAACTTCAAACACAGTGTTCAAAGAAGACCTGTTTACACGTTAATACAATGCCTTAACCATGCCACTTTAACTAAGTGGGATTTAAATAGTTTAGAGTGCGGATGCTTCGCACGGTTCAGCTTGTATATTATGATTGATTCTGATAAAAAAAGGAAATTTTGGGAGACAGAAGGCTCACTGTACTACTAACGTCCGGTAGTACTTAATTATAAATATAATAAATTTGTTTAGAAATAACCATTTTTAATTATTAGTATCTTTAATTGATCATAAAAAAAAACAAATAAAAAAAAATCGTGTCACATTAAATACGCTTAACGAAATATATAAATACATATACACCCAAAGGCCCACGTAACCAGCTGTGATAAATTGTTGTATACCAGAATTACAACTCTAATTCTCGCCTCTAAACGGTAAGAAAACACCGAACACAGAAGGGTTGATTAAGTTAAACACTGGTTAGACAGACGGATGTTTACACTCGACCTACCCCCCCCCCCACCCTCCTCCACATCTCCCCCCTTCCCCGTCGGTTCGGCGTGAGGAAACGCTTGCTTTAATATTCAAGTCTCGCAATGGCGGACCAGAGCAATCTGTAGCTGTTTCGCATCTGTTTACCTTCTCTTGCAGCTTGTGAGAATTTATTCTATTCATATAAATTTACATTATTATTCTATGAACAATAATTTTTTTTTTTCAAAATTACATAATATTTACTGGGTTCAATATATGATGATGTACTAAATGTGTCTCAAATGATTTTTAAACGAAGTTCTACCTATCTAAACTTTATTATTTTACTAATGGAAACCTTTACTTACTGACTTTTATTACTTTTATTCCCTAAGAAACAAATTAGTTTCCTGTCCGTGTGGTATCTATGAAAAGGGAATAGCTCCTACAAATTATTGATTAGGGAGTCGTGTAGACATTTAGATATTTAGGACGTACGATGAATATGAAACGAATAAGACGAAGTGGCAAGGAAAATTTTTGCTATTTCTCAGTTGCAAAATTACTTAGCTCACGCCCACTGTCCTGAAACTTATAAAATAAAGTTTAGCTACTTACCTTAAGGGGTGAGCGACTCCTTAAGGTTTTTAAAAATAAAATATACCGTTCAATATTTTCGCCAAAGAAGGTTAATTCAGTAGGAGAATGCAGAAGGCTCAGTGTGCAGAATTTCGTGAAATTTACTTGTTTAATATAATCGAAGTATTAGCCGCAAGTCGGTTGAAATGGGCGTGCGAAATTGCGACTTGTAGTTAGGGACGAATACCTAAAACATTAATAAGCCCTTTTTTCCGACTGGAAAACGTCCGAGGGGAAGGACGAAGCGAATTCGGTGAGGGCTGATGTTGTGTATTTGGGATTGCGAGGTGTCTAGGGAGCGATTGGTGATCTTCGGCACAGAACGTTGTAAGGAAGTATTATTTCTTATGAATGGCAGTAACGTAACTAGCGTAATGTATTAACAACATATTTTGAAACCAATTTGCTTTCGCACTAACAAATAGTGCGTATTTCATTTAATTATTGTACATTTCCGCATTCGATATTCTTCTTCTTCTTTATTTTATGCTACGATTGATGATTCCTCTATGAGTTTATGCCTCCTTCAATACAAGGTTTTCTGCTTAATTTTAATATAGTTTAATTGGTCCCATTTTCATATGTGTTCTGCTCATTTCAAAAGATATAAAAATGATCAATGGCTGATCGCTTGATCGACCTTATTAAGTCCATGCAATATTGACAATAGACTATGACTTACAATCGAAAATAGGTCATCCATATTCAATCTATAGTGTAGCACTTGTTTTTTTCCTAGTGTTATCAACTTCTAGTTAACATGATCGGAATTAATTCCAAAAGTCAAAAAATATGTCCACCTTATTATAATTCAAACAACGCAATAAAAAATACTTCGCAAAAGTGTCATCGCGCCATAGTGACTCTCAAATTACAATGATATACAATAAGTATAGTATAATATTTGTGGTTAAAAAGTGTTTAAAGTAAAATTATTTTAAGTAAAGGAATTTAATTTCTTTTTTTTTCATTTTAAGTCCACTAGCGTATAATAGGTAGTTCACTTTGGCTTTATTCCGACAAATTAATCTAAGTAACTCACAGGAAAAGAAGATATCGGAGTTGCTAGATTCGGAGTATAGCAGTTGCAGACGTAAGATATAATTAAATAAATAAATTGTATGCATATTGCAACGTTAAACAAAATCGAAAGAAAAACATATGGTTAAAAAGTCCCAGATCTTTTTTGGAACGAAATAACAGTCGGAACAAACCGTCATAGGACGTGTTTGTGACTATAATGTTCGAGTGCAATCCATGCCTTGCTAGAACATTCCATGCCAGTCCTTTTACGACTATATGTAAGGAGCGAGTGTCTGGACAGAGTCTTGTTCTGAAGCCATATGATTATTAGTAAGTTACAAATTGATAATTTTTGTAACCTGTTCTAATATTTGTGTTATAATTCGTGTGGCATTGACTATGGTTATTCTTCTTTGAATAAATATTTTTTTACCCAGAGAAGTGTTACAATAATATACTGAGATTAATATAATTATCAAAAAATGTATTCTTCTTTTTATAATTATTATTTGTAAGTTCTCTCATATCTATTATTGAACAAATTCCCAGTTCTATAGAATTTACCCATTTCGTTGGGTAATAATAATTAATAATAAGAGTTTTTTTTTTTATGAAATGAAATGAAGAATTTTAGCTTTATTCTGGGACATTTAGAATCCCTTGTTTTTCAGATTAATTTTTCATGTACTGCACTTTTTTTTGTGAACTGTTTCATAAAACAAAAAACAAAAAAAAAAAGATCCATTATCGCGGATAGAGGGGAGGGAGGAGGCTCACACGAAACAAAGCAATAGCTTTATCTATTAGCTTTTGATAAAACTCGTCAAAGAGGGAACCGATACGCCCGTGGAAGTTTTCAATTTCCGAAATTGAACGCGGGGAGGCGCTAACAGGTCGGTGATAGGAAATGCAAATGGCGCTCTCTTGTGGCTCATCTTCACCGCTCCTTGCTATTCCTCCTCCGTCCCAGGGTTATCGCTACACAAGAGGCCATTATCTAAAATTATAATCCTACTCATTGTAATTTATAATTCTTACAATTAATTTAATCATTATATATTTTTATTAATTTATTAAAAGCTACACAAGTTGGACCGTGGAAATAATTCACATGTAATCTATAAAATGAACTGGATTCAAAAGGCTAAAACTAATAGTCTGATTATCACTTATGTACTCATATGATCTAAAAAAATATTATAGTTTTTGAATTATGTGGAAATAAATTGATCATATATTTATAGCTTTTCTCCTAACATTTTCTGGGGATCTGGCTATTTTTCCTACCTGGAGGGGAAGGAAATCTTTAAAATAATACCTCAATCATCGGAGATGTCAAGTCGGTGTATCGACTAAAAAACACCTTTTAGAAATAACATTTAGAAGTTATTGGTGAGTTTACCATGTTCAGATAACTAGACGAAACTTTTATGAAAGGATTAATAAATACCTTTTTATTCATATCATAAAAATATGTTATTATTATGTAAATATGTTTTACTAACATCTGGTAATTTAACATTAAGTATTACTAGCTGACCCGTGCGAAGCATTCGCACTCTATCTGCTTAAATCCTACTTAATTAAAGTACACACCGTATGTTAAGTATTGTATAGTGCGTATTTTGAGCAATTATTTAGTACTTTATCGAAAGTGATCGCGCTGATTCTATTCTGAAATTGCATGTTTTTACTTGTTACTCGCAAACGACGCCGACTATCGGAAAAATTTATATAACCAAAAATGTTCGTCTCGACAAACTGAAAAAAATTATACCTTTGAAAGAGCCCTGCGATCATTTCGAAATTTTGTCTGTGAATTGCAGTTTTTCACTTACAACTCGCAAACGAACGGGTTAATCAAAAAAATGTATATTACCGAAAACGTTCTCCTTGAAAGCTGGAAAGATTGACACCATTTAGAAACCTTGAAATTTTGTTTTTCTTCCCAAAACCACGGTTTTGCGCTTTAAACTCACAACCCAAGGCGAAATGAGTGGTTTGTATATTTCGCTGTTGTAGCTGTTAAGGAAATCTTTAAAATGATGGCTCATTCATGACATTTAATGAAGTATTAAGGAAGTTATGGGGAACCGACAAAAAAATAGGCTTTGAGTAATAATGCATTTAATGATTTTTTTTTTTTTGGCTGTTACAAACATCATCCGTCTAAGAACGGTTTGGGTGATTGCTATGTAACATAGTAAACATTAAGTATGTTCCAAGAGCACTTAGAACACGTTGACTATTCTTTTTCATCTGGAGTACGCCTTTGTTAACTATTTGTACTGCGTATCCGAAAGAGTTTTTATCGTGTTTTAAGTGCTTATTGAAATATACCTGTTGAAAAAAATACTAAAAATATGATAAGATAAACCACCGATTAAATAGTGCTTTACATGCAAGCAGGCACCCCGAGGTTTGGTACATTGAAGGATTACTATAGGCCTTCATGCGCCAGCTTACTCTGAGCAGCCATAATCCACAGACCCAGACCAATTCGTCACTGTCTTTGAACCTGAGATGCTGACGACAGCGGAGGAAAGAACATTGCCAAGGTTATAGGGTTATGGACCGCGGAGGACATGGAGGTTTCGCCACATTGTAGACAATTAATCAGGGGTTGGACATTGTCATCATATAGGATCTGATCGGCTCATTATTAAACAATTATTTATTATATTTAGTTATAAAAATAGTCCTTTGATTGATGATCTGATTATCATTTTGTAGGAATTGCGAAGACCTTTCACTTATATACTCATATGATCCCCAAACAATTTATAGTTTTGTGATTATGGGAAAATAATTTGTTCTTTTATTTATAGCTTTTCTCCTGACATTTTCTGGGGGTCTGCCTATTTATCCTACGTGGAGGGGAAGGATATTTTTTAAATAATAATAATTAATTAATAGTCCATTAAATAATTTCAGGAAAAGATTAGTCATGACCGTTTTTCGAACCCTTGTCCCCGCATTACTGTTGCATTGCCTAACACATTACTACGGAACGCTCAGACATGTCAGAAAAATATTAGTATTAAACAATTTATGTTATCACGTTTCAACGATTTATAAAACTATATTGCTATCAATTATGTAGAGTTTTGTATTATTTACGCATCGCTTTATACTGAACTTCTTGAGAGTATATATATTTCTCAACGAGTAAATAAGTGGGAAGTGATCCTTGACTTGAAGCCGAATGACCCGTGGAGGCGCTAGTGGAGAAGTCCCTAATGACTAAGTAAGTAGGTCAGTCACACTTACAGTGCTTACTTCCAACTTCTTTTAGAACTATCAGGATTTTTTAGGAGAAACAAAAACAAATATACAAATATCATTGCTAAATTTTTTCTTAATATTAAGTAAACGATTCGAAAATATAACAGTTCTATTAATGCTAAAACATTTAATGCGATAAATATTTTGATTATTTGTGTCAAGAGGGAATAAGGAAATGCTCATTTTTTTTCTTTATTTTTACAAATATTTTCAAAAACCCAACATAAGACTAGCTATAATTGGAATATTATTTACAATATTCAAAGCCTGTACTACCTCAAATACAAACTAACCTGTTAATGTTTTGCTTCTATTGGCGTCATTCATATCAAATCAACCAGTTTTAAAACAATATTGAACCTATAGGTCTTGAACTCTGATAATTTTTGGACAATTTGTTGCGAGTACCGAAAAATGGACTTTAATGAGGTACGGTTAATTAGAAATAAAGTTTTATAGTAAAAATAAATAAAACGATGCGTTTTAAAAATTGTTTTTGGGCTGCATCTCAAAAACTATTTGAACTTGAAGTCTGGAAGAGGTATTATCTTTTGCATTTTTGCTCTTTCTTTTGATGTAGTACATAAACACAATTATAAGAATTCAATTTCTACTTCTAATTCTACAATTAGAATTTCTACGAATACTAAAATCTTCTATTTTGAATTTTGAAAAAAGTACCTCTTTTGATTTAAAAAAAAAAATCTTGTTCAAGAATATGGTGGCTAAAGGTGTGTCATATTTCAAAGTGGAAAAACGATGGGTTTAAAAGATAGAAAGACAGATAGATAAAAAAAAGTAACTAGAAAATACAATAAGAAGTTTGTTCCAGCAGTATTGAACTTCTACGCTGTTTTTAACCGTTCAAAAAAATGGTTTGAAGCCTACTCATGAAATATAGCATAGTTTTAAGAACTTTATTACCATCGCTATCAAAAACACAATACAACAAATTTTCGCTCATTAGGTTAAAGAAAGCAATGATTCATAAAATTCAAACTAGCTGCCTGTAAGAAAACATTTCTTGCTCCAACAGTTCCTATATGTAACTGGTATCCGTTGAGAGGATCAGATAGATTAATGAAACTTGAACCTTTGATTTTACTTTAGGTATGTTCTTTCTTTATATATAATTTTTTATTTCCAGATTGGCTCGGAGAGCCATAAATGGTTTCTTTAAAATTATGTACATTTAGGTATGTTCCAACAAGCTCTTAAAACACGTTGATGACTAACAGACGACGCGTTTCATCCTCCCACTCTTTTTCTTCCTTATTTAATTGGTTTTTTTTAAAAAGAATGCTCGATATTGTTTCTATTCGATGAATCGAATGGGAAAACAAACCAATCAAATTCACAATCAAAAGAGTGGGAGAAGAACATGCGCATTCTGTTATTTATCAACGTGTTTTAAGTACTCTTAGGAACACACATTTTTATTCGCACAATTACGACGTCCGCCATTACTAATTACTATATCTATCTACTCGTAGAACAAAAGCGGACTTTATAAAACAATTTAAACTTAACCTTCATCTTAAGGCTTTAGCTCTGACTATTTTGTCGGGAATCGATATTAAACTTAAACATTAAATAAATAAGATATAATTATCAACTAATTATGCAAGAAGTAATATAAAAAAATCCTTCCTTAAATAAAAAAAATATAAAAAAAACTTCCTGCCTTTTTTTTTTTAGATCTATTGCAAGTTTTCAATAATATTATTATTTGTAATTGACTAAAATGATAGAAATAATATTGATAAAAATCATGTATACTGAATCCATATTTTGCATCCTTAAAATTGAGACCAAGCCGCTTAAACGGTTTGACATCAAGAAGAAAATTCGTTCTCAACAAAACCGAATATTTCTGTCGAAAACAGAATGTGGTTATTCATCTTTTTTCGGTTGCCATAGTAGCGAACAGCGCGAGATCAGTAGATATAGTTTCAAGAGAATTATTGTGCTTTGCTAAGCCGCGTTATTTATTTAAACCAAAGCGTTATTTATTTTAGCTCATTATTTATTTTTCAGTGAATCTCATTCCAACTACGGAACGTATTAAAAGTTGTTTTTATCTCTTGTTTACCTTTGGTAAGTAGTTTTCAAGGAAGATATGTATAATATTTTTTTTTATAAATTGTTCGGTACTAGCTCAAAATCCATGACTGGTTTCATGATATCCACGAACATACTGTAAATGTAATAGTATTAAGAACTATAGACAAATGTTTTTTGTTAGCATTATATATCTTAGCTTTCTTACCTATTAGGTTATTTCCTTTTTATTAATAAACATTTTTATTCAATAACGTAAACCGACTTATAGAAATGTTTTCATCGCTTCGTTGAAACTTACACCCCTCCCGTTGAATACGAAAATTATACTTATGTGTAAAAATTGTTAACGACCTCCCTTAAAATCTTCGAGGTTAATTATTACGTTGGTAAAACTTCTCGAATGAGTGGCCAAAATTCTATAACTTTGGATTAAATGATGATGACCGAATAATTCTCTTTTCACTTATAACCTAAGGATGCCCTTCATTAGTGAAAATAAAAATATGTTTACAAAGGATCTCTGAAATACCTAGATTTCACATACATTTTTAATCACATCTTAAATCATTTTTTTTTTTTATGCAACTACTTGGTATAGTTTTCTCATCCAAAAGTGATAAAATGAACTAATATCCTTATTTATTTAGCCTCCTTTGTAAGATTTTTAAATAATTATTATATCAAGAAAAAAATGCAAATACGTGAAGTTAAAAAAAAAAAAAAACTATACTATTAGAATTTCGATGTAAAGTTTTATCAATGTGAGACATTTAGACTAAATAAAACTTATTAAATTGAAATGCAGATGCAATAAGTATACTTTATATACATTGTATCTATAATTTACACTTTTTTTCCCCCTGAAAAACGAAAAAAAGATAAACTATTAATTTTTCATTCAGTAAGTATGTTCTAACAAGCGTTGATAACCAGTTTTCTGCTAACAGATTTCGCGTGTTCTTCCCTCCACTCTATTCATTATAAATTTGATAGGTCGGTTTTAGAAACAATGCTCGATACTATTTAAACAATGAATCGATTAAGAAAAACAACCTATCGAATATAGAACCAAAAGAGTGGGGGAAGGGCATGCGCAGTATTTTAGTTTACAACTGGTTATCAATGCTTGTTGGGAAATACCTTAAAAATCCATTACTCTGCATTTTAGGCACAATGTGTCTTTAAGACACGTTGTTCTTTTGTACGAGTATGTAGCCATGACTTTCGGCATTAATTGGAAATTTCGTTTAAAATAGTGATGTAACCAGCAATTATCTCTATGTATTATATTTTATTTTAATATTGTATTAATTTATTTATTTATTCATGAATTTATTATCAATTTTATGTTTTTCTTCTTCAGTGAAAGAAGGTTTATTTTCGATGAAATTTGGGCTCATCATTTTTATTATGTTCATTGTCCGGAGCGAGTCTCTGAAGTGTATCCAGTGTGAATCTCAAACGTTAGTATTAAAAAGATTACATATTATAAATGCTTAGTGAAACTTATATATTCGTTACAGTATTTAATTATTTATTTGTTAAATTATACATTTAATATTATATCAACACATTTGATATTATTTTATAGTTTTATTCATGTATTTTGATGAGAATATAAATAATTAAAAAGAATTACAGTCGTACTTATCTACATTTTTGTCTATTTACACTGTTTCATTTAAATATTCATACAAGAAAATATGTTGTCAGTATTTTTGAAGATGGTGGTGGGAGGAATTTAGAATACCTAGAGGAAATCATAGATTGTTACTATAGGGTTTAGATATTTTCTGCATAAATAATATCAAAATATAATGTTGCATCGAAGGATGACGAAACTATCAATGTTCTCTCGTCAACCTATCGTGATAAAATTTTTAAAACAAAATTATAATTTGTATTTTCCCAAGAATAGAAGTTGTACTATTCATATAAACTTGATGAACTTGTCGCTGAATTTGTAATGGCATAATTTATGCACTCGTTTCTTTTGACGTCATGGGAATCGATGATGTACGATTTCGATGTTTCGACCCGTCGCGACTAGCAATGCTTTCTAAATATTTGCGATTTTACCCTTGAGTCGAACAACCATTAATTTGCCGCTCTGTGTGCCAGCCCTAATGCCGCTTATATTTAGAACTAGTTAAGTTTGACATTTGTAAGTTAAGTTGTGGCATTTGTATTGATGTTTCCTACTACTAATTCGGTATTTTGGGACGTTCTCGTCTCAATTATTAAAAAAATTAAAATCTGGGACTTCTTCACGAAACTTCCTTTCCCTTTTATCGGGGATTAGATACTTCGTATATAAAAACCTACATTCGGGATTTATAGTAACTTTTTTTTATAAATAGTGTTGATGGTTTTGAAAAAGGACTATAAGAGCGGTTATGTGTGAAAAGTAGTATCATGATGTGGAGTAGTCGCCAGTGGGGTCTTGAAATCGGTCCAGTCGTTGCACAGTGTAACGAGTATATGGGGTAAGAAATCAAAAATCGTATTTTTTTTTTAAACAAGGTTCATTACATTTTTAGGTAACTAAACAACACAAACATGACAGAAAAAAATAATTTATTGAGGTATAATATGCAAATATAGACTTACTTATGAAATTTAGGAACTTAAAAAAAAATAAACACTGAACATTACTAATAAACAAAACATATTCCTCCTCATAATCACTAGACTGTAAATCGACTACCATTTTCTCTTAAATAATTTATTTATTTATTTATTATTACCCTATATCACAAATTTTGCGAGTAGTAGCGGGAGGTGGACAAATTTTGTCCAATTTATGATATTTATTGACTTATGTCAATTTTTTAATTATTTTATATTAATCTAATCTTAATTTGTGGGTGGCCACCATTTTAAATTATTTTTAAATAATTTATTTTTTGAAGAGAAAAGAATTGGTTCCGCCGGGAGTCGAACCTGGGTTTCCCGCGTTCCATGCGCGGATGCTAACCACTGCACCACAGAGCTCGGCTCAAGGCAGAGCAAATCCATCCTCTTCACTGATACCTATTACCCCTATCTCACAAATTTTGCGAGTAGTAGCGGGAGGTGGACAAATTTTTTCCAATTTATGATATTTATTGACATATGTCAATATTTAAATTATTTTAGTGAAGAGGAAGGATTTGCTCTGCCTTGAGCCGAGCTCTGTAGTGCAGTGGTTAGCATCCGCGCATGTAACACGGGAGACCCGGGTTCGACTCCCGGCGGAGCCAAATCTTTTCTCTTCAAAAAATAAATTATTTAAAAATAATTTAAAATGGTGGTCACCCACAAATTAAGATTAGATTAACATTTTCTCTTAACATTAAGTATGTATTAATATACATAAATATTTTTAATGATCGGTTTTAGTAAACTATATACTAACTCTTTTTTCATGAGCTTAGTAGTTGCATCATAATTGTAGCATTTTTGTGTATGATTCGTGTCAATTGAAAAGTTATACAGATTACCATCGATCGTAGTGAAAATATTTGGTGTAGTACTCCCCAAGTACCTTGGTCGACTCGCACTTTGCTTGGGATCAGATTCGCAATTGCTTGGTCCATATTGTCGTGCTGAGATTCAAGTAGTAATGACGATTCCTTTGCGAAAATAACATTTAGCAGCCGAAAAAATAACGTGAAAGACGGAGTATTATTTCCTCTCAAAACTTTGTTATTTGCATCAATCAGACGCAACGGTAGTGGTCGACAAAAATAATGATCACTAATTTTGATTATGGACTAACCGTACGAATTGTCTTGTATTCTCCTTAACTTCAGATAAATTATTTTCATTTCAAATAAACCATCGTTTCTGGTGCTTGATTCAGTACTGCGCCAGACTTCGTACAGTAAAGAATTTCTTTTGAAATCCAAAACCACAATATCACCGTAAGGGGCAGCCAGAAGCAGATAAACTAGGTATCAAAATAAGTAAGGATAAATGTACTATTTATGGTTAAAGTATGGAAAACCGTTATTTTACGTTTTTTAGAAAATCATTTCCAAAGTTTGAAAAATGATGACAATTTCTTATAAAATATCAAACAATAGATCTAACCCATTTTTGCACTTTTGGTCAAGATTAGTCAATGAACAATTCACTTAAGACTGGCACTTTAACAGGTTAAAAGAGGAATTAAAATGTAATAATGAAACAATGGTATCCCATTACAGTCTTAATAATATATATTTTCTTATTTTTCTTTAATTTGGTGAACTTTTCCGACTGTCGTGTCCATATTCATCACCTTCTCGTTTTGGATATTAAAAAATTAATATTCTAATAGCATTTGTCATTATTACAATGGATTTTTGATCTGTGGGGGGGGGGGGGTCCAAATTAAAGGAATGTAAGAAAATATATACTGAAAATATATATTATTGAGACTGTAATGGGATACCATTGTTTCATTATTACAAATAAATCAAAGCAGTCTGACAAGATAATATGAGGAATTAAAATTTTTAAGTAATAAGGTGGTAATAGCCAAAGTAAATATATACTAACCGAACCAGTTTTATACTTTGAATTTTTATCAACGAGTCAAGTTAATCCTTAGCTTTGGGCTTTGTTTTTATATAAAAATTTCTTTCTTTTTTTTCTTTTTTAAGATTCTAAATTTTATATTAGTCCTCAAAAAAAAGATTTTCAAACTTATTTTTTCTTATTTTTGAACACTGCTCCTGACACTGTCCGTCGGCTTTACATCGTTACATTTGAATTGATCGTCAGCAATTGAAGTGTTTTGCACGTCGAATTAACTTTTAGTAGTCTAAGGGTTCCACTCTGAACTTTGGGGGGGGGGGGTGAGGGGTCTGGTTCCTTAATAGCTTTTGCCTTTTAAAATCTTTACTACCATTTTTATGATTTATTGTGAGTAATTTCTGCTTCTGAAAAAAATAAATATAAAATTCTTCAATAGCAAACATTTTAGTTGCTTCTTGACCCAATGCTTATTTTGACTTCAATTCTAGAAAGATGCATTAGGAACTAATAAACGATGACTTACATTGTAAATATTCTGTTATTGTTTTAATTTGTACCATACTAGAGTACTTTGCCTTAAAGCTTTAATAGTGATAACACGCCCTAGAGCCAGAATAATTAAAACGACCATATATCAGATTTAGGTTTCTGTTTAAGAATAAAAAAATAAAATTATCCTAATATTATTTCGTGAAAACAAGCATCTAACATTCATTCAAACTTTTTTCCCCTTATTTATTACATTCCATTGCGGCGTTTCGAATCGTTTTTTCTATTTTGATGATATTCCAAAAATTATTTACGGAACATTTAATAAAACTTTTTGTCCTATCATTCTTCACTGCATTGATATTTCTTGTCAGAACATTATTGCTCGTATCACTTGCTTGCTGTCAGCAGAACTGTAATGTCCCAAGAAAAAAAGTTGGATGTTTGTTTTCCCGAAGTGAAGAACAATTAACATAAATTAATGATCATTCAAAGAAGTGGGATAAGAGAATAAATAAATTGGAGAAAAGTCGGGCAATATACTGAGGGGATCCTTGCTGTCCAATCTGAACTTGAAGGTGATGAAGACCACGTTTTTTTGGCATATAAATTTGACGACTGCTTCCATGGCCCAGAAACTTTCTAGCCCCTACACTAAACATTAATGGTAACTTTAGCAGTCATTAAGATTAAAATGGCTGATATTTATTGGTCCCGGGACCACCTCCTTTCAGCCAAACCCTTGTCGACTACACCTAAAGGAGGCTTTATACCGCGTCGAACCACGGTGACGAACAGGTTATCCTCCGAACCTTGCCTTGACTGCGTACTAAGAACTGTCATTTTGTACTATTTTTACTGAAACGTAACGTTGAGGAAACAAAGATGTCTGACCACCCCTTTATACAACAGCTGAAGCATGGAAATGCATTAGGGTCTAAGTGCCAAAAAAATAAAATAAAGTTGTTTTTTTTTTTGCCAAATTGGTATATGTATGTGCCTAAGCCATTCTTCAGAAATGGGTATAAGTAATGTTTTGTTGTTAGAAAAGAGTTCATTGATCGTATGAAAGATGGCATGGATTCTGGGCTTAAGCACTGAACGTAGTTCACTAGAGGGTATAAGTCACATAATTTCTGTAAAAAATTTCCTAAGGCACTTATCATGCACTTACCCTCATGCATTAGGGCCGGGGATAGCCGAGCGTGTTGGAGCGCGGCCCGCTTTAACACGCTCGAGCCGAACGGTGGCGGTTCGAATCCGCCCTGGGATGGTTGCCTTTTATTTCGTGGAGGCCCCACGGAATAAATCTCGACCTACCCACCATGGTTAGGATAGGTTGGTTACACCTGTAGAGTAACCCCCCGTATGCCACACAGGGCCAGGTAGGGGTACCGACAAAAAAAAAAAAACCCTCATACATTTCTACGCTTTAATTTTCATTACAAAGACGACTAACATGGTACTAGCAGTTGTTCTGGTTTCACTATAAATTACTAAAAATCTTAAAAAAAAGCTATAAGAAGGTAGGCTAATCTCATAAGCGACACTATTGCTATCCTCGAACAAGCGGTCGTGCAAAGTACCTCTTCCAGTTGGAGTTTTATTTAGATTACCGAGCAGTCCCCGAAAGAGGCTGTTCGTGGTCGTGGTTCGACGCAGTGTAAAGCCACCTTAACCTCACCCCACGTTGCCGCAGGGAGGACGAGCGACCGGTCTGCACCCCCGGGTACTGGAATCAGCTGAACGCCACGGCGAGGAAGGGGATGATGACCCACTGCCCCACCAGCAGGTCGGCCTACTGCATCACCCTCACCACCTACCTCAGCGAGAGCAACAACCTCGTGGTCCGTGGCTGCACGATGGACCACACCAGCGACGGCTTGGCCCTGCTCCCGGGCTGCTTCTCGAGTCATGTCAAGGAGGCCTGCCTCTGCAACACCGACCTCTGCAACGCAGCCGCCATTTTGTTTCCAAGCTTTGTCATCATCCCTGTCAGTCTTATTTCAATATTTATGTTCATGTTTTGTAATAATAAAATATTTTAAAAAGTTGCATTTTCTATAACAAAAATACCAGGAGGGTTTACTTTAAGCAAAAGTGGCATACATTTTTTATCATGGAATAACCTTTAATTAAAATTTACTAAAAACATATAATTTTTATTATCGTTCAGAAAGTTTAGAATTACACCCTTTCCATCTGTCATTTACGAACCAAAGCGAATTTTAGTGAACAGCTATTACTTCTCGATGCAAATTCAAAAATGATTTTAATGTTAAAATAACCTTAAATAATTAGTGGAGACTAAAAATTCATTTATGAATATTTTATTTGTAATTCAATTTTTCGCCTCTTCAGACGTCATCAGGATCAAAACAAACTCTCAAGAGTGTTTCACAAATCATCCTGGGATACTGTGAAATCTGTACGATGGATACCTTGCTTTCTTACATACCAGAACGATCAGTATCAATTGGAATCCTGAGAACAACTTTTGCAGTGTACCCTGACTTTCCTTTGATTATTGTGATGGAGATGAGTCATAGTTCCATCATTAAGACTCACAAGAGAAAATAATGCAGATTTCTGAATCCCGACTTTTGATGAAAAAGTTCAAAAATGCATCTTTGCATTTTCTTAACCAATGTTAAGAGGAGAGAAAAATAAAATTAATATTCATTAATTTAGATTAATTTTTATTTTTTATTTTCGCCTCTACTCTACAGTGTCATTGGCGATGCATTCAGTTATATTCTGTTTACAGTATGGTATTTCTTTTAAGTATTTGATCAGAATGGCTATTTTTTCTTCTTCACCTTTTAACAGCTCACTCAATATTAGATTAATTTAAATATATTATAATGAGAGATATATAATAAGTTACAGATATCCTACAAACTTATGGTATTATTTCTCCAATAGTTATTATTATCTATAAATAATAATAACTTATCATTAATAATAAATTATTACAATTAGTAAATGGGGTCACCTGTGGTGTAGTGGTTAGCATAGAAACTTACAATACTAAAGATCGCGGGTTCGCGTCCGAATGTGGATAGGACCAAAAATGGAGGTCCCGAGCCTTTAAAATGTCAGTTACTCGTTAAAGATCCCTATCCTAATTATACATGGATAGACAAAATTTAGGACTCCCATCGCCCGATTAGCCTTAGTGGCATAAAGTGACGTTAAAACAAACAAACAATTAGTAGATAATTATTAATTATTTACTTAAAATATTTGTATTGAAATAATTATTTAACTTAAAATATTTGTACTTATTTTTAAAAAATTGCAAATATTTTTTGGAACTTTTTAATATCTCTCTTGAGCCGAGCTCTGTGGTTTAGCGGTTAGCATCCTCGCATGTAACGCAGGAGACCCGGGTTCGACTCCCGGCGGAGCCAAATCTTTTCTCTTCAAAAAATAAATTATTTAAAACCATTTATGTGAAATGAATTCATTAGACGTTAATATTTACGTCTATTTAGATAATCAAAACCACCAATGTGACAAAATTTGTTGAAATCAGATGAAGATGTACAAAGTTAATAATTGCGCCCCCCTCCACAAAAAAAAAAAAAAAAAAAAAAAACAGCAACATCAAACTGAAATAAATATACATGCTCAATATTTAGAATTTTCAATCGGGAAAATGAAAATGAAAATATTTTCATTTTTTATATTTTCGATAGGTTAAATGATGGTCAGGATTTTCAGTTACAATGATATTTATTATGGTAAGCCAACGTTTCGATCCAACTTGTGGATCTTCATCAGGGCTAAAAGAAAACAAATATATGAGTATCTATGCTAGAGGGTGACAATAAATGGATACATTACAGAACTGATAATAATATAAAAGATGGTGTATACATAAATATTAAAATAAGAGGCTGGTTAACAAGATAAAATAGAATATGATATTTACCTACTGAGTCCAGGTGGATACTAAGACTTAAGGTAAAAATAAGGTGAGAGGTAGTGGTAGGGGGTTAGTTTGCCGACTTCAAAGGTTTTTGGCGGGGAAATCCAACGCTTTTGAAGTGAAGGCACATGACAACTGAGTGAACAAAAATATTTAATTACAATACAAAAAATAATAATAGTACAAGAGGTACAGAGATAATTGCAGGTACCTATGAAATCAAAACTAGGATTTGAGGATGCGGAAGATGTTAGAATAAGTGGGTGAAATTATCTCTTTATCTGTTTTGTGATTTACCGGGTTATTTGTTTCTAGATGGATGAAAATGGATTCTGAGAGGAGACGTTTGTCGTGGTTAGATACAACGATATTTTTTTCATTAAAAAATATGTAGACGACCTCCTATTGATTCTCAATCCTAACTCTATCACTGATATTCTCGCCGCCTTTAACTCCTACCATCCACGTCTCCGTTTCACTATAGAATTGGAAACCAATTGTACCCTTCCATTCCTAGATATTTCCATTACCAGAAACCCGGACCATTCTATATCCACTAATTGGTACACCAAACCCACTTATTCTGGCCGACTCCTGAACTATTTTTCCCAACATCCACATCACCAAAAGATCAACGTCGCAAAAAACCTCATCCACCGTAGCCTGACCTTGTCCGATCCACAATTTCATTGTCATAACAAAATCCGCCTGAAAAATATCTTACAATCTAACGATTTTCCTGAGCACTTAATAAAAACACTTATCAATAACAATGCTAAAACTCAAAATCTCTCTTACAACTCTTCACAACCTCCGATTTCTACTTTCCAATACAGATCTATCCCATATATCCCCATTCTCTCAAACAAAATTAAAAAATCCTTCTCATCGAGTTTCCCACACATGCGCCTAGTATTAAAAAATAACAATAAATTAAAAAATCTTTATACAAAACTCAAAGACCCTGTACCTCTCCTAGACAAGTGTAACGTAGTTTATCGTATCCAGTGCTCCACGCTTAATTGCAACAGTTGCTATATAGGTGAAACCAAAAATTATTTTAAAAAACGTATTTATCAACATAAATACAGTATTTCCACGCGTAATTCGTCTACATCTAAATTAGCAGAACATGCCATCGCCCACAACCATTCCTTTGACTTTGAGAACCCCTCCATATTAGCAACTGTATCTAACCATGACAAACGTCTCCTCTCAGAATCCATTTTCATCCATCTAGAAACAAATAACCCGGTAAATCACAAAACAGATAAAGAGATAATTTCATCCACTTATTCTAACATCTTCCGCATCCTCAAATCCTAGTTTTGATTTCATAGGTACCTGCAATTATCTCTGTACCTCTTGTACTATTATTATTTTTTGTATTGTATGCTTCTTTCTGTATATTTTCCATATTTGTATGCATTGTTACATTATGTATTATCTCATTTTTATGTTATTATTCAGTCCAGACACAACTATTTGTATACAGTACCATATATTTTGTTAGTTTTAAATATTTTTGTTCACTCAGTTGTCATGTGCCTTCACTTCAAAAGCGTTGGATTTCCCCGCCATAAACCTTTGAAGTCGGCAAACTAACCCCCTACCACTACCTCTCACCTTATTTTTACCTTTAGTCTTAGTATCCACCTGGACTCAGTAGGTAAATATCATATTCTATTTTATCTTGTTAACCAGCCTCTTATTTTAATATTTATGTATACACCATCTTTTATATTATTATCAGTTCTGTAATGTATCCATTTATTGTCACCCTCTAGCATAGATACTCATATATTTGTTTTCTTTTAGCCCTGATGAAGATCCACAAGTTGGATCGAAACGTTGGCTTACCATAATAAATATCATTGTAACTGAAAATCCTGACCATTATTTAACCTATTATATATATATATACATATATATATATATATATATATATATATATATATATGTTACTTGACTGTTGTAATAGGGTTTTTGAGGTTCAGTCGATAATAAACAACGTTATGGCGACGTTTCGAGACTTGATTGTTCCAATTATTTCCATATAATTGATAAAATATAAATAAAATTGATCCAAATAAATATAAGAAAATTTCCATTGATTTCGGTGAAAACTTTAACATAAATAAACTTTAACATAAAATACAAATGGATTCGTATTAATGTGGTAGGGATATCATAAAGAATTTAGAACTTTTGTGGCTGTTTCGACTAACATTGAAAAATGTTCTTCTTTTCAATTATATAAAAATTAATGAATCTGGTGTGTTTTTTATTATTGGTTTTTTTTTTTTTTTTTTAGCTATTTTATATTCTAGAAGGGTTGTTGGTCTGCTTTGTCTCAGCTTATGAAAATTAAGATGGATAGCCGTCATAGCTTCAATAAGACAGGGATAATCCATCGCTTGGATTGTAAAGCAAACCACATCCCTTCTTGCTCGGAAGGAATACACAATAGATGGAGCGGAAGGTATTGAGGTTCTAGTCTCGCACCCACCAACCCCTGCCAGAATTGGTGGTTCCAATCCAAAGAACGTGTTCAGTGTTGTTCACGCTTCCCAGATACAGGATATAAACCATATGGCACTCATTTGCCGTATTATAAAAAAATTATCGGAGTTGATAAATGTACTCAAATCATACTTTTCATTACATTAAAACTATCATGATAAAATTAATATTTACTTTAGTCATGAGTAGAAAATTACTTTTAAACAAGTTAAAATTGGAAGTTTATATCCTTTTGATGAGAAAACCCAAGCCCTTCTCAGGCATGGATCGTACAAAGGGCCACCCTTTTAAAACTTTCAAAGTCGAAAATAAAAGGAATAAAGGAGCTTGAGAAGGTTTGCCGAAGACTTTGCAAGGAAAAGGGGGGAGGCGGAAAGGGGTGGAATTTTCATCGTATCGGAATGGGTTTGTGTGATATTTTATAAGACAAACAAGGATTTTTAGCCTTTTTTGTGTGGGAGTTCCTTATGGAGAAAATAATTGTCCCGTTCCGAATATAATGATTAAAATATATTGAGTCGAGAGGGTTTGATTGAATCAGCTTTAAAATGTAATGTGTTTCCTGAATAATGAAGTAATAAAAGAAAAGGTCTATTGGCGAAAAGAGCTAAATGAACTGGCAGAAAAATATAACATTTAAATGAATATTCAATCTAATAATCAAATAACTGGGACTTAACACTACAGGAATTTAGAGAATCCTTAACAGAAATTTATAAATTAAAATTTATATAAAAGGCTTCAACTCTGATAAAATGATTCTAGATACATGACCCTAAAATTAATTTCAATGTCGTTAAATGGATATTCAAAGTTAGATGTGAGTTATTATATTTAAATTGTAACAGATTTTATCAAAACATTAATGTAATATCCTCGTTATGAAATAAAAAAGAAACTGAAAACACCTTGCACTTCCTAGCGACATGTACTATTTTAGCGGAAATCAGAAGATGTTTTGGTAGGAATTATAAAACAAAAAATTGTTTTTATTGTTGTTGTACTTTTTGTTTTAAAAAAATATTATTAGTAATAAATAAGAAGTGTCAGGGCGGTACATTAAGTTATATTGTTTATTTTAATTAATTGTTTTTTTTTGGGGTTGTTTAGTTTTGCTTGCAATATTAGTTATGTAGATATATCTTGGTTATGTATTAAAATGTATATTTATGTATGTATTGAGCCGAGAGGGTTTGATTGGATCAGCTCTAAAATGTAATGTAATATGAGTTTGGCAGTTGTTTCCGCCGTTGTTCAGCCGAGAATTGGAGTACCCTAGCAGAATGAGACAGTCATTCAGGAAGTGATTCTATATATTCTTTTTTTTTTACTTTCACTTACCTATATATGAAATGTATAGTAAGTGGAAGTATTACGATCGTGAAAAATTTCGACTTCCGGTTTTCAACGGAAATACACGTTTTGGGGTCCCCTGAGTCGAAATAACCAAGTCCCGCGAAATGGTCTGTGTGTGTGTGTGTGTGTGTGTGTGTGTGTGTGTGTGTGTGTGTGTCTGTGTGTGTGTGTGTGTGTGTGTGTGTGTGTGTGTGTGTGTGTGTGTGTGTGTGTGTGTGTGTGTGTGTGTGTGTGTGTGTGAACAGACTAGCTCAAAAACTATTTAACCGTGCGAACCTGAAATTGGGTATTTAGTGTATGTATATGCCCGCGATATGACAGAAAAATTTCATCGAAATTGGTCAAAGGGTGGGGGTACTTTATTTAATAACTTTTTACGTTTTTTTCGATTTTCTCAAAAACGGCTCTAACGATTTTGATTAAACTAAGTATATGATGTATTACTATGCCCGAGATATGACTGTAAAAGTTTCATCAAAATTGATTTCCGGAGGGGGGACTTTACTTAATAAATTTTGTATCATTTTCATGTGTTTTTTTTTTATTTACTCAAAAACGGCTTTAAAGATTTTGATCAAACTCGGTATTTGACGTATGTATATGCCAAAGATATGACATCCAACATTTCATCAAAATTGGTCAAACGGAGGGGGCACTTTATTTCGTAATTTTTTTCTAATTTTTACCTTTTTTTCGATTAACTCAAAAACGGTTTTAATGATTTTGATCAAATTCGTCATGTTTAATGAAAATTAGGTGTTCAATAATATCAGGTAAGTTTTATCGGTATTAAAATTTTCTGAGGGGGCTTAAATGGGGTAGGGGCCTTTTTTGTTTTCCTATAAAGTACCTTTGTTTTAGTTTATATTGAGAAATTAACTGTCTCTCATCACGCCTAAAAATACGAAAAGGCTGAATATGATATATGAAGAAAATCAAGTAAACATATACAGGAGAAAAAAAGAAAACTATTCCGTCAACTCATAAAACAACTTGAGCTCACGCATGCGCCGCACGCCTTTAATGACAAACCAATGCGTTATAATTAAAGATGTTCTGTTCATTTAATGAAAATTAGTTGTTACAAGTACATAGACAATTATAAAATCAAACGACTTGGAGTATTATGCTCGGATTGCCGAATTATCACAAGTAAAAAGTTTTATTTAATAATAAAAAAAATAGAGGGTGACTACTCAAGGAAAACCGGGCGCACAATTCTCTCCCTGAAGCAGATCATCCATCTGATTCAATGATAACTGAGCAAATTGATTATATTTAAAAAAAAAATTAAAAACCTGGAGAATTATAAGTTAAAATATTCATAAGGGAGTAGTGTTTTTTGTCGAATGTTATGCATCAGAGTTGGGCAAAATGTAGTTACAACTACTAACTACTAACTACAACTACTTTGGTTTGATTGTAGTTATAATTACTAACTACAGTTTGTAGTTAGTAGTTAACAGCTGGCAACTACATTTTTTAACTAGTAGTTAGAAGTTAAATTTTTCCAACTACCAACTACAAGTTAGAAAAATCTGGTGCGTGCACGCAACACACAACTTTCACTTACCAACTTACTTAGATTAGAAATTAATGCGTTTTGTTAATTGCCACTTCTCAAATTAACAGCACGGCTTTAATTATGAACAACGGTCTGTCATTAAAGGCGTACTACGCATGCGTGGGCTCAACGAGTTTTATGAGTTGTCTGAATATTTTTCTCCTCTTTATGTTTTCTTTATTTTTATCATATCTCGTATTTAGCCATTTCTTATTTTTAGGCGTAACGAGAGACAGTTAATTTCTCCATGTAAACAAAAACAAAGGTACTTTATAAGAACGAAACAAACAAAAAAGGCCCCCCCCCCCAAAAAAAAGCCCCCTCAGAACATTTTAATAATGATAAAGCTTACCTAATATTAAAGAAAACCTAATTTTTATTAAACATGACGAATTTGATAAAAATCGTTAAAGCCGTTTTTGAGATAATCGAAAAAAAGGTAAAAATTGGAAAAAAAGTCTTGAAATAAAGTGCCCCCTCAGTTGGACCAATTTTGATGAAATGTTGGCTTTTACATATTTGGTATATACATACATCAAATACCCAGTTTGATAAAAATCGTTAAAACCGTTTGAGCTAGTCTGTTCACACACACACACTTTTTGTATTTTGTATTTTAGTGGCGGGTGGTTGGGGGGGGGGGGGGGGGGCGCTCTACAAAATAGTTTGAATTTCGTTTTTCTTTCACACGGGAGTCCAATTTTATGTTATCGGGGACGGTGTTTTTGATAAAAATATTCATTTTGTATTTTAGATGCGGGTGGGGGGGGGGGCGCTCTACAAAATAGTTCGAATTTCGTTTTTCTTTCACACGGGGGTCCAATTTTATGTTATCGGGGACGGTGTTTTTGATAAAAATATTCATTATGTATTTTAGTGGCGGGTGGGGGGGGGGCTCTCTACAAAATAGTTTGAATTTCGTTTTTCTTTCACACGGGGGTCCAATTTTATTTTATCGGGGACGGTATTTTTGATAAAAATATTCATTTTGTATTATAGTGGCGGGTGGGGGGGGGGGCGCTCTACAACATAGTTTGAATTTCGGATTTCGTTGACTTAGGGGTCCATTTTTATGTTATCGGGGACGGCAGGTTCTAATATTATGTTATCTCCGACAGTTTATACGAAAATAATATTTATTCTGAATGTGATTTAATCGTACTTTCTATATTTCTTATTTATATTTTGTATAACTATTTATTAGGGTGTCCCTTATTTTTCATGGTTTTAAATTTCTAACGAATAGGTGTTAGTTTTGTTCTTTTGCATCTTAAACAGTCGGAAATAAATTTTTACCTTATTTGGAGTACGATAACCCGTGCCGACTTGCATCGAATCATGTTCACACATGTTGCGCGGCAGTTTAATAATAATATAATATTTATTTTGAATGTGATCATTTATAATAATTTAAGGTTTAAAATGGTAAATGAAAAATAATTCCCGAATAAACCCTGGTAATATTTAAATCATATTATTTTAGCAAACAGTTATAAGATAGCCGAGTGGGCTAACGCGTTAGAAAATACGCGTTGCCCATGGTAACGTATGATTGATAACCCGAAGAGATAGCAATCGGAGCCAGAACTCGGAGCCAGGAAAAATTTAATAATACTCGGCATCCACTCCCCTGGCCCGGGAAACTCCGTATAGCCTTAAAAAAAAGTCAGGAAAGGGAGCGACAAAAAACAAAACAAAAAAAAATCATTTGAACCCATAATTAAAGAAACAGTGTTTACAGGGTTTCCCTTATATAGGCGAAAATTTTTAGATATCGAAATGCATACCTCCTATTTCTTTTTAAACTATCCAGACTTACTTAAATACAAAATTTCATTTTCCTACGTCAACGTTAACCCGCGCCGACAGAACTCCGCCGACAGATTTTGAAACTTGCTGTTTTTAACCCTTTCCGTTATATAGCTAAATCAATTGAAATATTAATTTTTTTATGAAATATTTATTAAAAGAAGATAAAATTACTGATCAGGCAGGACGTTTTCTTTTCTTTATTCTCTTTTTTACAGTCTGGATACAGATTCCTATGCTCCTGAACACAGCATAGCAAAAATTGCTTATGGTCTTCCTTTGGAGTGATAAAACCATGCAAATCTTGCATAAGTTTTTCAAGCTCTTTCAGCTGTATCATTAGCTGCCCTTAAAGAAAACACTTTCCTTTTCGCCTCTGAATAGGCAGCATCTTCATCACATGTAGAAGCGGGGTCTCGGGAGGAAATTCTTATCAATTTTAATCGAGAAAATAAATTTGTGCTCTTGACAGACACAAAATCACTTAATGATTTTCCTGCAACATTAAATAAGGTAGTATAATTAACAATTTATTAAAAACAGTATAAAAACATTACTATTTATTGTATTAAGCCCCTTTAAAAACCACGAATCTTGATTTGGTGCCTTCACCGCCAGACTACATCCAAGCCATGGTTTTACATATAAAACCGCATTGAATAAACAGACGTCGTTTTCCAGTTGTCTCTAAACTTTTTGAACAGTGGGATACCAGGACTACTTGTGACTTGTTGGTTTTTTGTTTCGAACACACATTTTAAAACCAGTTCGTAAATGTAATGGCGGCAAGCAAAGAGTAGTAATTCCCTGTCTAGTTTTTGTTCCAAAAGTACAGAAGCTCCTTTCAATCGCCCTGTATTAGACGCAGTTGTGTCACAGCACATTATTTGTACTTTGTCATCGAGGTTCCAGTCATGAAGTGTGTTCAACACAGCTTAAGCTTGATCCTGGCCGGAACAGCTCTCCAGTTTGGGTATAGTCAGAAGTTGTTCCTTTTCTCCAAATGAAATCAGAATTGGCTGGCATGCTTCTTTAGAACTTCTCAAGTCAAGTCCAGGTAATACTTTTCCATCCCAGTAAAATGTAACAATTTCAGGCATATTATTCTGAAAATCTGATTTTATAGATTCCGCTCTATCTTTTCGACTCTTTGTGCGATTACGTTAAATAGAAGATTTGTTTATCGGAAAATCATAACAGCTAAGATCAAGTGCATCTACTACAGCCTGAAATATATACAAAGGATCCCTTATGCTTAATTGGCATCTATCTAAAGCTGCAACTAACTTAGGCGTGATAAAGTCTTTCCTTCCTCTTTTTTTAGTAATTTGAGAACTTACCATTTGAGAGGTGGATGCTAAGGGTTCCTCAAGGCTTTCATCAGAGCTGGTAAGTTGATCGTGATGCCTTTGCGTTTGAATATGACAGTTTTCATTCAGATTCACAAGTTTTTTTACACAGTTAGGTATAGCTCTAGTAGAGCTTCTAGCTTTTTCCCAAAATATAATACACTCCTGAATGACGAGATTAGCACTTTCACTAACAGTCAATTTAACTTCGCGAATGTTAAAAAAAAAAGTACTGCAAGAACTTGACAATTAGACGGTAACTTTGCGCCTGTTATTTGATAATTTACGTCACCAAATAAGAAAACACATTTTTTATTGCTTCTTAATTCCACTGCCATCTTTAAAATGTAAAACAATACGTGTTAATCGCGAGAATAATTGAGAAAAAATGACAAATGCCGTGAAATCGCACTGCTACTGACTGCTGCGCAAAATGTGTGAACATGATTCGATGCAAGTCGGCACGGGTTATCGTACTCCAAACAAGGTAAACATTTATTACCGAGTGTTTTAGAGGCAAAAGAACAAAAGTAACACCTATGCGTTAGAAATTTAAAACCGTGAAAAATAAGGGACACCCTAATAAACACTCATACTGTACTAGATAAGATTATATTAGACCCTGACGAAAAAAATCCGAAAAGGTAATCATTATTAATATTATCATCATCAATATTAGTGCGCCACCGCCCCCCCCCCCCGTCACTAAAACACGGCATGAAAATTGTTTTGAAGAATACAGTCCTCGATAATATTGGACTCCTGTGTGAAAAAAACTCCAAAAATCTAACTTTTTTAAAGTGCGCCCCCTCCCTTTCCGCTATTAAAATACAAAATGAATATTTTTATCAAAAACACCGTCCCCGATAACATAAAATTGGACCCCCGTGTAAAAGAAAAACGAAATTCAAACTATTTTGTGGAGCGCCCCCTCACCCGCCACTAAAATAAAAAATGAATATTTTTATCAAAAACACCGTCCCCGATAACATAAAATTGGACCCCCGTGTGAAAGAAAAACGAAATTCAAACTATTTTGTAGAGCGCCCCCACCCCCACCACCCGCCACTAAAATACAAAATGAATATTTTTATCAAAAACACCGTCCCCGGTAACATAAAATTGGACCCCCGTGTGAAAGAAAAACGAAATTCAAACTATTTTGTAGAGCGCCCCCCCCCCCCACCCGCCACTAAAATACAAAATGATTATTTTTATCAAAAACACTGTCCCCGATAACATAATAATGGACCCCACTAATATTCCGAAATTAATAATATTTGGATAGTCATCACATTTGGATAGTAGTTAGTAGTTAAATAATTGTAGTTAACAACTTTTTAACTACTAACTAGTAGTTGGTAGTTAAACATTTTAACTACTTCTTCTAACTAGTAGTTGGTAGTTAAAAATTCTAACTATTTTTATTGTAGTTGAAAAAAGTAGTTGTACATTTCTAACTACCAACTACTAGTTAGTAGTTGCTCCGTGCAACTACTTAACTTGTAGTTAGTAGTTAAAAATGTAGTTAACTACAGGAAGTAGTTAACTACTGCCCAACTCTGTTATGCATGTAGGGGACCGAGATGTGCTCTAACAGTTTTTTTTTCCACTTGAATTATACTTTTCATTTGTATAGACTGTTTGTGCCAAAGGAAGGTCTGCTTTAACCGCATGAAGAATTACATGAGCACATTACCGCAGGGTCTTTCTCATTCAGCTATCCAGTACGTGTACTAGCAATATAGTTCTACTTTTGGTACCATAACCTTGACAACGCCATTAAGATTATATATAATATAAGATTATTTTTCAATGTACATCCATTGCTTATTGCGTTATTTTTATATCAAGAACCATTCTTAAAGCTCGTATTAAGAATCATATTCGATAATTTGACCTGATAAAAAATAAAAAAAAGCTACTTTGTACTTCTGGTATATAAAAATATTTTATTAAAGTTAAGAACCTAACTAAATCACAACTTTTTCGGAAAAGAAAACCCCTATCAAGGTCGGAAAACTCCATATCCTCCAGATTTATGGAAATAAAGTTAGCAACTTTCTAAGGACGGTCCCGTGGGACTGCTAAGTCATCCCCAATGCTGGGAAAACTTCTTCAGAAACAATAAGTGGAGTTTCCTCCACTCCTATTTAATATTATTCCTTTTTTAACAAGAATGTATTGTCCTATTTTCACTGGAATATTTAATCAGAATTTTGTATCGAAATAAACAACGAGGTGAAAATATGTCGGCGAAAATTAGTTTAGATAATTCTTAATTTAGATAATAAAGAAGTATATGTGACAGGAAATATAGATTGTTAGTTACAGGAGACACAGATTTGGTAGAGTTACGGAATAATTTATAAGCCTGTTGTGGTTTAGTTAAAGTTATTTCAGAGATGTTCCTTTACTGTTGTAACTGCGCGCGCATATCATTGTTTTGATTACCCTCCATCTATTTGTATTTTGACGTGAAAATATAACTGGTTTTTATTTCGGTTAGGTTATAAAAAGTACTAGAATTGCCTGGAACAGTTACAGTCAAGTATTGGTACCTGATCACATGTTTAGATGGTTCTAGACCTTTCTGAGTGGTTCTTTAACAGACCACATCTAGGAAGCAATCGACTAGTCGCTTAGTCTCACCATTGGCAGCGAAGAATACGGTTACTTTTGAGTACCTGCTTGTTACTGTCTTGAATTTATGTTATTTTTAGTGTTTTAATTGTCTGATTGAAATTTTTGTGTCGCTTAATGTTGCTCTGTAAGTGGTGTAACAAACGCTTAATATTGCTCTGTATGGTGTAACAAATCTTTGCCTAGATGATAAACATTTTTACCACTCTTTGTAATATCAAGATTTTGCTTTTAATTAATTTTATTATTAGTTTAAAACTGTTTCCTGGCTAAAGTTCAACTTTAAGTAACTCAAGACGTTAAGAAAATACCTTTTTAGGTATATTAAGTTCTACACAAATTTCTCACTTTTCGCTTTTAAATTTTATTTATTTTTTGCTAAAATACTGATATTAGTCTTATTTACCAAGGAAGGGGGAACGCTAGATAGTCAACTATATCATATTCTTTTTAATACATTCAAATCATTCTTCACTGTAAAGATAAAAACGTTTCAGCTAATCTAAAAACCTATATGGGATTGAGAATAGAACGTTACGCCAAACGTAAAAGTTTGGAGAAAGTTTTTATTTTTTACAACTCATATGACTATATGAGTAATACTACATGTATTAATGATAAATACACGTTGTACTACTCAAATAGTCATCATACTAATTATATTAAATTAATATTACTCTTAGTAAATTATTTACTAAGTACGACTTATCAAAACATGTAAAATGATGTATAAAAATTTAATTTTATGAATGAGGTAGATAACTTTAACTTATAACTATAATTATAATTTACATTTTTTTTTATTATCAAAATCAATATTCTTAATTCCTATTTCCTAGATTTGATTGTTTCCCCCATCTGAGGTTATGCAAGACAGGTTATGGATTAATCTGACATAGCGGGTAACCATGCGTAAGAAATAGTTTTACTCTTTAGGATTTCTAGGTTCCTCCGATTACAATATGTTCAGTTTTCATGGAGCATTTGAAACCTCATCGTGACACAGTACCCCAAGTATTAAAATTTTGAAGAACGAATATTAGCTTAGAATCAGGTCGTTCTTTTTTATTAACCTTTCAAGCCAAGATGCCGATACATCGACTTACACCACCATATGTAGAAAATTTATAAAACTTATAAAGAATAACTATAAATAAATTTAGTATATAAATTATAGTATAATAAACATATTATTTTCAATAATAGAAATACATACTCAGGTCAAGAATCGAAATAAAAACTGTCTTATCTTTCAAGTTGGACAAAACTACAAAAAATTTATGTAGTTTCGAATTTCATCCCGGACAGCCATAAATATTATAATATTGATTGTTAAACTACTACTACCGGATACTAATTATTTTTACAGGATACTAATAATTTTTACCGGATACTAAAATATTATTAGTATATTTTACATTCAATTAATATATTTAGTAACTAAAGTTAGAAAACAATTCCTACGCTACTAATAAGAAAAGGCTTTCTATGCCCGTTAACATTATGTTTATGAGATATTCTAAGGACGTCTAAAGATTTCCATTTTTATAATTATTATGAGGTACTTGGGTTATAAAAAGTATCTTTCAACTACATTTTGTAAATAAAGCCATTATAAGTAAATATAAAGAATAAAGTTAACAAAGAAATAAAGTGAATGTTTTTTTTTCAAATGATAACTGTTAGAACAGATATAAGGAATATATATATGAAGAATGTGTAAAATATTCGAATTAACATAAAAATGGCATTAAGAAAGAATTACTTATTGTGTTCATAGTGCAAGTTCCAGATGGTGTCATTCCTCACAATATGAATATTTATATGTGCATTAAAGGAAACAAGGACATATTTTAAATTTTACATTTTTAATAATTGCAAATAATTTATCATACGTACTAAAATTTACAAGACGTGATGATCTCATAAAGAAAATTTTAACGACATATACCTTCATATTATTTTTTATTTATTTATTATTACTTTTTTTTTTTTTTTTGAGAACCTAAATTTATATTTTCGGTTGGGAAATAACCCCTGAACATACTTGTATTGGACCTACCTTAGATGGGAGTCACGAGTGGAGTAATGGTTAGAATGGCCAACTGATTAACACAGATGGGCTTTTTTAAAGGGAGTAAAAACTCCTTTGCATTGAAATCCGAGGTAAAATGGAGGTCACGATATTTTGTGAAACCAGGCACTGGTCAATGATTCCTATCCTAATTGTACCTGGGTAGGTAAAATTTAGGACTCCCACTTTAGCCATAATAGTCAATAACCCTTAACTCTGCTAGCACCGCGCTTGCAAAATATAATATTATATGGTCATTAAAAAAAAAATTTATGATAGAGAGATTCTATAACAAAAAATATTACACTATCACTCAACAATTTCTTGTCCATTTAATATGTTACGTACACAGCGGACCAGAGCAAACTGTAGCTCAGCCAGTACCATGCTTGTCTACCTGGCACAATAAAAGATCACTTTTTATATAATATAGACAAATAATATATATTTTTGGGAATACCAAATACCATTTCTATATCTATTCATTTAAGACAAATGGACGTCTTAACAAGTTTAACACTTAACTTATTCTTCCTTGTTGTATGGATCATATTAACAGTAATTAAAATTATCTAAGAAATAATAGATGCGAGGAATAATGCTATGACACTAACAATCACCAGTAAAACTAAACTACTACAACTATGAAGTATTGTAGTCCATGTCGAATGGCCATCAACCCCCATGTTTATATATTGATTATCGTTTAGTTAATTGCTGTTGCCTCGCTTCTGATTGGTTGTGTTAATTTTATATGGACTCCATTACTCTAATGGTCCCCTGATGGAAGCATTGAATAGAAACATAATTGTATCAAACAATTTACCCTCTCAAAATATTTGCCCGTAGTATTTATAATGTATTTATCCGTCATTAATCATTATGTTTTACACATTGGTTCAGTTGTGCTATTATACAATAATAATCAAAGAAATGTTTATTATAAACAGTAGTTTTGTAGTAGATCTTATTTTCTTATCTGAAAAACACAACAAAAAAAAAATAGGCTAAAATACTGTTTTACTGCTACTACCACCGGTTGCTAAGGGACTATTCCATTCACATCAACACTCTTCTTTTCCTCAACATCTCAGATTTTAATGAAATTGGTACATACGATACCTTCCTGTAAACTAAAAAAAAATACCAAATTTCAGCTCAATATCTCAAACGGTTTTCAAAATATAGCTATGTAAACTCATTGAAAAACGCACAATTTTGACCTGTCGCATCATCTGTAAATTAAAATTGCTGCACTTCTTGGCAAGATTGAGAGATGAAATTGGTGTCATTTTAAAGTTGAATCTAAGACCTTCCTTAAAACATGCAACTCAATAGGGGTAAAGAGGAAATTTGTTACGGATTCAAAAATTGAATCAAAATTTCAAATTTGAATTTCTCAAAAAGCGCACTTATTAAAAATCTTATAAAAATTATGATGGGACAGCAATAGGTTCATGCTTAAAATAATTATTGAAAAATGTAAGTTTTGCTTGTGGATGGAAAAAAACATTAGCTATTAAGCTTCTCAAACTGTAGCCCATTATCAATTTACATTATTTATTTATCAATCTAATTGCTTTCCTACACCAGTCACAAATCTTTGAAACATTGTCTAGTTGTGGATATTGTGATTTGACACATCCATTTTGTCACATTTCTTAGTATTTTTTTATCTTTTACAGAATGCAGAATGCTTGTCTTGTTCGGAAGGATTGTAGCATTGTAGTATTTTGTATCTTTCCATGTCTACTTAGTATAAGCAACAAGAATCCAATGCTTAGGAAAAAATAGCTAAAAGAAAAATGTATTTGTGGTTATAAATTTTTGTTATAATTCAAAGTTAGTTTTTTAGTGCTAGTTGAAATTTTCCTGAAGCATTCAACATTTTAGTTCATTGATTTATACGAGTTTGACAATGGGTCCACTAATCTTGTTTATGTGCGTAGTGGAATACAAACATGCAAGTTCTTTTTGCTCTTGTAATCTTTTTTTAAGATGTGGATTCTTCATTTTGATAGGAATACACGGCTGTAATTGTGTTTGTCAAGGTAATCTGAAATGAATACATCGTTGGTGAGTTCTTCTTAATTCTCTTCTTATAAATACATTAAGTACACCAATAATTCTTAATAATTAAAAAAATATTTTTGAAAGTGTAAACTCAATACTGAACCCTCAATAATTTTAATTAAAAAATCTGGATGTTAAATTCAGTTAATAGGTAATTGTATTCATATTAAGATAGGAGTGTCTAAACAATCCACTATGACGATATTTATTAAGGACACCTTAAGTAACTATATCATGATTGCAAGCATCTGTCGTGGGTGCGGGAAAGTACAAGAACAAAAGGAACTTGCATGTTCTTATTCCACATAAATAAGATTAGTCAAACTCGTCTAAATCAATGAATTAAAATGTTTAATGCTTTAGAAAGACTTCAACTAGCACTACAAAACTGACTTTGATAAATAACAAAAATGTATAACTACAAATATATTTTTTACTTTTGGCTATGTTTTTCCTAAGCATTGGATCCTTGTTGCTTATACTAAGTAGACATGGAAAGTTACAAAATACTAAAATGCTACAATCCTTCCGAACAAGACAAGCATTCTGTAAACGGTAAAAAAATACTAAGAAATGTGACAAAATGGATGTCACATTTCTTGTTTAAACTCCCTATCTTGCCTAGAAGAGCTGCAATTTTAATTTACAGATGATGCGACAGGTCAAAATTAGGAGTTTTTCAATAAGTTTACAAAGCTATATTTTGAAAACTGTTTAAGATATTGAGCTGAAATATGGTATTTTTTATAGTCTACAGTAAGGTATCCCATGTAGGTACCAAATTTCATTAAAATCCGAGATGGTGAGGGAAAAAAAGGGTGTTGATGTTAGACGGAATGACCCTTACCATGGATAAGATACAGTCTATCTATTAGAACCTGTAGTTAAATTCCTGTTTATATATATACGAGTATATATAGAATATATATATATATATATATAATTATGAAATAGTTTGTTTACAAAATGAAAATAATTTTAACAACAAATAAAAAATAATATAAGGAAAAAAAAGATTTAGAAAAACATATCAATTCATTTTTTTTTTATTTATTATGGTTCTGATTATTATTATAATTAAAGACTACAGCAGGTTGTATAGATAATTGTACCAAAACATTCTATTGATCTAGGTAGCGGAATATATCAGTAAATATTCTAGTACGTACGAAGTAGTTAATACACTCCCATTATAAATACTTAATATGCAAAACAGGTAAGGACGCTACGGGCTAACTACTATCTATAAAGACCACACTGCAACATTTTCTTGCTGGGTAAGGGACCTTAAGGGAATCAATCAAATCTAAGGGCCATAACCCGAATCCTAAAGGGATATAAATATAGTTTCTGGGTCAATTGTGGTACGGGCCTTTTTTCCGCTAGCTGAGTACGTACCGCCAGGTCGGAAGGGGAAAAAAATAAGGGTTGGAAAAACTGTATTTTTTTTAGGAGGGTCTGGGAATGACATCTCCCAAACCTTTAACCTTGCTTGCTCAACATGACCTATTACCAATATAACCTAATTGTTTTTTATTATACTGTTTGATTTTTGTATTTTTATTCGCGTGTTATTGTTTGAAATTAATAGTTGGCTTTGATTTGAAATTAATAGTTTAATTTTCTCAACTTATATAAATTGGCTTTCTTCCTCTCTTAGATTATTTCTTTGTTTATTTTGTAATCAATTCGAATATAAGTATTTACATTTTTTTTTGTTATTTACTATCAGATTAAAAATTAGCTCACTCGTTAAGAAAAACGTCAGCAGTATAAAAAAAAATAAACCTGACCTTTAACTAGAATATTGTCACTGTTTTCTCAATATTTACTTTTCTACATTTTGATTTGCACCATTTTATTCAAAGAATATCGATAGAAATAAGGTAACAAAATTTTGAATAAACTTTTGACAGGTACGATATATCATTGCCGCCTAAGGTACCATTATAAACTTCAAGGAAGAAATAGATTAATCACAGGGGCTTGGCTTCTGTGCGATAATTTATAACGGATATGAAAAGGACGATGGAAAAACCATGGCATTGAAGCCTTGAGGATACATTACCCTATATGAAAATAAGGGCAGCCATGTTTTGTATTGTATAGATTATCTAGGAGCTTTTGTTCTCTTCAAGGACCGCAGCATGCTCCTCTCCTTACTATGCAAAGCCATTCTAATTTCGTATTCCTATCTGATAGTGCCATTCATCAATCTTATTACTATATGGCTAAACAAGCCTTTGAGTCGTTTAAATTCACACACACATATATATAATATTATACTATATATATATATATATATATATATATATATATATATATATATATATATATGTATATCTTAGTGTAAATATATATATTTACACAAATACAAAAGCAATGAAAAACCGAAATATTTGAGGGGTCTTGACCCCGTGCCCCCCTCCTGAATTCCATGGTTACACTTGTACAGCTAATTGTCAGTTCTCACTAGCTTGCTTCGTTTTCCTCTAAGTGACCTGTATTCAATTTTCATCTGATAATATGATAATAGTATCTATTTGTATTATGATTTAATGAGCCCGCTAAAGATTTTAAAAAATGAATTCCATATATTTTTTATCTTAAATGACGCCCATTCGTTGAAATAGCAAAACGCTAAAGTTCCGACGGAGACTATGATATATTATATCATACTATTATACACAGATATTCTAAATTAACTTCCAGCCATGTACTAGGTATATTCTAAAACTGATTATCTAGTTATTTAGGTACTACGATATTACTACGTAGTAATATTATAGTAATTTAGATACTAAATTACTACGATATTCTAAAACTAAGCCTATGTACTCAAATCTATACGGGCCTGCAAAAGTGACACATGTCAAAAAATACTAACGTTTCAATCTCCATATTTAAGATTAATTACGAACCCACCACTCTACGTTTCAAATTATACATACATCCTTCACAAAGACTTAAGCGTTTTGACTGTAACAAACGCTTAAAAAAAAAAACAATATAAGGCAAGACATGATTTTTCTAACAAATCTCGGCGAAGCTCTGAAGTGGAGTTGGATGAGGGACCCCGTAGTCTGAAAAAGGGAGATAGAGAGGGAAAAAGAGAGAGAGAGAGAGAGAGAGTGAGAGGGGGAGAGTGAGAGAGAGAGAAAAAGAGAGGAAGAGAGAGAGAGAGAGAGAGAGAGAGAGAGAGAGAGAGAGAGAGAGAGAGAGAGAGAAAGAGAGAGAGAGAGAGAGAGAGAGAGAAAGAGAGAAAGAGAGAGAGAGAGAGAGAGAGAGAGAGAGAGAGAGAGAGAGAGAGAGAGAGAGAGAGAGAGAGAGAGAGAGAGAGAGAGAGAGAGAGAGAGAGAGAGAGAGAGAGAGAGAGAGAGAGAGAGAGAGCAAAGAAAATGCTCGTGAAAACACTAATGAAAAAAGCTTGGTGCAATGAAGACGGCACGTGAGAAGAATAGTCTAAGGACCAGAGTCGATGACGAATGGGGGCCATAACTTATAACGGTGATAAACCGAGCTCGATAACTTAGCCTCGTCCAGTCGGAATCGGTTTTCACTGCTTTCCATGAATACAATCTTTACGGATGATCGAGGAAATCGGAAAATCAATTAATGGGACTATTGGGTCCATTCTAGGTGGTATACTATGGTTAGGTACACTCTTTCTTTTGCAATATCTGTAAATATACGACTCGCCCTTCATATAAAAATTTTTTTGTGAATTAGTAATATCAAGAATAATTAGTCTTAAAAAATATTTTTACTTTCACTTACCTATATATGAAATATATAGTAAGTGGAACTACTGCGATCGTGAAAAAATTCGACTTCCGGTTTTCAACGGAAATACACGTTTTGGGGTCTCCTGAGTCGAAATGACCAAGTCCCGCGAAATGGTCTGTGTGTGTGTGTGTGTGTGTGTGTGTGTGTGTGTGTGTGTGTGTGTGTGTGTGTGAACAGACTAGCTCAAAAACTATAAACCGTGCGATCCTGAAATTGGGTATTTAGTGTAGGTATATGCCCGCGATGTGACAGCATAAATTTCATCAAAATTACTTAAAGGGAGGGGGTACTTTACTTAGTAACTTTTTAGGTTTTTTTCGATTTTCTCAAAAACGGCTCTAACGATTTTGATTAAACTGAGTATTTCATTTATTTATATGCCCGAGATATGACTGTAAAAATTTCATCAAAATTGATTAATCGGAGGGGGGACTTTACTTAATAAATTTTGTAACATTTTCACGTGTTTTTTTTATTTACTCTAAATCGGCTTTTACGATTTTGATCAAACTGGGTATTTGATGTATTTATATGCCCGAGATATGACTGTAAAAATTTCATCAAAATTGATCAACTGCAGGGGGCACTTTACTTAATAAATTTTGTATCATTTTCACGTGTTTTTTTTATTTACTCAAAAACGGCTTTCACGATTGTGACCAAACTGGGTATTTGATGTATGTATATGCCAAATATGTGATAGCCAACATTTCATCAAAATTGACCAACCGAAGGGGGGACTTTACTTAATAAATTTTGTATCATTTTCACGGGGTTTTTTATTTACTCAAAAACGGCTTTAACGATTAATAAAAATAAGATATGAATGTAGAAAAATGTGTGACTTTGGGAAATGGTATTTAACAAAACACGTCAATTTCTTATCTAAGTAAGTTGGTAAGTGAAAGTTGTGTGTTGCGCGCACGCACCAGATTTTTATCATTAAAATTAGTTTTTAAACACAAAACAAAAGGACCCAGCCGCAAAAAATAAGAACTGAAAGCGTTATTAATTTATTGTCTTCTACTGTCAACGTTTTTTACTGAAAAAATTATACTTGACTATTTAATGAAACTTTAATGTACTCTAGGTAAAGGATGTAATTAGTTTTTGGCAATGATTATCCATATAGTTTATTTATTTAAATAGACATAAATTCAGGGTACCACTGTCACTACCATCGAAATTGATACATGCATCTTGTCTAAAATATTAATTATAAATATTTCATAAAAAAATCGTGCTGCTTCAATAGTAATGCCAATATACGATTACTTCGAAGTTCACATCCGATCAAAAATATTCCAGTAGATGGTTCTGTCTAGAGTATGCTTATAAGAAAAATAAGATAATACTAAAAAGGTTATCAAACAAAATACGGTAAACCCTCATTATTACGAACTCGGATATAACGATCACCTCGATATAGCGAACAAAAAATCCTATCCCCCCAAAATTACCATTATATTTCTGCGGATCCCCCCTCGTTATAGCGAAATCCTCGGTTGGTGCGAACTACGAACTAAATTTGATGCCTGAGAATTATTATATTCTGTTATAACGAACTGCTAGAATTTTTATTATTATTTTTTTTTTTTACTGTATTACGTAGAATGAGTGCGGGAAGATGAAGTAGCTCCAGTTTCTAGAATTGAGGTGTTTTTTTAATCTTAACTAATCCGATTTGCTTTTGCTCTCTCTCTAATTCCATTGACTTTTTTCTCAAAACTAACTCAGTTCTGTTTCGACTTCTGTATTATTCGACTCAATGTACTATAGTCGTTTATATTGTTTTTTTAAATACATAATGAGTTCGTTGGTAAACATGTGTCACAAACGTAAATCCTTATCAATCGAGGAAAAATTAAAAATTCTCTTCTAAGTAAGAATAGGGAATTCTAAGTAAGAAAACCATCACAGAAAAATATGGAATTCAAAAATGAACATTGTCAACCATTATAAAAAAAAAAAGATAAAATAGATTCAACCGCAGCCGAAGGATTAACTTCAGCATCAAATAAACAACTGCGCTCTGCCGCTCATGAATATTTGGAAAAAAATTGATAAATTGTTTTAAACAAATGAGATCTCAAATACCAATCTTAGACCGGCTTATTAAAGCTAAGGCTAAAGAACTCTCAAGTGAACTTGGCAGGTAAATAATTGAATCTCATTGTTTAATTAATATGTAGATTATCTAAAAATTAATTACACACATGCGATTTAATTTAACTAGTTCTAATGAATGAATTTTTTCGAAATATAATCAAATTAGTGCGGCCATTGGCTAAAAAAAAGAATCCTCGGTTATAACGAATCTCGTTATAGCGAACTATGAAAATCAAACCCCCTACCAGTTCGCTATATCGGGAGTTTACTGTATTCATTACTCTAGATAAAGTAAATACATAGGTATTCATGTTATAACTTCAGGAATATTTTAGTACTATATTTTTATAGTAACACAGAGTATACAGATAGCATATACAGAGTACTGTAATATAATATTACAGAAATATTTTCGTATATATTACTTACTATTTATTCCTTAACTATTATCTATTCACCATTCATATTTAAGGATAATAAATGTATCAATTCCGAAGATGATGGCAGTGATACGTCACTCGAAACGTCATTTCATCTTTAGTAATTATGTAAATAAATGATAAGTTTTGTTTTATATTTTCCAGAAATGTTTATTTTTTTTCTTTCTTCTCGTTTTCCCAAGTTTGCTTTTGTACTCCGGCTAATAGATCTTAAAATTTAAATTTAGTATTTGAGCTAATGGAATACGAACAATTAATTCCTCTTTTCATTGTCCTCTTTCTCAACAACATATCTTTAAACACTTAGCCTGTTGAAATTATTTAAACTTACTATCTACTGGATGATTTTGAGATTTATTCTTTAAATCTCGAGACGATCAAAATTATTTTGACAAAAAACTTGGAGATCGAAACAGCAGTTTTCTCGGTTAGAGGTCATTTTAGGAAATTGGCTCATCATTTTCTTCATCATTAGAAAATCATTTTTGGGTCTTTTTTACATTATCCCCACATTTATATTTTAAATTAAAACATGTGATTCTAATGATAACTGTGACAAGTTATTCAGTTACTTGCTTCAATAACAGTTATTAATTATTTACCTGTAACCAATGACTCCCTATTAAATATCCATAACCTTAACCTATATAAAATATATATATATATAGTAATCAGAAAATTCAACATAACATCATTTATTTAATTACCAAAATAAACTATAATGTAAATATTATTTGGGAGGCCAATAATCTTTTATGTTGGTCAATATGGCTTTGAAAAGATCCTCTTTTTCATGTCTCCTTCTCCACACAAATTCACATAAACACGTAAACATCAACCAAGTTCTTTCTTTCAAAATTTGATGGTACAATACTCATTAGCCCACGAATAAATTAATAATAAAGATTTTCTTAAAGATAAACGTGTACTTTCAAACCAAGTATTCTTAAAAACACTTTCTTCTGTTCTGCAACCAGCCCTCGAATATCTCCATCTCGGACATTTATCATTCCTAAATGCAAGTTTCATTAAATGTCCTTTTCTACATATACTTCTTTTATGTATTATTCCGTAATGTTGATAAAATTTTAGCACTTTTATTTCAATTTTAAAAACACTAGAAAGTTCAATAATATTCATTTTGAATATAAAAGTAACAAAAATATATTTGAACACCTGTTAATATTAATTACTAGTAACAGTTACTCAATTTTTTCTAAAAGTTATCTATAAAGCACGTGTTTTTATATAAAATATAGATGTGGGGATAAAGTATAAAAGACCCCCCATTTTTTACAATATTTAGAGAAAATAATATTATTTTTATTTTCACTATAGGATAAATTTTAATATTCTAGATTTATCAAAAATTAATAATAAATTATTTTTTTTAGATTTATCAAAAATTAATATTATCAATTTCAATAATGACTATTAGTTTGTTGTTATATTTTTACAAGAGGAGATAATTTTAGTATGTATATCTATTGATTAGCTTTTCATTCATGTTAAATCAATTAATAAAAACTTACTGATTAAAGTATTTACATACTTGAACACCGAAACTTTTTAATAAAAATTACTTGAACCGTTGGTTATAGTGTAATATGCGAGCTAAATTCAATTAAGAAAAACAATTATTTCGCCTGTTGTTATTGTGACTCTCTTAGTAAGTAAAAGTCTAAACTTTCGTGACTTTAAGTACAGAAAGTAGGCTTATTGGCTTTAAACTTAAACTTGAACTTGAACGTGGAAAACTCAAGAACTTTAAGCAGTTTATATACTTATAGTTAGTGGCATAGGGTTGGCAGTACAGGGTAACGATGGTGTATCTGTGTGGGGGAGAGGAACCGTTTTTTTTAAAGGAATTAAAAACAAATTGAAATGAAAGTTAAATAACGTATCTACAGATTTCTACCTATGAATGATCTCAAAAACATTAAGCTGTTTTCTAATTAATTAATTTTTTTAGGTGTGGCATTCAGGCATTCAGTGACATAAATGTATGTAAAATATTTTATAATTAACTATGCCAATCTCTACTCCAAAGATATTCAATGTCTTCTTGTTTCTTAATTTTTTTTTTTTTTTTTACTCTATAGAGTTTAATTCTTATTGTCACGATGAAACCAAAACCGTTGTTCATTACTGTTCCGTTTTACCATGTTTTATAATCGGCTGGAACGGTTACAATCGATAGTAGGTATGTGATCACATGTTTGGATCGTTCTATCCCCTCCTGAATGGTTCCATACCAGGCCATATGTAAATGAGCGATCGATTAGTGGCTTAGTCTAGCCTTGAACAGCGAAGCATTCAGTTACTTCTGAGTCACTGTTATGTTATAGTTAACTGTTCCGCTGCAAGTGATATTATTTTTGTTCTAATTGTTGATAATGAGATGGCCATAGATGAAATAATGACTTATCATGCATGATGAAGGAATGTACCCATTAGTGCCCCTTTCTTATTCAATTTTATTCAATGAGTAGTCTCTCGACCAGCGCCTTTTCAACCTCCTCCTCATATCCCGGGGTGTGACGCCCGTACCTCTTATTGAGATGTTTATGTCTCCGTTCAATTTTTTAAGAAATGAATAATAATGCTTGATAAATACAAATTTAACCGAGTAAACAGGCCTTTATAAAGGATGGTTTACTATTTACTTTTTTGAATTAATAAGAATAAAAATTGTACAAGTCCGATTTTAAGCATTTTGGAAAAATGAATTTTTTATATTGAAACATGTAAAAATAGGCGTTGAGCACAAAAACAGTAAGATTGCTAACTACACTCGTTGACACCTAACTTAGCATGGTAGAAAAGTGGTTGAGAAAAAAGAAGTACTTATCCATGGAAACCAAACATTTCACAGCAGAAAGAAGTTTTCATACTCGCTGATAGAGTTGAAGAACTGAACGGGAAGGCAAAATACAGTTTGAAGATTCAGTCTTCGGGTCTGGCCACACATGTCCGCACCGGATCCGCACCGTAGCAATAATACAGGTTATGTTCAGAATATTTTTAATTTAACTTACATATTACCTTTAGTTATGCCTAAAGTTCAAGCCACACATGTCAGACACAGGCCACTTTAGGCATAACCTAAGGTAATATGTAAGTTAAATTAAAAATATTCTGAACATAACTTATATTATTGCTGTCCGGTGCGGACATGTGTGGCCAGACCTTTCCTCGTCTACTTCCGAACAGACTCGGGCTGGATTCCATTCAGGGTGTGCTCAATGTTTCCAACAATTGAAGCATGGAAATGCTTAAGGGTATAAGTGCCTTAGGAAATTATCACAGAAATGATGTTACTTATAACCTCTAGGGTGAACTACGTTCAGTGCTTATAAGCATATGTCATCTGTCATGCGTTCAATGAACTCAATTCTAACAACAAAACATTACTTATACCCATTTCTGAAGAATGGCTTTGGCACATGTAACAACATGGCAAAATAAAAAACTTTGCTTTATTTTGTTGGCACTTAGACCCTTATGCATTTCAACACTTCAATTGTTTTTATATTAAACTAAAAACAAAAGTCATATTTGTTTTTAAGTGAAACTTCATTTTTTTGTTTTAGCGGAAATATTTCCTATGACATCCTAGTAATGAAATTGCGTTTTGTAAGAGCCTATAATAAAAAGGAAGTATTAAAAGAGGGTAACATAAAGTGTATGACATACAGCCTATGCCTAGCGCCATAACCAACGGATATATTGCCACCGCCGTCCCTTAAAGCCTATATTAAATTTTCTCCTGTTCGCAATCTTTAGTGTTATAGCCCCGGTGGCTAAGGTTCGTAGTACAAACCTAAAAATCCAAACTTGAAGATGTTATCCTACTCAAAAGGGTTCAATCTTATTAACAATAAGACTGATATGTTAATACACTACACAGGGTGTTCTGCATAGGTACCGAAAAAACAAAAACAAATAATACTACATCAAAATTCCTAACCTACAATTTGCTTATGTAATACCGTATCACCCAGTGAGTTATAATTATTTTTAATAAATATCAAAGACCGATTCTAATTTTGATGTGGGTATAGATGATTGTAGATATAAAATCAGATAAAACAATAATTAGTAACATGCTATTGCAATAGGCATTTCGTTGCTAGGGTGGAGGCCCGTATGGAAAAGAGAACACCCAGGAGGAATGTTTCTAAAGCGGACCTTACACGATCAATAATATTGTCAACATCAGTATTGTCAACCTCTGTTAAGCAAGCAGGACCAAAGCAGCAGAATCAAACGGGACCAATAAAAGGATTTAGTGCTCATTTTGTGCTGCAAAAAAAAAATTTGTACCTTGTGCCCGTTTGAAGAAATTCGTGGCGCTGCTAGCTTTATATCAACCTAGCAGGACCACAAAAAAATTTATTTACAAAAAGATAAATTTCACCCGGAATCATTAGTGCAGATTTTGTGCTAATTTGTGCTGCAAAAAAAAAAAAATGTACCTTGTGCCCGTTTGAAGAAATTCGTGGCGCTGCTAGCTTTATATCAAGCTAGCAGGACCACAAAAAAAAAATTTACAAAAAGATAAATTTCACCTGGAATCATAAGTGCAGATTTTGTGCTAATTTGTGCTACAAGAAAAAACAATCCAAGTCGTGTCATTTTATAAAAAATCGATGTCAGCAATAATTACTGTGCGCGTAAAAATCGAAAAAGAAGAAAAAAAAACATCGCTATTCGGAACCTGCGAAAATTCAAAAAACTATTTATTCTAAAGGTGTGATATCAAGCAAACATAATAGTGTACGATTAATTTAGTATGTTTTATAAAAACTTTTAAACTTATACTGGGTACCGCAAAGGATAAAAAATTGAAAAATAACTGTCACCTCCCAGGACGAGCACAAATTTTAAAACCTATTCTGCAGCGTACTACGATATCTATCTATTGTAACAGTATACGATTTATTGAGTTCTGCTGGCTGTAAGTCAAGAAAATAAATTTTGAACTCGTAAATAAAGGGTACCGCGAAGTATAAATAATTGAAAAATCACAGTCACCTTCCGGAACGAGCACAAATTCTGAAACCTATTCTACATCCTACTATGATATCTAATTATTGTAACAGTATACGATTTATTGAGTTCTGCTGGCTGTAACTTAAGAAAATAAATTTTTAACTCGTAAATAGCGGGTACCGCGAAGTGTAAATAATTGAAAAATCACAGTCACCTCCCGGAACGAGCACAAATTCTGAAACCTATTCTACAGCCTACTATGATATCTATCTATTGTAACAGTATACGATTTATTGAGTTCTGCTGGCTGTAGCTCTAGAAAATAAATTTTGAACTCGAAATAGCGAGTACCGCGAAGCATGAATAATTGAAAAATCACAGTCACCTCCCGGAACGAGCACAAATTCTGAAACCTATTCTACATCCTACTATGATATCTAATTATTGTAACAGTATACAATTTATTTAGTTCTTCTGGGTGTAACTCAAGAAAACAAATTTTGAACTCGTTCTACCATCCTATCATCCTACTATGATATCTATCCATTATACAGCCAGCAGAACTCAATAAATTGTATACTGTTACAATAGATAGATATCATAGTAGGCTGTTGAATAGGTTTCAGAATTTGTGCTCGTTCCGGAAGGTGACTGTGATTTTTCAATTATTCATGCTTTGCGGTGCCCACTATTTACGAGTACAAAATATATTTTCTTGAGTTACAGCCAGCAGAACTCAATAAATCGTATACTGTTACAATGGATAGATGTCATAGTAGGGTGTAGAATAGGTTTTAGAATTTGTGCTCCTTCCGGAAGGTGACTGTGATTTTTCAATTATTCATACTTCGCGGAACTCGCTATTTCGAGTTCAAAATTTATTTTCTTGAGCTACAGCCAGCAGAACTCAATAAATCGTATACTGTTACAATAGATAGATGTAATAGTAGGATGTAGAATAGGTTTCAGAATCTGTGCTCGTTCCGGGAGGTGACTGTAATTTTTCAATTATTTATACTTTGCGGTACCCGCTAATTACGAGTTAAAAAATTATTTTCTTGAGTTACAGCCAGCAGAACTTAATAAATCGTATACTGTTACAATAGATAGATGTCATAGTAGGATGTAGAATAGGTTTCAGAATTTGTGCTCGTTCCGGGAGGTGACTGTAATTTTTCAATTATTTATACTTTGCGGTACCCGCTAATTACGAGTTAAAAATTTATTTTCTTGAGTTACAGCCAGCAGAACTTAATAAATCGTATACTGTTACAATAGATAGATGTAATAGTAGGATGTAGAATAGGTTTCAGAATTTGTGCTCGTTCCGGAACGTGACTGTGATTTTTCAATTATTCATGCTTCGCAGTACTCGCTATTTACGAGTTCAAAATTTATTTTCTTGAGCTACAGCCAGCAGAACTCAATGAATCGTATACTGTTACAATAGATAGATGTCATAGTAGGATGTAGAATAGGTTTCAGAATTTGTGCTCGTTCCGGAACGTGACTGTGATTTTTCAATTATTCATGCTTCGCAGTACTCGCTATTTACGAGTTCAAAATTTATTTTCTTGAGCTACAGCCAGCAGAACTCAATAAATCGTATACTGTTACAATAGATAGATGTAATAGTAGGATGTAGAATAGGTTTCAGAATTTGTGCTCGTTCCGGAACGTGACTGTGATTTTTCAATTATTCATGCTTCGCAGTACTCGCTATTTACGAGTTCAAAATTTATTTTCTTGAGCTACAGCCAGCAGAACTCAATGAATCGTATACTGTTACAATAGATAGATGTCATAGTAGGATGTAGAATAGGTTTCAGAATTTGTGCTCGTTCCGGGAGGTGACTGTAATTTTCAATTATTTATACTTTGCGGTACCCGCTAATTACGAGTTAAAAATTTATTTTCTAGAGTTACAGCCAGCAGAACTTAATAAATCGTATACTGTTACAATAATTAGATATCATAGTAGGATGTAGAATAGGTTTCAGAATTTGTGCTCGTTCCGGAACGTGACTGTGATTTTTCAATTATTCATGCTTCGCAGTACTCGCTATTTACGAGTTCAAAATTTATTTTCTTGAGCTACAGCCAGCAGAACTCAATAAATCGTATACTGTTACAATAGATAGATGTAATAGTAGGATGTAGAATAGGTTTCAGAATTTGTGCTCGTTCCGGAACGTGACTGTGATTTTTCAATTATTCATGCTTCGCAGTACTCGCTATTTACGAGTTCAAAATTTATTTTCTTGAGCTACAGCCAGCAGAACTTAATAAATCGTATACTGTTACAATAGATAGATGTAATAGTAGGATGTAGAATAGGTTTCAGAATTTGTGCTCGTTCCGGAACGTGACTGTGATTTTTCAATTATTCATGCTTCGCAGTACTCGCTATTTACGAGTTCAAAATTTATTTTCTTGAGCTACAGCCAGCAGAACTCAATGAATCGTATACTGTTACAATAGATAGATGTCATAGTAGGATGTAGAATAGGTTTCAGAATTTGTGCTCGTTCCGGGAGGTGACTGTAATTTTCAATTATTTATACTTTGCGGTACCCGCTAATTACGAGTTAAAAATTTATTTTCTAGAGTTACAGCCAGCAGAACTTAATAAATCGTATACTGTTACAATAATTAGATATCATAGTAGGATGTAGAATAGGTTTCAGAATTTGTGCTCGTTCCGGAACGTGACTGTGATTTTTCAATTATTCATGCTTCGCAGTACTCGCTATTTACGAGTTCAAAATTTATTTTCTTGAGCTACAGCCAGCAGAACTCAATAAATCGTATACTGTTACAATAGATAGATGTCATAGTAGGATGTAGAATAGGTTTCAGAATTTGTGCTCGTTCCGGAACGTGACTGTGATTTTTCAATTATTCATGCTTCGCAGTACTCGCTATTTACGAGTTCAAAATTTATTTTCTTGAGCTACAGCCAGCAGAACTCAATAAATCGTATACTGTTACAATAGATAGATGTAATAGTAGGATGTAGAATAGGTTTCAGAATTTGTGCTCGTTCCGGAACGTGACTGTGATTTTTCAATTATTCATGCTTCGCAGTACTCGCTATTTACGAGTTCAAAATTTATTTTCTTGAGCTACAGCCAGCAGAACTCAATGAATCGTATACTGTTACAATAGATAGATGTCATAGTAGGATGTAGAATAGGTTTCAGAATTTGTGCTCGTTCCGGGAGGTGACTGTAATTTTCAATTATTTATACTTTGCGGTACCCGCTAATTACGAGTTAAAAATTTATTTTCTAGAGTTACAGCCAGCAGAACTTAATAAATCGTATACTGTTACAATAATTAGATATCATAGTAGGATGTAGAATAGGTTTCAGAATTTGTGCTCGTTCCGGAACGTGACTGTGATTTTTCAATTATTCATACTTCGCGGTACCCTCTATTTACGAGTTCAAAATTTATTTTCTTGACTTACAGCCAGCAGAACTCAATAAATCGTATACTGTTACAATAGATAGATATCGTAGTACGCTGCAGAATAGGTTTTAAAATTTGTGCTCGTCCTGGGAGGTTACAGTGATTTTTCAATTTTTTATCCTTTGCGGTACCCTGTATAAGTTTAAAAGTTATCATAAAACATACTAAATTATAAGTATGAATCGTACACTATTGTGTTTGCTTGATATCACACCTTTAGAATAAATAGTTTTTTGAATTTTCGCAGGTTCCGAATAGCGATGTTTTTTTTCTTCTTTTTCGATTTTTACGCGCACAGTAATTATTGCTGACATCGAATTTTTATAAAATGACACGACTTGGATTATGTTTTCTTGTAGCACAAATTAGCACAAAATCTGCACTAATGATTCCAGGTGAAATTTATCTTTTTGTAAATATTTTTTTTTGTGGTCCTGCTAGGTTGATATAAAGCTAGCAGCGCCACAAATTTCTTCAAACGAGCACAAGGTACAAATTTTTTTTTTTTGCAGCACAAAATGAGCACTAAATCCTTTAATTGGTCCCGTTTGATTCTGCTGATTTGGTCCTGCTAGCTTAACAGAGGTGTATTGTCAATATATTTTCAATATCAATCGTCGTTTAGCTTTGAGGGCCCACCGTCAATATCGCCATCAATACTCAAATATTCACCTTACACAACCAATATTATTGAGAATACCATACTGTATTGGTGAATATTATTGATCATGTAAGGTCCGCTTAAGGATGGGGCAGTGTAACGTTAAACAAAAACGTATGGCTTGGAATGGTTTTATACTTATTGTTGGAACGAACTAGTAGTTGGAACAAACTGGCATAGCACGTGTTTGTGATTAGGATATTCGAGTACCATCTACGAAGTTCCACGAGGTTCCAGACCATTCTCCTTCAACAACACAGATATTTGAACAGGTTACAAAAATTATCATTTTGATAACCATATGACTTGAGCTCTTTAACAAATACTAAGACTGACTGTCCAGTCAATCGCTCCTTATATACATGGTGTCCCCAAACCAAACGGCCAAACTTCAGAGATCGATAGAGGATCCAAAAACTAAGATAAAAAGTCGTCTGGCATATGACTCGTTTTCGAGAAAATCACAAAAAAAAAAAAAAAAAAAAAAAAAGTTGTACAAAAAGTGTATTTTAATTTTTTTTTTCAATAATGTATTTAAACGAGGAGTAAATTTAGAAAAGATGAATATTCTCACGCTTTGGTTATCAATAAAACATCTAGGTTGAGTGTTTAAACTTAAAAAGAAATTTTTTATCTTATACATTTTAATCCTTTTTTGGGGGAATCCACCCTGATTTTCATGTGACGCTGCCGAGAAATTAACTTTTTAATTTTAGAGAAGGTAAAACCTTCAAAATTTAGTTGTTTTTTTTTTTTTGTTTTTTTTTCACAAATGTAGGTTCATATAAAAACTAAAATATTTATGTTTTCAAGTAAGAATATTTAATTATTTTCTAAATTTTTAATTTTTTTTTTTTTTATTATTTAAATTTTTAATTGAAGGGTTTTATATGCTACAAGCCTTTATGACATCCTCAAACAAATAATATCACTCGGCCTTCCCAATGTCTTTAAAAAATCACCAAAATCGCATCAGGCTTCTAGTAGTTGTATTCTCTCATATTGTCTCAGCTCCATTTGGAAGAGCTTATATTGAAAGCAATATTCTCTACTTGTGGGGCACCTTCTTGCCATATCTAAAAATATACAACAGATCATCATCACAAAATTCCTAAGATTATATCTCGGTTATATTCAAGTTTATTTACTCAAAAATATTGTTAAAAAAAAAAGTTATAAAAATTCGCGTTTCACAAAGTTATGAAAACCCTCTGTGAGTTGTGAAAAGATAAATTTGAATTTAAGGGCAGATTCACATTATCGCTCCGCTCCCGCTCCACTCCCGGTCCGCTCAAATATTCTAAAGAGAAATAAACAGAGAATTCCACTATCGGTACCGCTCCGGTCTCGCTCCACTCCCGGTCCGCCCTCACTCTACCCCATTCACACTAGCGCTCCGCTCCCGGTCCGGTCTCACTGGCAAAATATTCTAAAGAGGAATAGAGAGAGGTTAATCACAATATTGGCACAGGTCCGGCCTCGCTCCGCTACCGCTCCACTCCCGCTCCACTCTCGCTCCACTCTCCTAAAGTCTTTTCATATTCACATTATATAATTTTACACCGTTCACGATTGAAGCCATGAATAATCGAAGCCGTCTGTATTTGGATTTTAATTAATAATTAACTTTCAATTATTAAAGTATTTATTTATTCATCAATTTTACGGCCAAAAAAGTTCAACTTTAAAAAAAAAATAATATATATATATATAATTATAAATTAATTTAATTAATGGTGAAGAAATAATTTAAATTTTTTTCCGAATGTATTCGAATATGCTTTAAATGATAAAAAAAAAAAAAAAAATCACCAACAATACGCGCGGTTTTTCTACGTGAGCGTATTCGAATACACTCCGAAATAAATTTACATTATTTCTTCACCATTAATTAAATTAATTTATAATTATTATTAATAATTATCATTGTCTTGCAATATATATATTATATTTTTTGCTAATATTATCTTTTTCATCAAGAAAAGTACACTTACCAGCTATTTCTACAAACGAAAAATTGATTTTTTTTTTTTTTTTGGCCGTAAAATTGAAGAATAAATGAATACTTAAATAACTGAAAGTTAATCATTAATTAAAATCCGAATACAGACGACTTCGATTATTAATGGCTTTAATAGCTTAAACCTTTCAAAAGTGAACGGTGTAAAATTATATAGTTTGAATATGGTAAGACACTAGGAGAGCGGACCGGGAGTGGAGCGGGAGCGGAGCGCTAGTGTGAATGGGGTAGAGCGAGAGCCGACCGGGAGCGGAGCGAGAGTGGAGCGGGTGCGAAACCGATAGTGTGAATGGGCCCTAAATATTAACCCCATTTATCATCTGATCCGTATAAATATCTACAATTTATATTTATTTTTTTAACAACGAAATAATAAAATATTCAGCAGCCATTTTTAGTTTTGATTTAATCTAAAATAAATCGGAATCAAATCTATAAATTTCGAAAGATTATAAATTAAATTATTAGATGAAAGTTGAAACTTCAATTAAACACAAAAACAATGATACGATCCTAGTTGAACTGTCTACTGGCCACAATTTTGATTCTGATATGATGTAAAATATTTTCGTTCCATTAATGATTTTTTTTTTTTTAAATGGAATAGATTCTTCTTTTTATATATAAAAATAATACTTTATTTAAGTTTTCTGAACTGATTGAAAAAAAAAAATCTCAATAAATGATACATTAAATATTTTATTACTCAGAAGATGGTGTGTTTTGATTATTTTAGTTTTCAAATAGTGTTTGAAAAGGAAAATTAGCGTATTAATTGTAACAGTTTGTTGTCACAGGAAACTTACCCTTGAAAATGGCTTGAGTGCCGAAACTTCGGACTTATAAAAAATAGATGAGGATATAATTAAGGATTAATTTGTAAATATTTAAATACGATTTATGGTCTCAAATCACAAGAAAAAAAAACATGTTTTATGTTAAGGGATAAATTAAAGTTCGTTTTTTAGATGAGTGTTAGATAAGCTATCACTTATGAGTTATTTTCTTCTTGATTTCTGATATTTATGAGTTTCTGGAGTGTTTTTAGATGTAATATATTGTAACACTTCTGTGGGTTAACAAATATTTATTAAACGAAAATATAGCAATATCAATGCCAAACGAATTATCACAACATAAATATTCGGGCAGGTTACAATAATTATAACTTTATAGTACACTAATCATATGGCTTGCGCTTCAGTCAAGACAAAGACTCAGACTAACTAGTTTAGTCACTAGCTCCTTATATATAGTCGTAAAAGGACTGGTCTGGAATTTTCCTGGAATGGAAAGATTCCAATGGAATGGATTGGGCTCGAAAAATCAAGTCCCAAACACGTGCTCAGACGCTCCGCTAGTTGTTCCAACAAAAGGTTGGGATTTTAAACCAAATGTTTTTTTTTCTTATTAAACGATTTAACATTACAATATTTTAATATACACCTACATAAATCAAAGGTTAGAGTGAAAAAATAATAAAATGAACTATGCATTAGTAATTTGTATTGTTTTTTCTGATTCTAGCTACAACGACACTAGATACATTTACTTGACTTATTTGTGGTAATGCAGTTTCGACTTCTTAGTAAGGGACAATAAAGTTACTGAGGGATATTATACTTAGTGAGGGACAGTATACTTAGTGACCTGTATTACCCAATCCTTAAGTGCTCTGGGTCGTAAAGTTCATCCAGCAAAGCAGTACAAGGACATTAGAGATAGGGGCAGTTCTCGGAAGGCTTATCCCCCATCAGCTAGTCTTGATGTTGTCCCTGAGCAATAGAGGTTGATTGCTGTACATTGTCAAAGCCGGGATGGAGGGTAAAGGGAACGCCAGTGGAGCGGTAGGATATACAAGAGTAAACATTTACACAGGGGGGAGATAGTTGGAGGGGATTTGGTATAGCCTCAAAACATTGTTTGTTGCAGATTCAATTGCTCAATAAATATAAATAAATAATAAATTATTTATATATTACGGATATAGAATATATTTAACATGCAGCAGTGAGTTAATTTGCGTATGCGAAACATCTCATTGCTGCTAAATCCGTATTGCCTCAAAGGCCTTAAAGTTTTATTAATTCGTTGGCATTGATAACTGTATATTTCTCGAATAAATATTTGTTACCCACATAAGTGTTACAATATTAATATACATTATGGCTGCCTGCCACACAAATGTCTGTAAGAAGACCACACTGCTCGGCCAAAGGTCTCATTAGTCCTACTGCGCCATCAGAAAAAAAAAAAAATATATATATATATATTACGGATAAAAATGTTATTAAAGGTGGAATTTGTAAATTATAAACGTAAAACTCTGATCTTCAGAGGTACACGCAAATTCTATAGTAGGGGTGAGGGGACTGGTGTTTGAGTTCGATTTAGAACGACTAACCCTCATGCACAACCGTAGACATAAGGTACTGAATGCTACCATAAAAATACTAAAGTTAAAGCGGGGTAAGTACCTACATTACACTGAGATTGTATATATAGTATTTTTTTTTTTTTTTTAGCGTCGATATATAGTACTAAATATCGCAGGTTAGCATCCCACGATGGCCTTAGGATTTTTTAAAGGGAGTAAGATACTATTGACCTTGGCTATGCCGCACCTCGAAAGGACGCAATATGGAGGTCCTGAGACCGAACGATGTCAGTTACTCGTTGAAGATCCCTATCCTAATTATACCTGGAAAGGCAAAATTTGAGACTTGCTGTATCATCGTCCGATTAGCCTAAGACCATTTAAACAAACAAGTGTGATCAGGTGTGATTCTCATTGTGGCATGAAATTCATGAATAGCAACATGCGATGAAGTTATTTACGGTTATTATAGAGTCCGATTGCACCATTATTATACAAGCTCCCCCCTCAAGGGGATCGAATCGCTTTGGCTTAAAAGCTCAATTGGGAAGCCCCTAATACACTGTCAGGCTCGGCCAATAACCTTTACAATCCTCTTCCAAATGCTCAATGGAATTGCTTTCCCATCCGAGAGATAGCCCTGTTTTTTGGAGTAACAGTGGACTTTCCACGGAGAACGCTAGATACAATCAGGGCTAACTAAGAACATTTATTATTCCCAAAATGTATAAAAAAAAACAAATAAATAACGTTAAGACATGATGTATACAAACGCAGAATAAATATTTTTTAATCCATACAACTCTATTAGCACTTATTACTCTGTTTATGAATCCGCACTTTTCAACAAAATATGAAGAGATTTTATGGAGAGGTCTATTATCCAAGCACGGGGAGGGAAGCCATACAGCAGTACCTTATTTGCCTGTTATTCTGGTCTTTTATAGAAAGAGATCTTTCAATCAACGACTTCTCATGTTTACAGGCATGTCGACTGTAGCGATAACTCTTATAAGCAGAAATAAATGTATGGGTAAGTTAGTGTAACAATGTTTGTAAAGAGCCTTTATGTGTTGGTCGACAGTTGGTATGTGAAAGTCAGTATGGTTCGATTAATTGCGTGCCATGATAGTTTTTTATGTCCATATTTTTGTCTAAAATATTCGTTATTTCTTCTTTGTAGCAATGCGTACAATTAATTCTTTTCTCTTATTTTGATGCCCTTTACCTACCTTTACGTAACTATCGCGGTGTTTAAGTGGTCTTGTAAATAGATAGTAGAGGAAAATTGGAAGATAATTCATTTCGAAAAACTTAAAAAAATCAGAATTTGAATTAGAACAGCAATGTACAATGGATATCTCAAAAGTCGTCAATTTTTAGTTATTAGTGTTCTCCAAAAGTACCGAAAGAGTAGTTTATTGTCAATTTTTTAATTAAATCTGAGCATCTCCTGTGAAATTTCTAATAGGAACGTTATATATCAAAAGGGACTGCTTAGACATAAAAAAAATATTCTTCAATAAATTCATAAAAAAGGTCGCTTATACCTAAAACGATGTGTTCCGTAGTAAAAAGTTCAAGCAGAGGCTTAATATAGCATTTTTAAGTCTATTTGAACCTTTTCCAAGTCAACTTATCTGTAACTTGTACCTTTTCCAACTCAATGTACACTTTTCCAAGTCAAGTGTGACCTTTTCCAATTCAAACGTAATCTATTCCAAATCAAATTGAACCCCTTCCAACTCAATCGTCACCTTTTCTTTTTTCATTGTAACCGTTTCCATTCCAATTGTCACCATTGATAAAATCTTTCAAGTTGTAACTTCACCCTTTCCAAAGAACCTTAAATTTTATGTATATACTTTTTTTTCCAAGGGTTAATGGAAAAAAAATGAAATTGAAACGGTTACAATTTAAATAAAAAGGGTATCGATTGAGTTGGAAGTGATTCTATTTGATTTGGAATGGATTACGTTTGAATTGGAAAGGGTTTCTTGTGCCTTGAAAAGGGTTACAGTTGACTTGGAAAACGCTAAAGTTGACTTGGAAAAGGTTACAGTTGACATGGAAGAGGTTCAAATAGATTTGGAAATGCTATACCTATTCTGAATATATTCTATTCTACTTTCTGGAAAAATCAGGTTTTTGAAATATGACGTTGTTGAAAGGAGTGAGCGATATGTATGTTAAGTGTAAGTTGCCTCTTGTAGACTTAAAAGTCTTACATCCTCTTATCTAAGTGCAAGTTATGGTCGTAGGAAGTTACTTGGGTCGGCCAAGAGTCTTCGCTCTCCCAATTACTTAACTAATACACTCTCCCTACGTTACTGTTCTCTATTCTGTGTCATGCAAATCATCTATTTGTAAGTTATATATTTTAACATACGTACTGCCTTCTGTATCACATTCCCCATTTTTCCTGCCTAGGACTGAAGATGAACCTGATCAACATGGACGCGGAGAACCGGGTCGTCTTGAACGTGGGGGGAATCCGCCACGAGACCTACAAGGCGACCCTGAAGAAGATCCCGGCGACCAGGCTGTCCAGGCTCACCGAGGCCCTCGCCAACTACGACCCTATCCTCAACGAATACTTCTTCGACAGGCACCCAGGAGTCTTCGCCCAAGTCCTCAACTACTACAGGTATCTCATAAGTAAATAATTTATAATATCTATCTATCTATATCTATATATCCACTGGCGCTACAGCCCATGAAGGACTTTGGCCTCCGAAAGAATCCTCATATTTCAAATTCATAACATAGTTTGATATATATTTTTTTTTCTTTCCTTCTCTCATACAGTAACCCTGTATGAGAGCTGTTTATTTGTTAATTTGTACATGTTCCATGCACTAGGCATAATACATAAATCAATAGAGAATTAATTGGGAATACAGATGTATAGAATTAAATGGATATTTAAGGAAAGACACAAAAAGAAAATATAAAATGTGGAGTACAAAACATCAAAATGTCCGACTTTTCAATTTTCTCGGTCTTCTTGAAGAAGTTCAAAATCGATTTCGTTTATAATTTTTTTCAATTCCTTGTTATAATTCTTGTAAATGTCCTTTTCACTTAACGACCAGCTGTCTCCTTTTAGAAGGATGCTTCTTATTAGATGGTATCTTTTATTGTCAAAAATTGGGCAGTCGTATAGGAAGTGATGAAATGTTTGTGAAGTTTGTCCGTCGCATAGTTTGATATGTTTACCAATTTATAATAATTAAATGTAATCGACGGGATTTAAAGGTGGGTAGGGTATTGTAACGATAGATTGAAGGGAATTCAGGAATGAGCTATAAAAATCACCATATCAATATTACAAATGATAGAAATATTGGTCGACAGTCCATATTTTCATTGATATAATAAACAATTTTGAAAAACCTGTAATTTCGAAATAGTTACAATTCCAAATTGAATCTATTGGTCTAAAAACAATGTTGAACCTTCAGATCTTGATTTTGGTAATCTTTTGGTTATGGTTTGCAATTTTTTGCTTTACATAATTCAATGTAAAAACAAGATACCAAATTTTGGAATTTTTAAAAATAATATATTTTTTTTTAATTTCAAAACATAGCCTTTTTGATTTTCATTAAACTAATACTAACTTATACTACATATCAGATAGTGGAGAAACAATTGAACAATTAAAAAAAAAACAGACACTCAAGGTCTGGATTCACATAATCGATATTAGAATATAAATATTAATTTATGAATATTTATTTTATTTAAATGTTACCGTGTAATTTTATTCAAGAAATTACAAAAACTAAAATAAAATATATGCAAATTTTAGACGGTTCAAGTATCTCTTATATTTTACAAAAGCATTCAATTTGGGTCTCATAATTTTTACTCTCGTACAACCTGTTGTTTAAAGAAATTTAACCCTTCTATTAAATTACCTGTTTTTATTCTATCTTATTTAGGTTTCGGGCTATCTCCCCATCTTCAAAGATCCCACAATACATCCAAAAACATTCCTCATAATTTAACAAATTATTCATCTTAATTTATACTCGTTTGTTGTCCATGTTTTACGTATTTGAGAAAAGCCAAATATTTGTTTAATAATTTCTCTCTTATTACTGTTAATTTACATATTTATTCACTTATGGTACACCTGGTGTGCGATTGTCAAAAATAAAAAAAACTTATATTACCTAAAAACATCCTTCCTCAATTTATTCAAATTGTCCTCTGTCCTATCTTGTTATTATCCAAATCCCTTCTCCCTTCTGTTCATTTTTAATAATTTTATTATTTTTAATTGTATGACATTAAATATTTATTTTGTTTATTATGTCCATGTAAAATGTAGTCTGGTGTTTTTCATGTCCTTTTATAACTAACCACATTTTTAATATTTTTGGTTATATAGATACGAGTATATAGAGATTTCAAAAAAATTCTTATTTTTGCATTATCATTCCCCTATTGAAATTATCTTGAATGTAGGATCTTAGAATATGGGCAAATAGCCCTAAACTTTGATAAGATGCAATTAAAACAGCTAATTTTATAGAAGAATTGTATTACTTCGAATAAGTGGTTGTGCAAGACTTATATTTTATTTTTTGTAAAATTATGGCTAGCTAATTGATATCTTCACAGGTTAGTATATATGGGTTCCTAGTCGCAGGCCTTTCCCACCATAACCCGCATCTATTTTAAATAAATTTAAATATTATTTTATATTATAAGCTCTATTTTAAAACCAGCTAAATTTTTATAATTTTGTTTCCAATATTTCGAAATAATAAATATCTGTACAAATATGCGTTGTATAGAAATATATTTTTTGATTTTTAATTTTATATTTAAAATTACAAAACAGGCGAGCGTGTTTTATGAATTCATAGCATTATCGGCCGATGGCATAAGGGCATTTGTTAGTGGAAAACAACGACAATATCCTCTGTTGATTTAGAAGCCCTGTAAACACAAGTAATTATCAAACATGAATTCTTGATAATTCTCCGCCATTCAGCGCTGTCGAATAGAGCCGTATATCATATCTGCAAATTACAAATTCCATCGCTGTCCTATCCGCAAAGCGGGATCCAAAATTAGGTTTTGTAACTCATCCAAGGGCAGGAATTCATTAAAAATGCAACAATATTCAATATTCATGATAGTGATTTACGTTATTATATATAGTTTAATATTATTTTATTTTATTTTTTATCAATTTTGCGTCTTTTTTACCTGCTCTTTAGCGCAGCTAGAAAATTTTGTTAAAAAATGTATTCAATATTTCATCTTTTCTTTTGAATTTTTAATATTATTTCATTTAGAATATGCGTATAATTATATGTTTTATTCCAAAATATATGTTATATTTTAATAAATATATATGTCAAAGATATATGATATTTATAATTACAATACAATTTTGATAAGAAATTTGTTCATTTTTATTCTCTGCAGGACGGGGAAGCTGCATTACCCTACCGATGTTTGCGGTCCACTGTTTGAAGAAGAACTCGAGTTTTGGGGATTGGACGCGAACCAGGTTGAGCCTTGCTGTTGGATGACATACACTCAGGTAAGTTTAAAGTAATAAAGTTGACGGTGAACTTCTTATATTGTGATTTTAGGATAAATTAATTATAAATAAATAAAAAAAAAAACCTTTTTTGTATATTAAAATTGTGCTATTCATTCATAGATCACAAATGCGATTGAGTAGATCCCGTACCATAGCAAGGCAAGCTTATTACCTTTAAATGGATAGCGTTGTGTAGTATCGCCTTAAAAAGTTTTTTCGATCGACCCAGAAAAATTAGGAAAATTTAACAAGGCATTTGTATTCAATTATGCCTGAAATGTAATGTCTAAAATTGGTGTTTCAAAATACAATCACACGTTATTTTAATTTTAATTCTAAAATACTAAAATAAAATAAAATAATTTTAATTTTAATTCTAAAATACTAAAATAAAAAAAAAGTATTTTATTTTGTATTTTAAATAATCAAATAAACGACAACTAAAAGTAGGTTGTTTGATGTTGCAAAGTTTCCTTACTGTGTATGGTGGTCCGTTGCACTAGAGCTCTCACCCCTGAAAATTGAGGCGGTACATTTATTTCAGTTTGATACTGTAATTGTTGCGTTTTTTAAAAATCCTTCATTAACCGCGCATATTACAGGGATAAATGAAGAATTAATTTTGAGATTAAAACAATACTAGATGTGATTTGCTCTCTGTACCCGATTGATTCTGCAGCATTTCGCAAGTACGAGTATGCAGCGGAAATGGCTGAGATGGCAGTGACTCGGTACCACTGGTACTATCTCCCATCGACCGTCCACAAAATTCTTTTCCACGGAGCAGACATGATTGAGCACGCAGCAGAGACTCATGGAGAGTAGGAACAAAAATTATAAGCAGTACAGGGAATATCATTCCAGGAAAATATCTAGAGTCGCAACAAATGAAGCGACCCATACATTACGGATTTAAGACCAGCATACAAGTATAAAAGAAAAAAGAGCTGACCGAGGAAGCATACAATTTACTTAAACAAGAATAAATAATTATATCCTATTTTTATTATTGTACATAAAAATGTTAAATAAAAAAATTAGCTATACAATTTTTTTTATTTTTTATTTTCCACGTCAAATTTTAACTTGATCTATTGCTCTATTGCTCTGATTTTGTTGATATTGATTTCATTAGATTCGGCACCTCAAAAAACATATAGGACTATACCAAACACGAAATTTTATATTTTTGACTTTTTGACCTCAAATTTGGACTTGATCTTGATGGTCTAATTGCCCTGATTTTGATTTCATTAGATTCGGCACCTCAAGAAATCAATATACGGGAGGTTCCATGCCGCTAACAAAGTAATTATAATAGATATTAGGTTTTTTCCCATTTTCAGCTTTTTTGGACCACTGTGGGTCGTGGGGTATTTTATTTTATGATATATAGAACTGAACGGTCTACGATCACATTACGAACACTTATTTAATTAAACCTATCACTGTCATCAAATCCACTTCGATCTCTATACCAATCAAAAGGGTGGAATTTTTATTACAATATCCCGCATCTTAAGCAATTCTTTTGTTTCAAAAATCTCATTCAGACACCTTGTCGTCCTTGGTTCATATATATAAAATTTATAAATATATATATATATATACATATATATATATACATATATATATATATATATATATATATATATATATATATATATATATATAATTATCCTCTAAACACGGGTATCGTATTTCCTCCCTCGAGAGAAAGCGAAGGAAAAGTTTCAGTTTTCCTCTACTTTGACTAAGGATGCCAGGGATCCGGTGCGCTGGCTGGGAAACTCGATGACATGTTAAAACGTTTGATGAATAGTTTGGGAGGAGTTAGTAACCAAGGCATCCGACCTCCTCCTTCCCGACAACTCCCCTAAAAGTCCGCTCCAGTTCTCAACTACACACAATGCTCTCTTCTGCCACGGGAACTATTGAATTACCAGGTCCTGTCTTCTTACTGTTACAGAAATAGCACGTTATATTATTGTTCTGATTATTCTGAATGTCACCGGACTTGCATTAAAATTTACGAATCCACTCTTATCCCATGATCTCTATTTCAATCCTATTTCGGGTATTTGGTTAATCATAGTAGAATTAAATTCAAAACCTCTCAATCAACTTCAAACCTATCAGTTCTACTTTCTCTGTTAATATTGTATGAATGAATGAATAAATGCCAATAATTACAAAATATGACAATGTTTTTTTTATAATACGCATACTAAAACAACAAAAGTAATTCGCCTGTCCAGTTTACTAATTTCACTGGTTTACCGGTTTCCATTCATGATCAGCTTTATTTTTCCTTCATAAACTGTACTGTTATTAACAAGCTCAATGAGTATGGTAAGGCACCCAATTTCAGTGTTCAATGAAATAATAAAGGGGAAAACCTTGCGGTTGTGCGTGATCATGATCAAATCACATTCTTACACGACCGCTGATCAAGACACAATATCTCCTCACAGTGTGTACCATGAAAGAAACTGGAAATATTCATTCAATTCGAATCGTTTCATAAATTTATTACTTCTTCTGCAAGACAGGACTAACTCGAAATCGCACTTTTCACGAATCATCTTCCGATTTCTCTCTACTGTCGCCGTGCTATACAATTATAGACCGCGATTGCTGTGATTCCTGAAAATTGTAACCAATTAGATAAGACAGACAACGGATATCAAAGGAAGGGAAAGAAAGAAACCTAATTGGCTCTCCTGAAAAATCGTTGTTTTTCTTTTTTTTTGGTTTGACCAATCTTGTTTTATACTCAAGATTTATATATGCGAAATAAGATTTGTTAACAAATCTTGGTGCCAAAAAAAAAAATTATATATTTGTGTTTTATGCGTATACATATATATAGAGAGAAATTCAATTGAATGAGAGAGATCTAAGCTGTACCCTTTGTCCCTTTTGCAAGGATCCCATAAGAGATTGCTAAGGTAGATTTACATTTCAAATCACACGCCTTACTAAGTTCTCTAACTGAGTTCTATAAATGTTTAAAGGATTCAGTATATGTACATGTAAATGTACCGTTTATGTATGTATAAATGAAAAGCGGGAAGGATTATAACGAAAGGAACTGTTTGAATTGAAGGAATTCATTGATATATTTTGGATGACGAGATCGAATCACATCGAAAAAAGGAAGAGGCCGGGAAGTACTTTTGGCAATAAGAAGAATGAAGCCGCTTTAACTATTTGTGAAAAGGTGAAATGAAGAAGTATAGTAATTGAAAAATCTGTAATTAACATATAGTGCTTCCCATTTCCAAGGTCAATCTCGCTTTAAGACCTAAACAGTGTGACAGAAGTGGTTATTCCAAGATAGGGTTTGATCGAAGGTTATACCAATGTTTTTGATAGCAGGTTAGAATTTGATTGAATATTATTTTGGAACAGAGCTGGGATATTTGGAACGGTTTTAAGGAGGTGATTGGATCCTATTAAAATTGTCCTCGTCTTCTCAGCATTCAGCTTCAATTTGTTAGCCTCTGCCCAGAGACTAGTGCATTCAGTTCTTTTTGAAGCATAAATCGCTCACTTCTGTCAAGAACTTCATATTTAAAAAAAAAAAACATGATTTATCAGCAGGATCTAAATTTTAAAAATGCAATCAAGACAGATATTAGGCCGCCGAATGAACTTTTTACTATGCAGCAGATCGCTCTACATTGTAACGGATATATTTTTCTTTGAAGAGGAACAAAAATTTCTTTTTAGGGTATATTATAGAGACTGTTTAACTCCTGATTCATGACGTTCTTGTAAAAAAACAAAAAAAAAAAAACATGATTTTTCAGCAGAATCTAAAGTTTACAAATGTAACCAGAATAGATGTTAAGCCGCCGAATGAACTTTTTACTTTGCCGCAGATCGTTCTAGATTATAACGGAATTTTTTTTCTATGAAGAGAAACGAAAAATTCTTTTTAGGGTAAATTATAAAAGAGGTCGTTTAACTACTGATTTATGACGTTCTTGTAAAAAAAAAACATTATTTTTCTGCAGGATCTAAAGTTTAAAAATGTAATCAGAACAGATATTAAGCCACCGAATAAACTTTTTACTTTGCAGCAGATCGTTCTAGATTATAACGGATTTTTACTTTTTTTTCTTTGAAGAGGAAGAAAAAAACTCTTTTTAGGGTATATTATAGAAGCTGTTTAACTCCTGATCTATGAGGCTCTTGAAAAAAAAAAAAATAAATAATATAAAAAATGTGGATGTTGCTTGGGTTAATTTGAACATTTGACGATCTTACAAAGATATACTACTGTTTCAACACGTTAAGAAGACAATTATAACTCATTGATATGAGATTGACAATTATTTTTGATATATGACGTTGTTATAAGGAGTATGTAAGTATAATATTGTGACTTGAAAAAAATAAAAGAAAAAAAAATTAAAAGAGCTCTAGACTTTTTGTTGGAACTGTTTCCAACTGTTCTAGTCCATGTTCGTGACTGTTCGAGAATCTTCTATGCTTATCTGGAACTTTCCAGAATATTCTATTTCACACTAAATATAAGGAGCGGTGGACTGGAGAGTTAGTCTTGCACAGAAGACTGGTTACTTCTGTGTAACTGTGTCGTTACAAGTTGATACTTTTTGTAAATAAATTGTTGATTTTTTTGACTACTGATTTATGACGTTCTTGTAAAAAAAAAAAACATTATTTTTCTGCAGGATCTAAAGTTTAAAAATGTAATCAGAACAGATATTAAGCCACCGAATAAACTTTTTACTTTGCTGCAGATCGTTCTAGATTATAACGGATTTTTACTTTTTTTTCTTTGAAGAGGAAGAAAAAAATTCTTTTTAGGGTATATTATAGAAGCTGTTTAACTCCTGATCTATGAGGCTCTTGAAAAAAAACAAAAAAAAAAAAACATGATTTTTCAGCAGAATCTAAAGTTTACAAATGTAACCAGAATAGATGTTAAGCCGCCGAATGAACTTTTTACTTTGCCGCAGATCGTTCTAGATTATAACGGAATTTTTTTTCTATGAAGAGAAACGAAAAATTCTTTTTAGGGTAAATTATAAAAGAGGTCGTTTAACTACTGATTTATGACGTTCTTGTAAAAAAAAAACATTATTTTTCTGCAGGATCTAAAGTTTAAAAATGTAATCAGAACAGATATTAAGCCACCGAATAAACTTTTTACTTTGCAGCAGATCGTTCTAGATTATAACGGATTTTTACTTTTTTTTCTTTGAAGAGGAAGAAAAAAACTCTTTTTAGGGTATATTATAGAAGCTGTTTAACTCCTGATCTATGAGGCTCTTGAAAAAAAAAAAAAAAATAAATTAAAAAAAAATGTGGATGTTGCTTGGGTTAACTTAAACATTTGACGATCTTACAAAGATATACTACTGTTTCAACACGTTAAGAAGACAATTATAACTCATTGATATGAGATTGACAATTATTTTTTATATATGACGTTGTTATAAGGAGTATGTAAGTATAATATTGAGACTTGAAAAAAATAAAAGAAAAAAAAAATTAAAAGAGCTCTAGACTTTTTGTTGGAACTGTTTCCAACTGTTCTAGTCCATGTTCGTGACTGTTCGAGAATCTTCTATGCTTATTTGGAACTTTCCAGAATATTCTATTTCGCACTAAATATAAGGAGCGGTGGACTGGAGAGTTAGTCTTGCACAGAAGATCGAATCATATGGTTACCTTTGAGTTACTGTGTCGTTACAAGTTAATACTTTTTGTGACCTTGTTTAAATATGTATGTATCTTTCCTAAATTAAATTAATTCTATTACAAAAAATAGGTAAAAACAACAGGATCCTTAAAGCAAAGTAATATAATGTAAAGTTTGATTAAAATCGTATTGCTTAATTAATTTTTATTTACTAAGAAACCATATATATTCAACTAGCAAGTGTAACTAATAGTTTGGCTTAAAATAGTTTAAAATCGATATAAAATAGTTCCTACAAAAAAATAAAGAACAAGAGGTACATGGGGAGAGACGACATATGGACAGTAGTAGGCCAACTGTTGCCTCTGACTAATAAAGTTGACATTCCTAAAGATTTATGAAAGCAAAGACAAAACAGAGCGGGGGAAAATAAAAAAGCGACACTCACAAAAAAGAAAATAAAAAACATTGGAAAAAAAGAAAGAAAAAACCGTAACGGAGAATCAACAGTTCTACTGTATACATTACTGTCATATTTTACGAGGCAGATGTATCTTGCAAAAGTTATTTATTTATATTTTCTACAGGTGATATTTGTCCTGCTATGTATTGCTTTAAAAAAGTGAATAAAAATTATTAGAGTGGAGCGACGTTTTCCCTATTTCTACTCCAGTTATCCAAACATTTAACTATTGGTATTTTTTTAGAACATTATTTTAATTGACATATTTAAATTGGGATTGATTACCTAATTATTTATTTAAATTGTTACAATTATTGCTGTTATAGATAACTTAATAAAAATAATAATGAAATAATTTTTTCCATAAACGTCTTTGGGGTAGCCACTCCATATCACTCCACAGAAACTGCTTTAATATATGTATCTGGTTTAAGAGGAGAAACACAAATGTGTGTTTCGATGAACATAACGTTCAATACATATTTATATACAAAGAACTGAATACATAATTACCATTTTTGTGAATTTCTATCATCCAAACCTCCTACCTACCTATTTTATGGCCAATCATTTTTTTTCTTTTCTATAATTCTATATAAATATTCAAACACATTTTTAAAAAATATAATTATATTTTACATACTCGTAGCTACACTGTAATAGGGAGAGAGAAATGCTTTATTTCTTTTTAAATAAAACAATGCTGCCCAAATACATTGGGTTGCTAAAACACACAGCATACTTATCAATACAACTTTCATACATAAATTAAACCAACATAACATTTTAATTTGCATGCATATACCCGTACAGTTTTGTAATCTTACAATTTTTTTTCTCATTTACTATTTATTTTTTTGTCTTTTTTCCCTCTTTCCTTAATTGTTGTAATATTGGAACACTGGACATGAAGGGGTTTTCGAACTTTTCGAATAAAAGAAAGTTGTTGTTTTTTTCTTTCTTCTAGTTACAACGAAGGTAGAAATGACTTTGAAAGAGTCATGATAATTAATTACCATATTAAAAATGCTCATGCACTTCTTCCAAAAATGGGACGTATATAATATGCTAACCCATAGAAGAATACAATAATTTTAGTTCTAACGGTTTTAAATATAAATTTATGATCGCCTTTAATTTCATCTCTAAAAAAAATCGTTCAAATCCTTTTTCAATTACTTTTTCAGTCTGTTTATTTTTCAAAATAGCTTAACTGACTACTAATAATAAAACTAAAAATATCTAACAACATATTAAATATATATTAAACTAGCGACTGAAAATATTATGCTTACCATTTTCAATATCGTTAAAATTGAAAATCAGACAGAAACTTAATACATAAACATATTTACTGGACATAGGGCTCACAACTTTATGGCTCAGTGAAAAAGACATACTTAAAAAAACTACAAACCATTCAATATAAAATTTTACGACTAATAAAGCTCCTTTGTACGTTACTAACAAAACACTATATACCGACTTACAACTACTATCGACGAACAAATAAGAACCCTGCTTCTGATGCCTTTTATGAGGTGACTGAAAAGGAGTTGGATGAGAGACCTCCCGTCCTGAAACAAGACCGTGATGATGTGCTGCTGGGCACTATTTTCCCTCACGCCTTAAAATCCCAACATACAGAAGTTTACATCTCATAAGCTGATTGTCGCCTATTTGCGGCAGGTGCAAATAAAAGTGAAGACTAAAAAATAAAAATAAAAAATATCTAGAAATTAAGTTAACTAAATAAAAGTATTACTTGACAAGTTAATTAAAAAAAGAAGTAATTAATTTATAATTAATAATTAGAATATATTTTTAAAATTTTATAAATTGATATATGCAAATGAACAAATATACGAAAACAGTGTGCGATTAAAACAACTGTTGTAGCATTGTTTATTCTGTTCTAACATCACATTATTCCATCGTTTCTCAGAGAAAGCACGATGTTTAGCATATTTCCATTTAAAACTCAGAATATTTAATTAATAACAGAATATTAATTAAAAACAAATATTTTACATTTGAATTGCTAGAAAAAAATAGATAGCAGATGTTTTGCAGTTAACTGTATGAAGGCTTATGAGAGAATGGAATGATGTAGAAATTTACACTCTTTAATCATACTCCGAATGAAGGTTACTGCAATTCACGATTTTTTTTATTAAACAAAAATTAATTTTATTTACATTTATTAGTATTTTTTTTAAACTATACGCAACGCTGCATATATAGTATAACGAGTCGTGTTATTGCGAAAATCCACTTTAATTAAAAGATATTTTGTTCTAGACTTAATTTTTTATTTATTTTTTTTTTAAAAAATTGAGGTAACTCACTTTGTGTTTTAATATTTGTGAAAACGTAAATTAACTCTTCACGGCAATTGTATATTAATAATTAAACATTTTATATTGAATAAAAATGAACCTTACAATAAGAAAATTATCAAGGCATATACGAATAAATCTGGTAGCACCCAGATATGAGAGAACTAATGTGGACTGCAATTGAACGGTACGAAAACACATGAAAATACGGCGTTACAAACAATATAAATAAAAATGTCATTATGAATACAAGTATGGTAAACTTACGAAGTTTATCTTCACTCTTCACTGCGTCATGTATAAGTTTCTGGTCTGAAAGGAGAACCAGGGATAGGAAATAAAAGGATTCAGGTGGCCCAGAGTTACCTGTATTTGGAAACAGTCTTAATTTCGAAACCAGCGTACGAAGTTACTGTACCAAGTAAAGTATCAGCGTACTTTAGTTAAATGAGTTTTTTCTTTTCAGAAAGTCGTGGTGACCGCGCCTTGAAGGAAATAAAGATTAAGAGAAGAGAATTATTTTTAGCGTTGAAAAATGAGCAGTTTTATAAATTATCATCATCAAAATGTAATGAAGAGTTAATAAAGTATATTTTAGATAAATATGGTGATAATGTTTCCGAGCAGGTTATAGGACGAATAAATCTTTTAGTCATAATTATGTGTAGTGGTGATTAGTGGTCTGATAGTGATGATAATGGGGTTGTGGATGAAGAGGTTGAAGACGATGGCAATGCTAATTATCATATGGATGATGAGGATGAAGATGCTGAGGATATAGATAATTATTTTCAAAATAGTAGCTGAGTACACATCTCACTATCTATTTCTGTAAGTACTTATTTATTTGATATATTTGTATTTTCTAAAGTTAAACATTTTCATTTACTTTAGCTGAAAGAAATCTTTTGTTGCTCTTAATACTAGTATTTATAATATACTAGAATATTTCAGGAATATTACATTATACTATACCGTGTTTTCATGTTATATAACTGAATAAAAAAAAATGTAATCAAAAGATATTGCTAACATGTATCTTAAAAAGAAAATTTTTTTTCTTTCTGTTTTTGTTTTTAGTAGGTACATATTTGTTTCATTTTAAGTCTCTTGCCCTTTAGTTTACTTAAATATTTTGTAAGAAAGAGCATGGAGGCCGCCTCCTTGCTACAAAATGTAAAAACTTTGAAGCAATAAAGAGTATTATTATTTATTAGTATTTTTATTATTTATTTGATATATTTAAAGTTTTTAGTACTAAAATAGTCCTTTTATAACATTACTTAATCAGAATATCAAATTCAATCCCAATTTATATTTTTGTCGTAAATTGATTATCTGTCCCTATGTGCGGCGCATCCGGGCCAGATCATCCCCCCACCCCAGCTAAAGCCGGCTTGATTACACTGCCACATATTTATAATAATTGAATATTAGAAAATGAGAGGAAAATAATTTTCCTTTCCACAACAACCCCTTCTGACAAAATCTGACGACAGGCCAGTGGTTTGCTGCTAGCCCCGTTAGAGCGAGAGAAAAATACTGGAGCGGTCCAATTCTTTTTCATCCTTTCAAAATGACTTTATCTGGTTCAGCTTTTGTCTTCTCATGACATCCACGAAACTTTGCAACGCTTCTGTCTTTCCTAGTTTAGAGAATATTCATGTTGTCACGTCCAGAATGTCAAAATCATATTAAAAAATTGTCTTTCTTTTTTATTCCTATGAAAAAAATAGATTTTTTTGTTTTTAATCTCATTTCCTAGAGGGCATAGCTGATAATCTCTGTTGCAGAAAAATGGACGAATACATTTAAGACAATTATACAATAGAACCGTATCTAAAGTTTTAACTTACATGTCATAAATAGGTCACTTTCCAAAAAAAAAATATTTGGTGGTACTAGCTTATAAGATAACAAGCACAAATTTTCATCGTTTTATTTCTATTATGTTAATTATAAGTAATTTACAAAAAAAGTTACTTTATCAATACATAAGCGATCCTGTGTTTTTTTTTTTTTTTTTTTTTTTTTTTTTTTTGCGTTATGATCTATTTGCATTATTGCAGTACATAGGTATATGTAGGTACCACAGTATATACAGTATATATATATGCAGGTTATGCTGTATTTATATGTAGGTACCATCTCTAACCAGTATCAAAGCCATATTTGATTTTGACGTGATAAATTGACAAAAAATTTCCTAAATTTATCGTTACATAGAATAACTTTATTTTGAATGAATAATTAAAATTTTACTTAGTGCTATTATTACGACGTCAACATCTATCCAAATACCTACCTATACAAATGCCTTTCTCGACGTTCTCAATGAATAAGACTGAAGGGTCGGACTGAAGAGATGACTGAACTGAAGTAACCCTTATCCCTTCAGGATTATCCCTTCAAGATTTCTCTTCGAATGGTCCTAATGAACAGCCGTTTTCTCTCCGTCACATCAGCGTTAAATTGTTGTTCTTGTCACGGCTCCTCTACTTAAGTAGCTACTTAACGAGGAGTATTGTACTTCGCTCTATAACCTTTTGTAAAAGAAACCTAATTAGTAACCTGTTATTTTTAACAGTTATTATCCTTATTTTCGTTTTTACTTAAGTTAGTAAATAACTGATATAAAAAGTTCGCTACTCAAAACTTCGTGTCAATTGTTGGAAAGTTCTTAATACCACATAAAGAACCTTTAAACTTTATAGTCACTTGATCTATTATTTTCAATCTACTCAATCTCCTGCTAAATATATATTTCTTAAGATTTTATATATACTCTTCCACGAAAAAGAAATCCAGACAGTTAATATTTTCAGTTTAGATGCAGGAGATAAGGCCTACTGTCTGGAGGCATCATTCCCCGACTCAACTCTCCTCAATTTTGCTATGCACTCAAAACTCAAACCTTCGACAGGAGGAGGACGGGCACACAAGTCAAACTGAAAAAAAAATGACTCTTAACAAATTACTCAGACTTCATTATCCATTTTAATTATAAACTTTAGGAGTTTGTTCATTTAACTTTAGTTTCAGTTTTAGCTGAAACTGAAGTTAAATGGACATACTCCTCACAGATATTCGGCATACCTTCAAAGAACCCTTATGCAATAACTTTACACACATACCTCTATCAGCAGTTGTTCAGAATATAACAAATCTTTAAAGAAATGGCTTGATGATATGTATAGCTGGCACATTCCAGGATAAAAGAATACTAAAAAGGCGTTGGAAGAGAGATCTCCTCCATTTAACAACCATAGTCATTAAAGTAAGCCTGGAAGGGGATGCTGCTGGTTGCTTTCCCTCTTCCTGCCTCGCATGTCATTATTTCCTCATTCAGCCATATCAGTCACTACAACAGCTGCGAATTAGTATTGAAAGTCCTCACACCTCCAAAAAAAAAAAAAAGAATTAACAAATTTATAGGCTGTTTATTTCTTTTTTATGCTCATTTATTTAGTATTAATCTTCTAAAAGAAGAAGACTAAAGAAGACCACTAAAAGAATGAAGGAGGTTCAAAATTTAAGCAGATAGGGTCTCAAATAGTTTCTTTTATTGACCTTTATACAGTCAAAGTCGTATTGTTTTCATGTTGACGTTTCGCTCGACTAAGAGCATTTTCAAAACAATTATCAACAAACTCATCAAAATTTCGTAAATATAAAAAATTTAAAAAACTGTTTGATGTGATAATAATTTCTAGTTCTAAATTATTTTACAACATCAAACACAGTTTTTAAATGTTTTAAGTAAGTTAAAAGTTTACTTGAAAAAGGTCGATTTGTAATGAATTTAGTTATAATAAATGCAACTAAAATTTAGCTTAATCGGAGTTATACAACAGACCTTGTAACACAGGTGTGCTCCTTCAAGAGTTGCGGATACAGTAACGCATTACCAAACAGCATAGCGGGTTTCACTTGCCTGATGAATTCAAGGGGAGCTTGTGGGTTTGCTTTAAAAAAATGTTTCTCTGAATGATTGTTTATTGGTGATATAACGGGGGGGGGGGAGTCAGGTATTTCTTGTATGTTTAAATGTGAATCGCTTCCGTTTGAATTTATGTGAATCATAATTTTTCTTAATTTTCCCTATTTTGGAAAATTGTTTGTATATTCGTTCTTAATTCTTACTTATATATTAGAAATAAATACATTTCTTTTTATGGCCTTTTATTTGCTAAATGTCAATAATATATATTTATATTTGAAAATGAAAAATATTATTTTTAAAAAAACAAAAATTAGGGAATGCCATTTTATGATGGTAACCAGATAGAGGTAGGAGTAATTTTCGAATTTTTCTTAAATTGCCAAGAACAGCATTCTGTATAATTCTAACACCCCTTACATATGTCTGATACATTTATATACTTTTAATGATAAAAAAAATTTTGACCGTATATAATATGTTCGAATATAATTTGAAGGTTCCAAACATAAATCACAGTTCTTATATCCTCAAGAGACTTTAGTTTTTTATCATCGTTTCAGGCTCAGGTCGGCAAAAAGTTGCGAAGTGCAGAGCAAGGCAATTGCCTTCGCATTCGGTCCCCTAACTCCAAGACGAGTAAGTATTGACGGTGACCTCAAACGAACTCAGAAAAAATGAGAAGTGAAGACAGAGCGTGGGAGTGATAAACGATCCTCACCTAGTTAGAAAGAGTGTAGGGGCAAGAAAAAGAAAATAAGGGAGATCAAGGGAGAAAAAAAAAAAACAGAGACAGGGTGAGCTTGTAAAGCTCCCGCATGGCGGAGATGAGCGATGCCTGCGAGGACAAATGCTTCTCCTCTTCTCCCAAATACACACTACCTCAACTGTATGGGGAAGGGAGAGTACTTACTTGACTACATATGGACCACTTCCTTCAAATTACAGGAGAATAATGCTCTACGTCTTTCATTTCGCTCCGGAGTTTGTGCAAATGGCCTAACCCCATTAACATTAAATATACAATATTTTTACGATCATTAAATATTTAATTTCATTTTACCATATAATTTTATTTTTTTTTTTTTTTTTTTTTTTTTTTGTCTTCAAATCTTGATTTGCGCCTGTCAACAACTTCGACAATCAGCAAATTTGAGTGCTACGCTAATTTAAATAAGGGCATGTTAGGCATGGGGAAGAATGGCACCCAGCGGTACCTCTTCCCTGGCTTGTGTCAGTTAATCTGGTTTGTTAACGAAGGAGATCCCTCATCCAACGCCTTTTTAATCTCCTATTTATTGGTATATCACCTGTTGCCATGTCTCTAATCAGTCGGTTGAAGTGGCCTTGTAAGTGAGTATGAAAACGTTTATAAAGTGTCTTTATATGTTGGTCTACTGTTTCTATTTGTAAGTCAGTATGTAGTGTTTTGTTAGTGACGTACCATGGTGCTTTAACTATGAGTCTTAACATTTTTGATTGAAAGGTTTGAAGTCGGTGTAAGTGGGTCTTTTTAGCTGTTCCGTATATCTGTGAAGAGTATGTCCATATTGGTTTTATCAAGTATAAATATGTATTTAATTTTTGTCTTAGTCCCAGTTTTGTAGTTTTAGAAAAAAGTGAGTAGAGTTGGTTGAGTCGGTTGTTAAGGGTCTTACGTTTCATCTTAACATGCGGGCCCCAGGTCATCCTTCTGTCAAAGGTAAGACCTAGGTACTGTACAGTGTCAGTTTGTGAAATTTGGAAATTTTCTATACAAATTGGAGGGCAGGTATTTTTTCGAAGAGTGAACGTTATGTGTTTGGATTTGTCATGATTAAGTCGAATCTTCCATAGTTTACACCAGTCGTTTATTATATGTAAATGTTGTTGTAAAATTTGTGAGGCATGTGTAGGATCCGTGTGTTTAGTGAGAATCGCTGTATCATCAGCATATGTAGCGGTCAGTGTGTCAATGCTTTCCGGTATGTCATGAGTGTATATAATGTAGAGAAGAGGAGCCAGTATCGAACCTTGAGGTACACCCGCCAAGACTGGACGAATTGAGGAGATCTCCGACCCTTGACGAACCGAGAAAAATCTGTCGGAAAGATATGATTGAAGGATGAGATAGTAAGTGTGTGGTAATATGGTCTTGAGTTTAAAGAGAAGACCCTGGTGCCAGACCTTGTCGAACGCCTGAGCTACATCCAAAAATACACCAGATGCATATAGTTTTTGCTCTAGTGCTTCAGCAATGTAGTCAGTAACTCTGTGTAGTTGTTGTGTTGTAGAATGGAATGAGCGGAAACCGAATTGATGATCAGGTATTAACTTTTGTTCAGTCAAAATCTCAACAAGTCTTCTGTACATCAATTTTTCAAATACTTTTGAGCATATAGGAAGGAGGCTGATTGGTCTATATGATGATGGGTTGTATATGTCTTTATTTGGTTTGTGGATCATTCTAACGATTGAGTATTTCCATTGTAGCGGGAATTTTGATGTTCTTAGTATACAGTTGTAAATTGTATTGTATAATATAAATTGTAAATTGTATAATTTTATTAATTTACTTTTTGTAGTAAATTAAAAGTCTTCTCTTAATTTTAATCTATTTTATTGCCGGAACAAAATGAAATATGTAGTTCTAGTTATTCTTAAGGTGCTTTTATGAGTCATAATATTTTTTACTGCTAGGTTATTTTTGATTGTTTTTTTTTTTTTTTTTTTTTTTTTGAGCCAATGACACATACCTGAGTAACGTATATTCATGTTGGTTACACGAAGTATGAATATATGGGTCAAAATCACCAAGGTGAAAAATTAGCTGAACCATAAAACAAAAAAAAAAAGCCTAAACTGAGCTTTCTTAGGACAAAATAACTTCAGTAAATACCTAAATAATATTTTTTAAATGTTTATTATAGTGTCGGAAGAAATAAAAAAAAATCTTCAGCTTTAGTTTAAAAATACATCCACGAGTTTCTAACCTTTATCTTCAAAGCTTTATTCATTTATAGCGATGTAAAAAACATGTTCAACACTAACGCCAGATCTCAACATCAGAATTTGATGTTGAGATCCATTTAAGCGGAAAATTTATACTGTTGAAATTAAAAATAGTAATGAAATGAATATGATTAATTTGTTTTTCTTCATTTTCCATTTTTTTTTTTTTTGTTCAGCTTAGTTTTTTTAATTATTTATAGATAGTACTGTAGGGTAGTTCAATTTTGATAAATTTAAATAAAAACCTATGTGTTATCAGCTTGTCAAAAAAGGGCCAGGTTACCACAAATTTGTCCAGCCAAATAGTGTATAGTTTTAAAACAGTAAAGCACCCAAATATAAGTATCTATTCATAAAATTCTAACTGTTTATCGCACATTTAAGACATTTACGATAAACACATCATGGCCTTGTTAAACCTCCAAAAAGTCCCTTTTATCGACAAATAAAATAAATTGATTAACAGTTTTCTCAAAGAAAAAAATAATTTTCCTATTGATAGTTTATACTTTACTGGAAGATTTTTTTTTTAAAAATCCTTTTGGTCCTTTTGGAATAATTTTCCATAATGCACTAAGAATAGTCTAGAACAGTTTTTGAGCTATTCCCAAATGAACTGTTGGAAATTATTTCTGAAATCTCCTTTTAAAGTTTCTCTATTAAGAAATGAATCATCACACATTTATACATTCTTCAAATATTAAACTTACAGGATCATTCAAAAACATCCTATGATATATTTACAGAAACGATACATAAACAGTTTAGAGTTCGATTGGATTAGACAGATTCATACGGACAGCATTGACAGTCTCACTGAAACCAGCTATTAGGGCCAGCAGATGTAATAGAGGACGGATACGAAGGGTTCGGTAACAATGGGAGCTATGGAGCCATTGTTTGCTCTACAAGCTGGCCACAGTTTTTCCAACTGCAATAATCCTAACTGTGACAAAACCGATGAATGGTATACCATCCCTATAGCTATACCATTGTATTGTGAGCTCCACAAAGGGACAAAGCCATTTTCAATCACGGACACCGCGGCGCTAATTGATTGCTTTCCACCGGCAATCCAACCCGGTTCACACCAACGGCAATGGAAAGGTCCCGGCTGCGATTATTTGCCACAAAGTGTTCAAATAACAGAAACGTTGACATGTTTAACCTACAGCATCTATGGATGGTTAGGTGTAAGTTGAGCAGCATAGTGTACCCAGAGCGCCTATCACATCAATTGACTTTACTCTTTTTTTTCTTTAGTTTATGTCTGTCCCTGTCACATAGTTTATGGCAATTAGCCCACGAAATAATATTGGAATTAAGAACATGTGAGGCATAAAGGCTGACAAAATACATGGTAGCTTCCTTTGCTCGGCTTAATTCAATTAATTAATTCAATTAAAATCATTGTTTAACGCGTTGGGTGCGGAGGCGTATTTTAGGGGTATCCTGAATTGAACGGTATCGGTCCCAGGGGTCCGAGTGCTGTGATGAGCCACAGACGGTATCGGGCTTCGGGGTCCGATGGGAATGCTTTGACGAAAGCATGCGTTATCTTTTGATTAAAATGGAATTAAATGAGCGTCTCAAGGGCATTATCTCTTGGTAAGGATTGGAAGTAGACATAATAGGCGCATGACAGGCCGATACAGAATTTACGCCATTCTTTATCGAAAATCGGACCTCGGAGTCGGATTCTGAAAAACAACAGAATTTCAGCTGTTAGCAACATTTTCTGCACTAAAATGCAATAATCTCATTAAAAATCATCGCCTAAATTGAGTGCTTGAAGGGTTCGGACTTTCGGATATTTTCATTTAAAAATCGGCTGTTACGAAGGGTAACAGTAAGACATCGGACCCCGGGGACCGATGCCGCACCTACGTGTTGAGTGAGGAGATCTCTCTTAGTCCCTCATCGTGTTCTAGATTTTGTTAGCTATATATCTCGTTTAAAAGCACAAAAAATGGTTTAATGAGCATCAATGCATATAGGTTATGTGGAGATTACTCGACTAGTTAAAAATTTCTGGTGTTCGGAGGCATTTAATTTAACATAAATCATACTCCTTCTCCCTGGAAGTTTAAAAAAGATACAGGTAAAAAAAAAATTGAAGCGTGGAAAGGCATAAAGGTAAAAGTGCCTAAGGAAATTTTTACAGATATCATGCGACTTATACCCTCTAGGGTGAACTACGTTCAGTGCTTACGCCCATGCCATCTTTCATACGTTCAATGAACATTTTTCTAACAACAAAACATTACTTAAGCCCATTCCCCATTTATGCCCATATAACAATTTGGAAAATAAAAAACTTCGTTTTATTTTTTTGGAACTTAGACCCTTATGTATTTCCACGCTTCAATTATTGTAAGAAAAAAATTTGATGGGCAAGAATGAAATGGAATAAATATTTTATTTCTCAATTAGGCAATTCCTAGCAGCACATCTTCCCTCCCTTGATTCATATATGAACGTATGTTTTTATGTCTATCCAATTTATAGAGTAAAGAGTTCTTGTGTTCAATCGGTAGGGCGATTACATAAGTTTAAGGGGCTTCTGTTAACATACTTACCTTACTACTTAACTAAAACAAAAATCTTTTAAAAATATAATAAAAATAATATCTTAAATTTTTATTTTTATTTTAAATCAATCATTAATTGAAAATTATTAATAACCATAACGAATGTATCGTACATTCCGTTTTACGATACATCTTTATTAATCATAATTTCAAAATAATGAGAATGCTACTTTGGCTTATGAGAAAACTTCCTACAACCCTTTCTTAAACTTCTTTTAAAAAATAATAAATATCATTCCTTTTGAAGTTTTACTAATTACCTTGGAATTAATGAGTGTTAGTTAGGATTTATAATTATGACAAGCTCCGGTGAGCCCCCCATAAGCGTATTACAAACTGGTTCCCTGTTTTTGCCTCCCCTTCCAAGGCAACAACCCTTGTAGGTACACAAAGAAAATGATTTTTTTTTTCTAGTTAACTAAGGAACTGAGTTTTTTTTTTTTTCAATTAACTCTCTCTCTCTCTCTATATATATATATATATATATATCTATATATATAAATATATTTTGTTCAGGCAAGTTAGGTTTTAATAATAAAAACCGTTCGCTTCCCTGATGAAGAAAGTATGGCCGGTGCTCAATGCTCTTAGTTTTGTTAGTTAATGTATTAAAAGTTTTATATAATAAAAGAATAGGATGAAAGATATTTAACATAAAGTTTACCTGTGTAATTTAGAAAATGATAGCATAAAAAAAAGGAGAACACAATAATATGAATGAAAGGAAATAAATAAAATTCTCTGATATTTAAAGCTTAAACAATAATTTATTAAATACAAATAATTTATTAAACAAGAATGAAACTTAAATGATTGAATGAAAATGAAACACAACTTATAAACTATTATAGACGAAAATATGTTTTAACCGAATGGCCATTGATGATCTATGGAGTAGAGTAATAAACAAATGATTAATAATTATAATACAGAGATATATATATAATAACTGAATGTTAAAAGGTAAAGTTCAATGTTCAGGAAATATTATTTAAGTTTGAAGATTAAACACAATGTAATGATAGAAGTATTTTACTTTAAAGGTCCATCCCGCTGGGAACTTAATCTTCCTCTTCGCTCGTCTTCTAAAATAATGTTTGCAAATGTGCACAATACACAACTGAACACCCTGGGTGAACGAGAATGTAATAAATGTTTTTAATGAATGTTTTAAGCGTGAGCGTACTGAGCTGGCGAGAATCAACAGCTGACTCCCTTGGTCCCCCCCCCCCCCCACGCACATACACTAAAACTAATCCTAATTAAATACTTAATATAGATTGGTATGATATTCAATGTTAAATTTGATTAATAAATTAACGACAACATATTAATTACTTAATTTACAACTTATTAATTATTGAATTTAGAATTAATTTAAAAATTAAACTAAAGATTTATATAAACTGACAAATGGGTTCTCTGAACATCCCCCTATATATATATATATATATGTATATACATACATATTATTCTTTTTTTTTTTTTATGCAATAGAACTTCAAAGTAATAAGGCACCAGGCCATAATGAGTAGTCTTCGGAGCTCGTCAAGTTCGATGGTGAGGTACTCCAGAAAGTTATGTATGAACTCATAGTTGATAAATGGATAGAGGAAATAATGCCCAGGGATTGGCGCTAGAATTTCATCTGCCCTATACACAAGAAGGGAAGCCAACTTGTGTGCGATAACTATAGGAGAAATTAACTTCTCCCTTGTGCCTACAAAATTCTATCCAATATCCTCTTTCAGGGGCTGAAATACTATGCAGAACGTGAGCTTCGTCCGTATCAATGCGTCTTTCGGGGTGGTAAATCTACCTCGGATCAAATATTCTCTCTGAGGGAAATTCTTGAGAAAGGAAGAGAATATCAGATGCAGAAATACCTTGTCGATTTTAAAGCAGCATATGACAGTTCAATAGACGGCGCTATACGGGGTCACTTATGGAGTAGTGGTTAGCATGGCAACCTACAATACTAAAGGCCGCAGGTTCGCGTCCCGTGGTGGCCCTAAGATATTTTAATCGCAGTAAAAAATCCTTGGCCATGCCGACCCTCGGATAGGACGTAAAATGGAGGTCCCGAGCCTGTACGATGTCAGGTACCCACTAAAGATCACTATTCTAATCATACCTGGACAGGCAAAATTTAGGACTCCCACTGAAGCAACGTCCGATTAGCCTTAGTGGCATAAAGTGACGTTAAATAAACTACAAACGGCGCTATACAAGGCAATGGAAGAGCTCAACATCCAAGGAAGCTAAAACGCCTCACTCAATTAACGATGACGGATGTAGAATAGATGGTGCTTATTCAAGGAGGACTCACAGTGTTTGTTCCGGAAAAGGGATGAGACAGGTTGATGCCTTGACATGCCTCCTGTTTAATATTGCTTTAGAAAATGTGGTATGAGAATTCAGCATACAGACAACTGGCACGATCTTATGGCGATGATATCGATATCGTGGGAAGGTCCTTTCAGGCAGTCAAGGTTGTCTTCCTGGCCCTAGAGGCTTCAACTAGGACACTGGGCCTAGCAATAAATCAGGAAAACATGGTAGTACATGTATCTGGCCAAAGGGTTTATCAGTAAGAATGGGTTATCATAGTAACCTACCGCTTTGAAAAGGTTGAGGAATTACTGAGGAACTATTGTATTACTTATTGTATATTATATTAACTATTGTATTACTTATTGAGGAACTATATCGGCTGTGGATAATGCCGGTGAACAGAAGCTTCTTCGGATCTGGACACCTGTTCAGAAGACCACATCTCACAAAGATAACAAAGATAAGGTTGTATAAAAACCCTAATCCGCCCCGTCTTAATGTACGGCTCTGAGACTTGGACCATTTGGAGGTCTGACGAGAAGAGTCTCCTGGTTTTTGTGGGGAAAATTCTACTCTAAATTTACGGTCGAGTAAAAGTAGGCGGGAATTGAAGATTAAGAAGCAGCTTGTAGCTTCAAACGCTTTATGGACACTTGAACATTATGCGAATCGTCCGCATTGGGAGGCTTAGATGGGCTGGACACATTGCCAGAATGCCCGAACAGAGCATTCTGAAAAGGATGATGTCCCATAACTACAGGCTAATAGGTGACCAAATGTTCGATGGACAGCAGGTGTCGATGATAATTTAAGACATTTTCTATGTGCACGGAATCGTATTGCGGCTGCGCAGGGTGGGAAGAGATGCAGTAGGGAGAGTATGGGTAGCGAACAACCCAATTAGTGAGTCAAGGCCTCCTTCAGAAGATCTCTCCATCGCTCCTATATATATGATGGGAATATAATTTACATACTCCCACCATATGCTCTGATACCATATCTTTTGATCTGTTTGAGGTTATCTAAGTAGACTTTTAAAGACTGTATTCATTCATTGTTAGTAGGCAAATGAAGTTTTAAATTAATTTGTAAGTAGGATATCAAATGACGAGAATTGATTTTGTTGTTCTGAAAGAATAATTAACAACGTTATTTGCCTACTAACGATGAATGAACCCAGTCTTTAATAGTCTACTTAGATAACCTCAAATAGATCAAAACATATGGTATCAGAACATATGGTGGGAGTATAATTTACATATTTTTAATATTTCCTGGTAAAATTGAAAAAAAAAAAACATAGTACTTATAAATATACACTTTGTACAAGTGTAGTCGATATAAGCTTTCAAGCTTGCGGTTTTTTTCTTACTTTTTTTTTAAGGGATTATATTTGAATAAACGACATAGCTTTACCATAATGCTTGCTCAAGCTTCTATACTCGCACAAATCCACTCGCTGTCAGAGTTAGCGGGGGGGAAATATAAAAGAAAACAGGTCCACCGAGCTTAGAGGAATTCATTTCCATATATTTCAGAATAACAAATCTCAAATCGGGATACCTTATTCGAATGAATTCATTATAAAAAATAAAAATTAAAAAAAAAAAACCTCAGAAATAACATCCTCAAAGTTTTTCTTTTCTCTTTTGTCAACTGTAGTCATTTTTACGTGAGCAAAAAAAAAAAAAATCGAAGATCAGTCAAAATAAATTCTCGCGTCCCTTTAAAACTATCCATATTTTCCCTCTGCATGACAAGAAAATATTCTCTGAAAAAATACATGAAATAGCAAGAAAAAAGTTTTTTTTACATTATGGATTATTATTTTCGTCTAATAAAAATTAATTAAACACGCATTAGTGTTACTATATCGAATATAAATCGCTTACAAACCATATAGAAATGTATCAAATTAGATCAAATATAACCAAATCATCACAAAACACATATGATATGTCATATTAACAAATAACATCACTTGGTGTTAAAAAATTCGCATCACATAATAATCGTGTCCTGTCATATAATTTCAGATAAAATAAAACATAACCCTATAATTAATTATTTTATTGATTTGTTTTTAGTATAGTAGTAAGTATTGTTTCAACACTTTCAGACAGTCCATTTTTAATTTTCTTCATTGAAGACATAATCTTGGTTTCAGACGCTTTTAATTCGGGAAACAAGCATCCAAATTTCTTTAAAATATTTTATATTTATTTATTTCATAATTTATATTACGAAGTTTCGGATCAAATTGTTCATTATCAGCCCTCTAGAGTGTTTATATTGTTATAAAAATGACACATAAATATGTATATATAAAAATAACTTTTAGTATTAAAATATGAATTATTTAATATTGCCACACTTATGAGGCTTTAAATAATTTTTATACACGAAAAATTATAACTCACAATGGCTGACCAACAATAACAACTCAAGTATCTTCTTGTACATACACAAAAACAACCATGTGATTCGACCTTTAGAGCAAGACTAACTCTCCAGTCCGAGTCAGTTGCTCCTTATTCAGTCTGAATTAGAACATGCCAGATGGTTCCCGACAAGCGTAGAATGTCCTCGAACAGTCAGGAACATGTAATAGAATAGTCACAAACATGTATTAGAACAATTACATATTCAACGCCTTTATAGTATACAGGAACGAGCCCATTAACAAAACGATGCCTGAGGGGGTTGTAAAAAAAAAAAAAAAGGCTTCGAGGATAATCAAAAAGAAGGGAGAAAAAATAACTCCCCAATTTATCCAATTTTCCACCCTATTTGTAACAAAACAATGTGTTATTTCACAGGAAGAAATAATTTTGGAATGGGGTAACGAAGCCGGACCTTACTTCATTATTCCAGGGGCCTAAGGGGGCCCGAGGCCTTGAGGGTCCTAATAGCGTTGCCTCTACCTCCCCCTCCCTCCACCCCCCCCCCTTACCCACTATCTGTTGGGCTTTTCCATTTTCCGGCATTTCCCATTTTATTCCCTCTTTTTTTCCCTCCTTCACCTCTATTGCTTTGGCCGCTTTCCATCTCTCTTTATATTCCACTTTGGAAGGGTTTCTCAAAAATCTCTTTGTCTAATATTTGCATAGGGTGATTGATATTTTAATTCAATATCACTTCAATTGGATTATATAACTGAAAATACCACGATAAGTAATCCGCTGTTTATTCTCGTGCACTGCTTGAAAAAGTGAGCGTGCATAAGTAAAACTAACCACACTGCGGAGGTCTTAGGAAGAAGAGATTATCCTGAAAGCTTGAATTAATGGCTTCCTAATCAGCTCGGTGATTACAGGAGATTATTAAGCTTTAACCAGTAGATCCTATTTTGATGAAATTTGAAACGCATGTCGTTCAAGCGTGTTATAATAGTATCAGAAGGTTTGTTCGTTTGTTTTAACGTCACTTTAAGCCACTAAGGCTAATCGGACGATGCTACAGTGGGAGTCCTAAATTTTGCCTACCCAAGTATAATAAGGATAGGGATCTTTAACGAGTACCTGGCATCGTACAGACCTAAGCTTTGTTATATTCGTGAGATGTGGTCTTCTGAAGAGGTGTCCCGATCCGAAGAAGCTTCTGTTCTCCGGCATTATCCACAGCTTAGATAGACCAATTCCTCAACCTTTTCGGAGCGGTAGGTTCCTATGATAACCCATTCTTTCTGATAAACCCTTTGGCCAGAAACCTTGTTCTACCATGTTTTCCTGATTTATTGCTCGGCCCAGTCTCCTAGTTGAAGACTCTAGGGCCAGAAAGACATCCTTGACTGCCTTAAAGGACCGTCTCACGATATTGATGTCATCGGCATAGGCATAAGATCGTGCCAGTTGTCGAATGTCGGATTCTCTTACCACTTTCTTTAAAGCAAGGTTAAAAAGGAGACATGTCAATACATCACCCTGTCTCACCCCGTTTCCGGAACAAACACTTCTGGGAGTCCTCCTTGAATAAGCACCATGTATTCTACATCCGACATCGTTAATTGAGTGAGGCGTTTTAGCTTCCTTGGATGTTGAGCTCTTCCATTGCCTTGTATAGCGCCGTTTGTATTTACGTCCTATCCGAGGGATGGCATAGACAAGGATTTTTTACTCCCATTAAAAAATCCTAGGGCCACCTCGGTACGCGAACTTGCGATCTTTAGTATTGAAGGTTTCTATGCTAACCACTACACCACAGGTGACCCCAGTATCAGAAGGTTAATTCCACATAATTGTTATTATCGATGAGTTTTGGGTGGAGGATAGAGAGAAAATCGTTGATTTTCTGCCGTTTTATCCGATTTTAAGGTTTTTATACTCTAGTTTTTAGCAAATATTAAAATATGGAAAATATATCATATATAATATATAATATAAAATATATACATATATATGTATATAATTCATAATATTTATTATATATTATAAAATATATATGTATATAATTCTACATTCATATTCCGCATCTAACTCTTTTTTTTCAAAAATGTCTCTAATACTCTCTCTCTTCTAGGGTCCAAAAATGTCTATGTGCGGACTATACAGCTAGTTCTGTTAAAATAGTAGCCAAAGGGAATTATCATAAAAATTAGGAATGTTCTTATTCAATTAATAGAATAATTAAATGATGTTGCCGGGACAAATATTGAAAATAAATTTGTCATCATTTTCACTTAATTTGGGGTTTATTACTTTTGGAATATTTATTCTTAAAAATATTTTTTGTGGATGAAAAGTAAATTAATATATCTACTATGATATAAGTTAGAAAAATTATTAGGAATAATAATTCTCACCGCAGGGGTGCTATTTGAGGTAATAAAGATTACTTGAATTAAGTATGTTTATCTTGAAAAGTTAATGTTTTATTTAAATCCAATTTTTCAGTTTTCCTTAAGAGTAGATTTAAATTACTATAATTTGGTTTAAGAGACCAATGCTTAAATTTCAGCCCCTTAATGATATTGGTTTAATTCAGTTTAAGAAATTATCTGTTGTTGTTCTTTCAATTACAATAGGTATAAATCTATGGTTTGCACCACAGATTTCCTAGCATTGTCCATATTTAATTCCTGGTCGATTAACCCTTAAGCGTCTGAGCTGTGCGAATGTATTGCGGGCCCTGTGGGCTGAGACCTTAGACCGGCTGCCGTGCCCGGCGGCCTCAATACTTTTTGCCACATTCACTCCTCTTTATCTCCTTATTCATATTTTTCTTCTAAAGGTATAGTTAAAATTAATTTGGAAAAATCCGAAAAGAACCCAATGTCAATTATTTTACAACCCTCGGAAATTTTTGAGGAAACCATAAACCTCGCCAATGGGAAATACCGGACGGGCTGGAAACAGGGGTGGAAAAACGCGAATGCCAATTATGTAAAAAAAAAAAAAAATTTCATAAGTCCTGCACTCGAGTTGTGTGTTGACAGTGGTATAGTGCGCATCAACTAATCCTCTGGAGCTCACCGCTACTATCAGGCCAGATCTTTACATAAATTAGTTTATTTCCTTATTATTTTTTTATATAGATTTTCTTTTTTTATATATATCGAGTTGATATATTAAAATATAAATAAAATTATCTTTAACCATGGGGGAAAGCAGCCAGGGGACTGACCCCCCAGATAAATCCTCAAACAATCCGCCAGCACGGCAGCATGGCAATTTTAAATATCTTCAACATTTCAAAGGTGCTTATACTGTAATTGTAGAGAAATCCGTAGAGGAAAACATACCATGTTTTCATGATATGAAGATAGGAAAACTTCTAGGATTAAATAACTCACAGGTTCTCTCTATAAAAAAAAAGAATAGGCAACAAATTGAAATCAATTTTAAAACAAGCGAACAGGCAAATCGATTCTTAGAAAATCCACTTCTAGAAGGTAACAAATTAAAAGCTTATATTCCTAATAGCTTAGTTCTAAAATATGGCGTAATTAGAGATGTGCATCCTTCTCTTTTCGAGGAAGAAATTTTGAACGAAATAAACTCTAGTGAAAAAATTGTAAAAGTTCGCCGATTTTATAGAAAAATTCGGGATTCGGAAGGAAATATTTCTTCTATAGCTACCGGCACGATTCAAATTGTTTTTCATGCCCAAAGGTTGCCCGATAATATCACATTAAATTTAGCCCCAAGAAAGGTCCAGCCATACGTTTTTAAGCCACTATTTTGCGTAAAATGCCTGAGATATGGACATACAAAAGAAAAATGTCGTGGTAAAGACAGATGTATAAAATGTGGTTCGAATGACCACATTTCAGAGGCATGCGTTAACACGATCAAATGTATTTTCTGCAAAAACGCTCATCTACCGACAAATAAAGAATGTCCTGAAGCAATTCGGCAAAATAAAATAAAAGAAGCCATGGCCCTAAAACCACTTAGTTACAAGGAAGCTAATAATTTATTCCCCATTCCTACCTACAATAAATTCTCATTATTAGATTTTCCTCAATTATCGGCAGGTAATGATTTTACTGAAAGTTATTCTGCACCGTTCAGAACAAATATTATAAAAAATCCGGGAAAAAAAAATTCATTTCAATTTAATAAAGACAGCGTAAAACGACCGAGGCTTAACGATAACCCAGTAGAGTATCATAACACAAACAACGAAGGTACTTCAAACAAAACATCTTCAAATACTCCACTGATCACAAACAATCCACATAGAGTCGATTCCGATTCGAAATACGTAAATATGCTCAATACTTTAATTAATAAAATCAAAACATTGAATAACGAGCAGGAAACGGTAAATATTATAGGTCAAACCTTTTACAATTTCGTTCAAGAGAACAATTCGATTATAAAATCCATCTCGGAGTTAACTAAATCAGATAGCATGTCTATTGATTAGCTATTATAATGAGGTTAACATTTAGCAATGAAATTAGTGAATATATATTAATAAAACCACTATTAATTTCATGAATATTTATACAAATACATATACTCTTATTCTAAGGACATTATATACCAATACATATCATCAGATTAATATATGTGTGTTTATGAGCTTTATTTATTGTCTTTCTGTTAATTATAAAATACAAAATAAGATCTTTAAATATTTCACGCAGAGATTCATGGATATATTCCATTACTCGTACCGGTGTCAGGTACGTTGTTTTCGAATATATATAAACATACATGTGTGTTTGAGTGTGTGTATATATATGTATGTGTGTTTGTATGTATATGTGGTATATATTTGTATGTGTATACATGTATATATATGTATATATTTTTTTTCTCTCTTCTTGTTTATTTATTTTTTTTCTCTCTCTCTTTCTATTTATTTATCTGATTATTACGTTATTTATTCATATATAATTATTTCCGTCTCAAACCTCTCTCTATTAAATCTCTAAATGGATGAAAATAAGAGAAAAATCAATTTATTAAAAACAGATCTCAAAATCCTCCAACACAATTGCAGAAGCATAAATAATAAATTTTCCGAGATGGTAAACTACCTAAATATTAACAAAATTCACATAGCCTTACTACAAGAAACCTGGTTTAATAATAAAAGGAACTATTATACACAGAACTTCAATATAATAAAAAAAAACAGGCGTGATAGGTATGGAGGAGTAGGTATACTTATCCATAATTCCCTGCTTTATGAAATCATTGAGCTACCTAATTTGGGATCAATAGAAGCAGTCGGGGTAAAACTTCTCAACACTACACCTTCTATCATCCTAGTCTCGGTCTATATCCCTCCAGATAATAGAAGGCGGCCATCACCTCAGAACCTTCAAAAGCTGTTCGATCTTCAAACTAAATTTCCAAATTGTAGTTTGCTCTTAGGGGGGGACTTTAATACGCACTCCTCATTCTTTGGTAGTAACGAGCACGATACTCCTAGAGGGGACGACTTAATTATGGCATTACAGAACAGCCAGTTATTTCTATTAAATGAAATAGGAAAAATCACTAAATTAGGGACATCTTTATCCAGACCTTCGATATTAGACCTTACTTTCGCAACAAGCGACCTCCACCATAAAATAACCTGGACTACAACTCCAGAAACACTAGGGAGCGATCATTTACAGATAATTATTGAAGTAAAAAATTGTAAAACTCACACAAATCATACATACAATCCTAAACGAAATTTCAAAAGGCTAAATGAAAAAGTATTTACTCAAACCCTCCTTGAGATCGAAAAACCAAATCATAAATACAATATAACAGATCTGACTCATATTATTAATTTAGCGGGAGAAAAGTCAATTCCTCGGAAAAATTCTAAATATAACAATAAATTCGTTCCTAAATGCTGGTGGAATGAGGACATCCGTAGGTCTTATGGGGAAAAGAAAAATGCTATAAAACAATATTTAAATAACATGACAACTGAAAATTACAAAATTATGAGAACTAAAATTAACAAAACTAAATCTCTTATCAAAAAAGCAAAAAATGAAACTTGGAAGCGTTACATTGAAAGCATCAACCCGAAAGAAACCGGTTCTATGTGGAACAAAATCAAAACTCTTCGTGGAAAAAGGGCAAACATGCAAAACTTAGTATTAACGAGTAGATCATCTGCAATATCCTTTCTAGAACAATTAGCAAACATTTTCGTTCCGAGACAACCATTGCTCCATGCATCAATATTACAGGCCGCCCACCCACTGGACTCACCCCTCCTTTTTACTGAACTCGAAGCGGCACTTAAAGGAAAGACTGGAACGGCCCCGGGTATCGATGAAATTAACTACGATATGATAAACCTCTTACCTGATTCTTTTAAACAAAGCCTACTATTGGCTTTTAATGAACTGTGGGAGGTAGCTAGTGTCCCCCCTGACTGGCGGAAAATCCTCATATTTCCTATACCAAAACCCGGAAAAGATCCACTACATATAACTTCATACCGCCCCATCGCGCTAATCTCCTGTCTTGCCAAAATATTCAATAAAATCGTCAAAACAAGACTGGAATGGTTTATTGAATCTGAGAACCTCTTAAGCCCTTTTTGTTTTGGCTTTCGGAAAAATAGGTCCACCAATGATGCCATATTGCTTTTGACAAATGACATATACAAAGCCTACAAAGAGAAAAAAGTCCTTGTCGCACTAAAAATAGACCTTGAAAAAGCATATGACCAAGTAAAAATACAAATTCTTTTAGCTAAACTAAAAATTCTAAAGGTCCCCGTAAAACTCACCCAATGGATTATAAATTATTTATCTTATCGGACATACTACCTGGATAGCTGGGAAGGTCAAGTAGTCTTTGATACATACAATGGGCTTCCGCAGGGAGATACCCTCAGCCCAACCCTTTTTAATCTGTATACGGAACATATTACAAATTGCGGGATTGAAAAATGTAAAATTATTCAATTTGCTGACGATTTCTTGATTTACACCGTAGTAAAATCTGCAGAGGAAGGCAAAAATATAATAGGCAAAGCTCTGGACACCCTATCAAAAAAGTTTTCAGATATTAACCTCAAAGTTAACCCCAACAAATGCAGTATAACTCCTTTTACAAGAAAAAGAAATATCAATATAACTGATTTTGAGATTTCAAACGAAAGGCAACAAATTAAATGTGAAGAAAATTTAAAATTTTTAGGTGTAACATTAGATGGTAAATTGAACCTTAAAAATCATCTAAAAAATGTCTATATCAAATCTCTTCACAATCTAAACGTTATAAAATCCTTAGCTGGCGTTTCTTGGGGGTCCCACCCATACAACATGATTGCGCTATACAAATCTATTGTAAGATCAATATTCGACTATTGTTGCGTCATATACAATGAAACAAAATCCCCTCTCATTCGTAAACTGAGTACTGTTCAGAACTCGGCTATTAGGATATCCCTGGGTGCCTTCAAAACGTCTCCCGTAAACGCACTACAAGCCTCAGCCGGAGAAATGCCTTTACAATTGAGGAGAACATGGTTGATCAAAAAATATATCCTCAAAGTATGCTCTGACGATAAACACCCTGTTGGTAAAGAAATTAGAACTGGCAATGTTTTCTGCCCCCAACTAGCTGAAATCACTAACGAACTACAACCGTTTCTCAAATCGTTACATACTTCCGATGCTCCTCTGGAATACACTATCCCTTTGCCTAAATCGTTTGTAAAAATCCACAGCAGCTCCCATCTATCTGGCAAAGTTGAAAAGAAAAGTTTTTACCCTCCAACCTCTTTGAAAAAACTAGCACTCAGCACGATAACAGAACGATACCCAGATCACATACAAGTGTATACTGATGCATCAAAAACTAAAAACCGAACCTCCATAGCCGTATTTGATCCCCAAAAAAACCATAAATTCTCTTTATCAGTGCCAGCCAAATTCAGCATATTCAGTGCTGAACTTTTCGCTATACTAAATGCCATAACATACGCTGAAAAAACTTATTTCATGAACAAAATAGTTATTTTAACTGATTCAGCAGCTTCATGTCAACACCTAGAATTTTTCCACCTAAACAAATCTCAAACATATATTTCCTATAAAATCGTTTGTACGTTAGAAAATGCCAATAACCACTATTATTTCCAATGGGTTCCGGGTCACGTGGGCCTATCGGGAAATGAGCAGGCAGACGAAGCAGCTAATCGAAATCAGACTCACCGAGAGAACGCCAAGATTCCATTATTAGACATTACCAGAGCAATGAGAGGTACAATAATAAAAGACTGGCAGCAATTTTACGAGTGGCAATGTTCTTCGAAAGGTAAGGACCACTACGACGTGCACCAGAAGGTAACTCTGATTCCATGGTTCTCGACTCTTAAACGTCATGTCAACCGTCCAAATTTAGTTCAGCTGACGAGATTAAGAATAAATCATGGAAGAACTAATAAATTCTTAAAGTTAATGGGTCTAGTTAACAGCGGTGATTGCCCAACATGCCTATGCCCTGAGGATCCAAGACACATTGTGTTCCAATGTAAAAGGTTTGAAAAACAGAGGAGAATTAGCCTGGGATCGCGGATCATAGATGATGGTGAGGAAATGCTACGATCGATAAATAAAGACACAGTCCATAAATTGTGTGACTTTCTGAAAGAAATAAACTTCCTGATATAAAGGTGTGCGATTATTAAGCCATCACCCCCCTTTTTTTTTTTCTTTTTTTTTTCTTCTCTTTTTATTATTATTTAAAAAAAAAAAACTTTTATCATCATTGTTCCATAATACTTTTGCTATAAGGTATTCTATATGTTTTTTATATATGTTGTTATAGGGTATTTTAATTAGGTTTTTAAACTTTAAAGGAACAGTTTGGCGAAATAGGATTTGCTAACAAATCTTGGGGCCAAAAAAAAAAATAAAAAAAAAAAAAAAAAAAAAAAAAAAAGTCCTGCACTCGTCCTAAATATGAGTAAGAAAGTTATGACTATTTTGTCTGCTCTCCAAGCTCCTCTGATATTCATGAAATTAAAAAAATACGTGTATGAACGTACCTAAGTAGACATACTTACATATAATTCTTAGAACTGTTACATTAAATGTTTTATATATCTGTTAATTTTAAATTATATACTATATTTCTTTTACGAGTTGTTCCCTACGATTTAAGAATGTTGCATTCCTAAATAATGATACGATAAATCCGAAAGCGAAGAGTAAAAATTCAATTTTTGTTTTAAAAGAATAACATTTCTTAAGGTGCTGACTACGGGGGGTTTTATCCTAGGGCAATAGTAAAATAGGAAGAGTTGAGAAATCAATTAAAATAAGGTCCGCAGTTTCAGTCTCCTAACGCTGAAGCGGGCGGAACTGATATATCAGTCTACAGGCATTCAAGAGTTGATATTTATACTTCCTTGATTTAATCGACCAGGTACAGCGTCAATTTTAATTCCTAATGCGGGTACTGCTCATGAGTGAAGAACATCTGCAGCAATTACTACTACACGGGTTTGTGTATTTATAGGTAAGACTGTTCGATTATCGTACAGTAATTATTATTAGGAACTATGGATGAGTGAGTGAAAGTGACAAATGTGAGAGAGTAAATGATAGTAATAGGAACTAACTTTTACTAACTGCTCATGATATACCTAAAAGCCTATCTTTCTAATTACGAGTAGAAGATCATTAAGACCAAAACTAAACAGGAATTTGAGGTAAGGTACTCTTGTCGAGTAAGTTGGTCAAAACAGCTGTCACGTGCAGACTATCCTACCGACCACCTCCAATCCGCCCTCCCCGAAGCGATAATCAATTTTACGATAGTTTTAGCTGAGCTCTCTGCAGCAGTCCAATCTGTTTCAAGTGTACTTATCGGGACAAGCAAGTTCCAACGATTTTACACGAGAAATTAATTAACGTACGTGAAGTATATTTCTTAGATTTTTTTAAACTTTTGCATAATAGGGTAAACCATACAGTTATTGGCACCTAGTACAGTTATTGGCACCCCAACTTTAAGTTAAAGAAATAGGTTAACAAGTCCTAATTTTATTACAAGATATAAATGAGTCCAGCCCCCCGGTACTTCGCTACAATGTGGCGAGACCTGGAGGGAGGGATCACAGAAGAGAAAGATTCGATCACGATCGGAACGGACTCACGGTTAGCTCAGTGGTAAGAGCGCTGCGACGTAGATGCAGAGGACCTGGGTTCGATTCCCGGCCGTGGTCGAATCTTTTATCTTCTAATAAAATAACCATAGGGAAGATTTCACAATTAAATCCAATGGGTGCCAATAACTAGATTTGGCACTTTTATCAATAAATATTGCCATATTGTAAAACTATTGAACTTTTAACCCAAAAAAACCTCTTGAGTCTTTATGAGGTTAGATAATGAAAAGCTATAGGAAGTGTCTATTCGATCCCTTTTTAAAAAATATTTTTTTTAATTTAACCACAGAAAGTAAAGTAAAGTGTAGTCTGAGGGATGCCAATAACTGTATGGTTTACCCTATTATCTGAGACTTGAAAAAAATATTAAATTTCACTGAGATAAATACGCTTTTGTTATTTAGCTAAACAGCTGTAAATGTCTTAGAATTGAGCAAAAAAATGTAGCATTTTATATTAGTGAATATTTTATTTTAAAAATACTTAATACTTACATGAAATAATTATTTAAGTATAAGAAAAAGGCAGTAGGTATATAATTCATAGATATTTTACAAAAATCTGGTCTAACTATGTATAGTAGAAACCTGGTTTAATTTAATAATATCAATAAATCCTAACAAACGTCATATTACTTAAGCAATTATTTGAAAAAAAAATACATAATGAAGCTATGTTGATTATTTGAAAACATTCTATAAGCAAATAAATGAATTGATTAAATGTGTAAATATATTATGAAACGTTAGTATACCCATATTGCAAACGATAATTGAGGGTTTGCTAAAGTTCGAAATTTAAATAATATTTTATTCTTTATTCTTTATTCTATGTCCGTCCATGAAATATTTTTGACATTTAATGTATAATCAGATTGATGACGCAGATTAATCAAATTACAGAACCTTCTTTAGGTCAGTAAACGTTTATTTATTCTCATACCATGTATTGTTTACATGTAATGATACATTATTATCCAGTATATAATTACTTAATTGCTTGAATTTGAATATTATGTTTACAATATAATGAACTCTCTACGAATCGATAATAAAAAATAATTAAATACAGCCCGAATAAACAATACGCCCGAATCTATTATTTTCACAAAATTAGTTAGATGATAATAAAATTATAAAGGAAAACTTATAAATTAAATAAATAGTTAAAAGGCTAACTTATATTGCTAACTTGTATTTTTATTTGAAATACATACAATCCGTTATATAAGAGTTGCGGTTTACACACTTCAGCAAGCAAAATGAAAGATTTTCTTCATTATCAAATTGATATATTTGATTCTTTTAGATGAGTTTTTTGTATTTATAAGTGCTAATCCTATTGCGAAAATACTTTTTTTTATAATGGAGCCATCAAAAATTTATTTTTTTCATTCTTGTGGAAATGACCCCTTTTCTTAATGACCGAGTAAATTAAAGTAAAAAAAGGAATCTATTATGATTCTAGACTCTGAATATAAGGTCAACTACCAATAATGCATGAAATCTGTCATGATTTAAATAAAAAACATCCCTTTTCAAAAAAACAATCGATGTTCGCTGTATTCCAGAAGGATCTTTTTAAAAAGCATTCCTACCAAATGGGGTGAAAGGACCGGGCTTGGACGGAGGTAGAAGTCTCTTCCAGGCGGACCATTATGGGGCCGGAGTGCAAACACTTGAAGACTATAGGGTCATTAAATATGAAACGTCCGGATTGTGCCAAAGCCACCCCTCACAGCTAGTCCGGCCTTTTTTTCTTTTTTTTCTTTTTAAATTTCACTGCCAAAATGAAACACCTAAGTCATAGGGAAATGAAAGGGACAAGACATTAGTAGAAACCTTCACATGAATAAAGGATCTATGGCCCAATAATTATTCATCTTGATCGGATCTTTTTATTCCCTAGCAAATTGGGAGAATAAGATATCTTATTAAATGTTCGACAAAACGTGGAGTAAAACTAGCCTCAGAGGATCTCGGAAAGCTGTTGACTATCAATGACAAAGCACAGGAACTTGCCAAGGGAAAAAAATTCCCTCTACATTATACTCCTGCTAATTGTTGAATTCCACTAAGAAATGCGTAGCAGTGGGAAGTTTTGGAGGACACGCCATGTCTCTTACGGATCTTGTCAAAAATTCCTGGTGTTCCTGGTGGAAAAATATTAGACATTTTTCTTTTCCGTTCGCGCCAATGGGGCCTAGATAAAAAATAAAAAATGATATTAAACCATTTTATTTTATATCTCCAGTTTGATATCGAAATGATTCCTGAATCGAAATCTTTATTTTGAAGCCTAAATTTAGATGTATATTCAGTCGATCCCAAGATTTTGTTTTAGATCAATGAAATTGTTATATAAATGTCTAGATCTTCAAGCAAAGTATCCAAAGAGATTTTATTTTACGCAAAAAATTACTTCAGATTCGAATTGATCACCCTCTAAAACATCAGAAAACGTTTATCCAAAAATAAAAAATATAACTTTTATACGTTATTCAAGGGGATGGACAAAATCGATTTCAGACAAATTTTCTTCGAAATGCCAATAATTTGATTTAGTTTACGTGAAAATATAATATTTTTGTAATTGGTCTCAAATAGAACGCCAGTATTCAACTTAAATCTACATTGACAAACAAAACTTTTTACCATTGTCATAACGCAGAAATAATCGAATATCACCTGGAATCTTGCCTGCCTGCTCTCCAGGATATTAGGAACTCTTTCAGGGAATTCGACAACCGCTATTACAGGACTAGTCAACTTTATTGGATTGCCAGAAAACCAATGGTATATAGGCCAAATTGAAAAATGAATTTATTGAAAAGAAAAAAATGTTAGCTAGGCAGTTCAAAATTCTAAAACTGCGTGAACCAGCTGCATTTGCTCCACTACTCTTTTTCAGTTTTCGTTTTAACTGTGTAGTGCTACTACCTTGTTGCTAGTGTTGATAAGTTCAAGATCGGGGTTAAATAATAAAAATAGAGTTCAATAAATAAATTATAATAAATATATACAAAATAAATTATAACAAATATAAGATAATTTTGTCACAGTAAAACATATAAATTTAATTATTCCTGCCATGATAATTTGACCAATAATCCAATTTCCACCCGCACACAAAATTTTTGAAAAACTACCCGCATTTCCAAAATTTTGTTTGCGGGTGGAAGGAAGCGGTGGGCCTAACCCACTTTACGTTAGATCGAAGAGAATAGGATCCAGGGAGGCCGCCGGGCAGAGGAGGCGAAGAAGAGGACTGATAAAAAAGTGGATACTGTAAATTTAAATATTTGCAGCAGTGGTATGTTATGCAGGCATGCGTATCATACCACTATTGTAAAAACCGTATTACCCTAGAGGTACGGTAGGGTGGAATAAATAAATAAATAAGTCATGATAACATAAAATTTATTAATATCATTTCAATTATTTTTTTTAAGAAGAGAAAAGATTGGCCGGGATTTGAACCTGGATTTCCTCATCACAAGTAAGGCGATCTTGCCACTTGATCTACAAGGCACATTTCCCGGTCAAGTCAGTCCTTTCTCTTTACCGACCTCTTTCCCGCCGATCTGGCAATATTTGCGATCAAAGGAGGGAGTGTACAATTTTTGGCTAAGACCAATCTTTTCTCTTCTTATAAAAAATAAGTAAAATATATACTACATACACGTGTTTATATTTTATGAGTTTATAATGCAAATATCGGATGTATACATAAAGTCTGCTTGACAAATCTATTGTTAGCGCTTCTCAATTTGGGAAGAATGTTCATTTAGAATTAAATCGTTTCCGAATATTTCGGACTTTTGGTGAAGTAGATATTACCTGAAACTTTTTCAATTTCGCTGGGCTCTGTCTAAACCTCCCTCCCCCTTTCCGTTTTTGAATTAAAATAACAACTGCAAATGCTTTATGAAGTGGACCGAGAGCGGGAGGGGGGTTTTCGTCCATTTCTCCTCCGCAATTTCCCTAATCCGAATTAACCTCTGTCAAAAGCAGGCAGATAATTACAGAGTTGGCGGAAGGGAATCAACTCTCTTCATCAAAGCATCCGAAACTTGAGAGATGAAAAAGTATTTAAATCAGGTCGCGTTTGTTTTCTCCTATTATAATCAATATATTTTGCATACGGTTCATTAAAAAGGACTTCGATATACTGTTGGATATTTTTCTGTTAAATGGATTTGAAGAATTTTAAAATTAATATTTTTATGTATCATCTTAATTTACCATTGTTGTTTCTTTGACTTAATTCCATTGCCGCAGTAATGTAAGGAATCTCTCATCCACGCCCTATTTGGTCTCCTTCACACATTCTTATTTTCTCTTATCGAAGTGCTTGCGTATTTGTTCAAATGAAAATCTTAAAGTAGTGAGCCAAAACATAAGTGGAGACTGAAAGCTAAGGTATAGAAAAATCAATTTCTCATATATAATTATATATTAGCAGAAAAAATTTTGATCTGAGGATTATCCAACGAGCTCTGAAAGTGATGAATCTACCGTTTCGATAGAATTTTTTTATCCTGATGATGCCGGTATAGGGAAAAATTTGATCCTCTAATATATATTTATATATAAGGCTGTTATTGGCCTTCCTTTTTCGGTAACTTTGAAGCTTTTGTAAGTGGGTAGTTTTGGTGTTCTACTGATGTGTACTGGTGTGTGAGGAATATTACCAAATATACGTGCAGTATTTATATCACTAGTAAGAAAAATAAGTTTTATTATTATTAATTAATAATAAGTTTTTTGTATATATAATATGTAGCTATATAGGGTAAACCATACAGTTATTGGCACTCAGTACAGTTATTGACAGCCCAATTTTAACTTAAAGAAATAGGTAAACAAGTCCTAATTATATTACAAGATACACATGAGTTTAATGTTTGAAGGGTCCTCCAAGTCATCTATGAAGTAAGACTTTAACAAACTAACCGTAGGTAAGATTTCACAATTAAATCCACAGGGTGCCAATAACTAGATTTGGCACTTTTAACAATAAATATTGCCATATTGTAAAACTATTGAACTTTTGACCCAAAAAAACCTCTTGAGTCTTTATGAGGATAGATAATGAGGAGCGGTTGGAAGTTTCTATTTGATCCCTTGACAAAAAATATTTTTTTTTAATTTAACCACAGAAATGTAGTCCTAAGGGTGCCAATAACTGTATGGTTTACCCTACTACTGGAAATATACCAATGGAGTTACTTTTCTCCTAACCTTTATGTTTCTCTTTTAACTCTATTAGATATTAAAAACTTGGGGCAAAGTCTCTCATTTCAGTATGACTTTTCTCCAACGATTATGAAAAAGAAGGAACGATGTTTAAATTGGTGGATTTTCCGTGAAACAGGTGAATTTCCGAAATTTCAGCATCTTAGAAAACCAACTTGTGACCATACAAAAATGCTTGTCGTTGTTGGGCACCGAAAAAAAAATTCTAAGTTTAGATTATTGGGTCAAAGTCAGGCTATTTTGAGATACTTTTCTATCAATATCCCAATGAATAATAAATTAAGTCAATTCCCTTACTTTTTAGGGCACGACTGTTTAAGTTTGAACAGCATTGCTATAATATCAGGATTTCATTATCAAGCGTTGAAATTTCGTAAAAAATATCGAAACAGTGACTAATAATTACAGCTATTAAACCAACTCAACAGATTTTATCAGTAATCAGATGTTAGAGTTGAAAGATTATTCATCTACCGCAACAGATTTGACGTAAATTATAATAACTAAGTTCAAAGTGAACGCCTGACTTATTCACTTCGAAGAAACCTCATGCATCTTTTTAGTCACTTAATCCATTTTGGATAAAATAGATTTAACCACTTATTCAGTGAGATGATTGATATGTGTCATTGAAAAAAAAAAAAAATTAAATATTGTAGCCCCATTTCTGAGACGATAAGAAGGTATTGAGAACCTTCAAAGCTAATTACCGGAATAATTAGTTTTAAAACAGGTCTAAAAGCTGATTCCTTGAACACTAGATGAGGATTTAGGGTGGGGGGATGGAGTAGGGGAGGGGGGAGCGTTGGAAAGGGGGTGGGGAGGATCCTGTTGTAGAGATTAACTCGAACGATCCGCCTCGAAATCTTTTAACCAGAAGCCAGTTGAGGAAGAGGGTTGGGTGGCGATAAAATGACGGCACGAATTTTTCATTAATCCTTCCTTGGTTAATAGGGCCATTAAACTTTATTATCTACCCTTAATCCTCACCCCGCTTCCACCGATCACAATGGCAGGGGAGGGGGGGGGGTGTCGCCTTCCTATTGTCAGACTGACAATCCTTTTATTAGTTTCATTCTACTATTACAAATTGGATACTAAAAATTAATCGGAAGAATCTTTATTATTTTGCCTTTAAAGTACTACATTATCCAAGTTTTATTTTATTTAATTTTTTTAACACGTTAAATGCAGCATCGGTCCCCGGGGTTCGATGTCTAACATTCCCTTCTTAACAGCCGATTTTCACATGAAAATGTCCGAAAGTCCGAACACTTCAAACACTAATTTAGTCGATTTTTAATGAGATTGTTACATTCTAGTGCAGAAAATGTTGCTAACAGTTGAAATTCTGTTGTTTTTCAGAATCGGACTCCGAAGGTTGATTGTCGATAAAGAATGGCGTAAATCCTGTATCGGCCTGTCCTGCACCTATTATGTCTAGCTCCAATCCTTACCAAGAGATAATTCAAAAGATCTACATATATATGATTTGCCTAAGATTATTTTATAAATAAAAGTATGATTTGTAGGCTAGAGTAGTATTTGATTAACTGCTAAAACTGACGTCACTATACTTATTTCATAAAATAATATTTTAAACATCAAATTTTTCATTCCCTCAATCTTTCCGGATACAAAATTTGAAAATTAAAAAAAAATGTCGAGGAAGGATGGATATTCTTTTTTTTTTCAGTATTTCCATAAATGATAAGTAAAGGTTGGAATATTCCAACATTTTACAATCTTGAGATTAAAGACATCGCAAAACGGTAGGCAGCGTGTTAAAAGATTGTCCCTGAGATTTGATTCCTTCGCCACTAGTAATTCGACTTCTACTGGGAACTTGAAATATCAAAGCGTGATTGTAATTTCTAATAAAATGTCACATATATACCAGTCGAAAACACAGAGCTTCAAACCAGCCATAAAATCAGTTCTAGAATATAGAATTATTAAGTCTATTTAATATTAAGTAATTACTGTTATTATTAAGTTATTACTTGAATTATTTGTTAAATATAATGAGTAATTTCAATAACGAAAAATTTTGAATCTGAAAATATTTATATACTTATGTTCACATATATTTTTATTTATCTTATTAATTTTATATATATGTCTTTATTTTATACCCATAAACTTATACTTATTTTATTAAAATAAACTTGTAGTAGCTCACCCAAATACACTCGAATTTTCTGTGTATTAATAAAAAATGTAATTGATTATTATCTTATTTAATTTTGCTGGATCTAAAACGTACTTAAAAGTAAGTTATTCGTCATTTATGTTATTTTTCTTCCTTAGTTTAGACCAGGGGTGGTCCACTCATAAGCTTTTTGAATTTTTCAATATTGTTTTTTAATTTTTATTTGAAAAAAAAAATCAAATTCTCTTTATATTTTGAAATCGAAGTTTAGAATTGGGGTTCAATGTAAGATAAAAGAATTGAAATCATGATACTGGATATTTCAGAATTGGAAGATCAAATGGTTTGTTCATAAATTCAGTTAATACAAACATACATTATTACATTACTACATACATATATAAAAAAAAATAATAATAATAAAAATAAGTATATTACTGTTAATATTTCAAAGTATAGAAATCCGGAAGGGGAGGGAGTGGTGTTGATGGGAAGGGGAATGCAACAAGCCTGAATTTGGAAAACCTTTGGTTTCGGCACACGATGTAAAGAAGTTGGGCACCCCTGGAGTAGACCCTTTGATAAAAATAAATCTTTATTATTTAACATACATTTCAATTTTGATAAATATACTTTAATGTTGTATTTATATTGTTAATATATTTCATAAAAAAATAATGCTATACTGAAACAGTGAAGAGGTATGTGGCAGAAGTCTGTCGTATTACATCAGCTACAATCAAATTCTTGAGTTACATACAGTTAAGCAGAACTGAAATTGGACAGAAGAATGACGGGGCACCCACTGAAATTCGGAGTAAAATGGAAAAGAAGCCCTGAAATTTTATTACCTCCCTTTTTCAAAGGAGGAAAAGTCACCAAAACTGAAAACAAGACAATAACTGAATTAATACTCACACTCAAAACTCACATTGATATAAGCCACGCAGATTTGCGGATCATTAAAAAGACTCACTTGCAACAACTTTAATATTTTTTAATGCAAAAGTTTAATTCTAATACATGCGCTCCTTTTGACTAAAATTTGTAAATATCAAACCTCGATTTACTCACATACAACAAGCTATCGACGAACTTAAAAAATACCTCTCCCGTTCTCCCTCAACGGAACAATTAAGAATTTTTACCTAAGTTTCTATTTTTACGTAGAAGGCGTGGGAAATAAGTGGCACTTTTATCATTTTTTTGTAAATCAATGTGAAAGCTTGACCAAAGGTGTATATTCACAAAAATTAAATTATTTATTTAACTAGAAATATAAAGATTAAATCGTTAAAATCTGACAGGTTGTAAAACACATAAAATGCAGCCTATATGCCAATCATCTCAAATCACCGGATTTTTATAGATTTGATATTATTTGATAAACACGACGATATGACTGGCAGAGATTAATAAAAAATGTAAGAAAACAAACTATAAAAAGTAAAAAGAAAATTTTAAACATGTACTTAGGTAAATTAACATGTTTTCATAGGTAAGTCAAAGTATAAATACAGTAACCAAATATCGATATAAACATATTATCCGGCGATAAATTTGGCCATATTTATTTATATTTTTCCATAGCAATGGGCTCATTCGAGAGAAATAGAAAAAGTGAAAAACTCATCACTCGACCTACTCCGGGCAAAATTAATTGGCAGACCACTCACCCCTTTTCAACCTTATTAAAGAGTGATTGTCCTCACACTTAATTTAGACAAAATCAGTATACATCGTAATTCGATATATGGGTCATTCTCCCAATACATTCAAATTTATGTCCCAATGAGATTATATTATTTGTGTGAAATTGCTAATAATTCAATTGCATCCACTGGTTAATAGAAGACCTCAGCTTGTTGTTCAAGAATTTTTATCTCAGTAATAATTTGTTTATAGGCCTAATTTTTTTTTTTTTTTTTTAATTCATTTTTACATTCGCACCTGTCTTAAAAGAAAAAGACAATCAGCGAATCTGATGACTAAACACGTAAAAAAAAACATGGCTTGATAGGCTTGGGGAAGGGTGATACCCAGCGGCATCTCTTCCTGTCGAGATTTGCACTTAGGCAGGGAGTTAAACAGCTCCCTTTTAGTCTTCTATAGGTTTATCGGGCATGTTGGCATGCTAGGGCATAATTTTTGGATAACCTGTGATAGTTGTTGCAGGATACTAAACAGGGGCTGAATAAGGCTAACTACGAGGCCTAAATTTAAACTTAAAATGTCAATATCTATCTCCCTCACCTGTCCCAAAGGAAGGTCTTAATTATTTGGTTTTACGATATATTGCTATTTTCGTATTATAGAAAAAAAGTTATGATCCATAATCTACCTGTCCCTTAGATGCAACCTATCTCCCTCACATTGTTTTGAAATCGGGCCTCAAAACATTGGTAACCTTTATTTAATTATAATTCATTGCTGGCAACATTGTAACAGATTCCCGTCTCAACAAGGATAAACTTTTTCACAGAAATTCTGCTCTCGTTTCCTCGTGGGGGTGTTTTTATCGGTTAAAACAGTGAGTGTCGTTTCATTTCCTATCTCCCTCACCCACTGATATTTCCTAAAAGGTGAGTTTGATTCACGTTATATTACGGTTAATTTATAGGTTTAGAAAGGATTTCAATAACCCATAAATGTTGTTCATAAGAGACTGACATCGAATGGTCTACTTTAATATAACCTCAAAAACCTATCTCCCTCACATCTATCTCCCTCACTCGTGTGGAATGAGGGAGATAGACTTTGAGTTGAGTTTAGTAAACCCTGAACTCTAAACTTATTTAAATATTTAAGAGAAATTGATTTTCAGGTTTGTTTTGAGCACTTTTAAATAATATTTAGAGATTACAAAGACTTAATTAGTTGACACGTATTTGTTTTGTTTGTTTGTTTAACGTCCCTTTATGCAACTTAGGCTAGCCGAACAATGCTACAGTGGGAGTCCTAAATTTTGCATATCCAGGTATAATTAGGATAGGGATCTTTAACCGTACCGAATTCGGACATCGCACAGGCTCGGGTCCTATATTTTTCGTCCTATCCGAGGGACGGTTTTCGCTTAGAACTCGCAAACGAAGGGATTAATCGAAAAAATGTATATGACCGAAAATGTTCTACTTGAAAACCTGAAAAGATTTAGAAACCTCTACGACCATTTTTTCGCAAAAAAACGCGGTTTTGCGCCTATAACTCGCATTCGAAGGCGAAATGAGTGATTTGTATATTTTTCCGGTATAGCGGTTAAGGAAAGCTTTAAAATGATGCCTTATTCATGAGATTTGATGAGTTATTAAGGAAGTTATGGCGTACCGACAAAAAAAAGGCCTTGAGAAATAATATATATATGTTTCTATGAAGGCATTTTTCGTAAACACCATTAGCAGCCTACCTTCTAACAATTTGTGGAAAAAAATCATTGGAAAATGTAATTTTTTCGCATTGAAATTAGAACAATGAAATTTGAATGAAATGGGAGAATGACCCATATACTATTTATATACCGATATATACTATACTATAGTAGTATATGCTACTACTAAACACTAAATTATGTCTCAAGTTTCCTAAAGGTTAATTTAGTTCTACTTTTGGTCTATCTTGGCCATATTTTCCTGAAATGTGACTATCATTTCTTCGGCACTCCAAAGCCGCTGATTATCTTTGACCCGCTCTTTTGCAGCACCGGGACACGCAGGAGACGCTGGCGGTCCTGGACAGGCTTGACCTGGACTCGGAGAAGCCCTCGGACGAGGAGATGGCCCGCAAGTTCGGCTTCGAGGAAGACTACTTCAAGGGCACCGTGTCCTGGTGGCAGCGGCTCAAGCCACAGCTCTGGTCCCTCTTCGACGAGCCCTACTCCTCCAACAGCGCCAAGGTAGTAATTATATAATATTACATTAATTATATAAATATAATGTATTACATTATTCCAGGGATCGAAAAGGGTATTAACCTTTTTAAATAAGTTTCATTTTAAAAGTGTTTGAAAAACTTATTACAAAAAAAGTTTGATCAATAAAAGTTTTCAAATAACTTTATGATAAAAGTTTTTCTACTAAAAGTTTACGGTTCACCTAAACTTTTTGAGCAATTAAAATTAAAGTTTAACAATATTTTTTTCGCGTTTGGTTGCGTTTATAAAAGTTTCTATCATAGGAAAAGAGTTAGTTTACTTATACTGTTGTTTATTTTGATGAATTATCCTCTGATAGGATTAGTTAAAGGTATATTTATCCCTATCCTATTATTTCATTTTTCTCGCCTCAAAACAATGCTAGTGTTCAGTCATTATCTCATCTCTCCAGACCGTTTCATATTAGATTTAGATAAAAACAAGACAAAAACAGACGAGTGATTCGGAGTTTTTTCAAATACGTCTCAACAACTGTTGTGAAAGAATAATTAAAGGTAATTTTTTAACGAATTTGAAAAACTATTTATTTGTGACTGTAATAGTGACTTGAAATGTAGCAAGAACAAATTAAAACCCATATCAGTAAAAATAAGCAAAGAAATATTACTAGATAGCAGTGTAAAATGGAGGCTACTTTGAAATTTATTCTTGACAATTATAGATGTAAATAAAAATGTTATGGAAATGTTAAATTAAATGATGATTGTTGAATAATAATCTAAACATTTTTATATTGAGTAATGATATTATACATTATATTATATAATTTTGTAGTTTAAAATAATACACATATTCACAAAATATTTAGAATTGTAATCTAATAAAATAAATTTTTGCATTTCCGAAATTATTTTCTTTGACTAAAATCTTTTTATGAAAAAGTTTCAGAATAACTTTTTGAAATGAACTTTTATGGAAAAAGTTATTTGCATAAAAGTTTTAAGATAACTTTATCAAAAAGTTTTCATAATGAAAAAGTTAATGTTCAATAAAAACTTCAAGTAGGTAGGTTAAAAAAAATGTATTTATAATTTAACATAAAATAATAGTTTTAAAATAAAAGTTAACTTATATTTTCGATCTCTGCATTATTCATATCGCACGGCGGCATGAAGATGATTACAACTGAAAAAAAAAAACAGTTTTTTTTTGGATGATCACATGTGAAGTTTCAACTGCATTCTCAATTTTATTATGTAACTACAAACAGTGACTAGGAAAAATAGTCTTTGATCAAAAATATTCTACTATTGTGGCTGTCAATGCCACTGGTGTTAACTGTAACTGAAAAGTATGGAACTATTAATACAATTGTGATCATATTCTGGCATAGAAGAATTTGTCATTCTGGTTCCAACGGTATGATTAACTCAAAATCGATATATTTTGAGTTGTAATCATCTTCTCGCCGAGGTGCGATATAAATATAAATATTTCTCTAATATCGCCTGTGACTACAAATAATGCCTAACAGAGAAAAACAATCAATCCATAGGTGATTCTCAAACTACGTGCAATTTTCTAGTGTTAAAATGTTCAGCTATTAACAACATTCTAAAATTAAAATAATAAAAGTGTTAGTGATCTTAGGATATAATGGATTAAGATTGCTTTTATCTTATATCTTAAATGTCACCATCATTAGTTCCAAAAACAGAAAATTTTAAATATTGGTTCCACATCGATTGCAGTGTTTTCTTTTTTGGAACAGTATTTATAATTTTATTGCGACCGACTTCTTGATTCACCCTAAAATTGTTCATAATTTAAAATGGAGATTTTAGACCATTCTAACAGTTCACTTTTAAATTATGTAACTCTTAAAACAACAAGATAGGTGTAATCTATTAAAGGATCCTTTTGAAGTGCTAAAAACGTTGTTTGGAACAGCCAAGGTAATTACAATATACATCTTAAGTAGAATTAAGTTATAAGTAGAAAAAATAAGACTAAATAAATATCTAAATAAGAATAAGTTTATTCAATATATTTTAACAATGATTTGGATTAAATTGATTGTATTGACGTAAAAATATCAAACAAACAATTAGAACTCAAAATTTTAACAACATTACAAAACATTAACAAGCAATGACAAGACATGAAGTAACTGTATGCTTTGCTGTTCAAGGTTAGTCTAACCCACTAGTCGATCGCTTACTTACATATGGTCTGCTATGAAACCACCCAGAAGGGGCTAGAACGATCTAAATATGTGATCAACTACTATCGATGTAACCGTTCCATTAAACCGTTGTATTTTGTGAATGAGCTTTCCTTTTTTTCCATTAGGATAAAAACACGATTGACGAACGATTGCTCAAGAATCTCACCGGGAGGCAATCAGATTTCTCGTAGTTCTAGTTGTAAAAGTTCTCGCAACTTAATCTTAGAAGTCATCTAAATCTGTTGGTTGTAGTTTTGAAGGTCTAAAATTTAAATCAAGAATATCATTAGAATGTAATATGTTTCACTCCCCTTCCTCTCGAACAAAGAAAGGTGATTTTTGTGAGACGCGTCATGACTCACGAAGTCCTTATAATGATCTTTAAAATTCGATCGAAACCCAGTCTAGTTTATTGCACCTCTGCAAAATGACAGGATTAGGATTAGAATGGTTCAAAACCATTTTTTTTTTTTTTTATTATAAAGACAAAGCTTGTATAAATTTGTTGATTTTATACATCCATATAATTTTTGGCCTGTCACGTATTCAAAAGGCAATTTGAATTGGCATTTATTTTTTTAAAATTAAAAATTCTTTATCAAACGATATTATATGATTTAATAAATCATCGATCTTCCAGCGTTTTTATTCCAACGACTATTATTTAATCTAGACTTATTATGAAGCAGAGCCGGATGAATACATTTTCAGCTTATTTAAACAAATACAATGTACAATACAAAATCCACAATACACAATAAAACCCTGAGACCATTAGATATTGTTCTTTCTTTCTTTATGACGAGACAATAAACATTTGTCTCTTTGAACCACCTTTGTCTTGGAGAGGTGGTAGCAATACATACATACATACTCTTATATCATTTTTAAATATTGTTTGGAATTGGGTTGGTGTGACTCACAAATCTTTTATTGATAATCTGACACCGCATGCAAACCGCAACTGAAACCGCTTTCCAGAGCTTTTAGTGAAAGCGATTCTTCCCTTCTATCTCTACCCATTCAACCAACCTGCTAAAGGGTTACAGAAGATTAGATCCTCAAACGACCAATCGGATCGCACCTTTCAAAGCACTGAATTAATTGAATAATGTTGTCACAAGAGTCTAAACTATTTGGTATATTTTCTATTTATTTTAATTCAGGCAATCTACAACTAGGCATGTTAAAAATAATAATTTCAAATTCATTCGTTCTTTTTCTCAATCAGATTCAAGAATTCGCGCATAGAAACATTATATTATTATTATCCATAAGAACGAATGAATTTAAAATAAGAAGCAATAAATTTATTATTATTTCTAAAATGCCTAGATGTGGATTGCCAATATTTAAATAAATAGAAAACAAACCAAATAATGAGGACCTTTTTTTTTTTTTTGAACTTTTTAACTCTTTATTTTAAACTTTTTAAATCTTTATTTTGAACTTTAAACTTATTTAGTGCCTTAGCAAAAGAGTCTAAAATAAAAACGTTGAGCTACTATAAAATAATTTTTTATTAGTTTATTTGGTACTTTAAAAGGCTCTAATCCACCTGAATAATTCATTAATCAGGGTGTCGCCTACAAAGTATTAAAAATCTGCAAAGACATGTACAAACATATACATTTTTTTTTTTTGTTTAGACCTAACACACTTTCATAGCAAACACAGGAATAAACACTTTGTTTAATATTCACTACAATATTTAATATTTTTAGACTACAATTTTTAGAAACCAAAGTTTTTTTACTCCTGCCATTCAAGTTCTTGATTAAACGTATCATTAAAAGTAAAGTGGGGTCACCTGTGGTGTAGTGGTTAGCATGGCAACCTACAATACTAAAGGTCGCGGATTCGCGTCCCACGGTGGCCCTAGGATTATTTAATGGGAATAAAAAATCCTTGTCTATGCCGTCCCTCGGATAGGACGTAAAATGGAGATCCCGGGCCTGTACGATGTCAGGTACTCGTTAAAGATCCCGATCCTAATTACGCCTGGAGAGGCAACATTTAGGACTCCGACTGTAGCATCGTCCGATTAGACTTAATAGCATAAAGTGACGTTAAACAAACAAACAAAAGTAAAGTAACTTGATTAAAAGTAACATACCATGTTTGATGATTGTGCCCCCATATGGTACTAGCCACGAGTCATAACTTGGGGCCGGGATAGCCGAGCGTGTTTGAGCGCGACCCGCTTTAGCACGCTCGAGCCGAACGGTGGCGGAAATCGAATCTGCCATGGGATGGTTGACTTTTATTTCGTTGAGGTACCACGGAATAAATCTAGACCTACCCACCATGGTTAGTATAGGTTGGTTACACCTCTAGAGTAACCCCCCGTATGCCACACATGGCCAGGAATGGCTACAGAAAAAAACAAGAAAAAAAAAACTTGGGGATTTGCCCATATTTCTTTGGGGCTTGCATGGATTATATATCGTAATGACGTTATAAGCTCCATTTAACCCTTTTAAGCCTGTAGACACTATTAAGTTTTTGGAACAAAGTTTAGAATTAGACGTTGCTTCGCTAATCGACCGCCGCCGGTGATTATAATGGTCGAGACACAACATGTTGACATGGTTATTTTTTTGGACTATTTCGTCCATTAATCGCAATTTCGAAAAGGGAAAAAGCTTTTAGTTCCCAGCTACAGGCGTTTAGTACTTTTTCATTAACTTTTCTCCCAAAGAAGTTTATCTATGAGGTTATTGGCTGTTTTTGAATAAATCGAATGATCATTATTATATTTATAAAAATATTGTTGAAGTAATTAGCAGTGTTCCGGGAAGGCCCAAATTGGCATAGTTGCGGTGAGGCGCCCCTGCCTCTCCACCGCTGACTCCCGATTATCGGCGGATCAGGGCGTTTGACCATGGCGTCATTGCGGTACATCGGGGCCGCACACCAAAGGCGACCTCTATCTTCGGCTAGGCAGCAGTCAATAATAATTGTGTCCTGCCTTCAACAAACAGCTACCTTATATTTGTTAATATAACTAAATTCCATATTTCAACATCTAAAATATCTAAAATTTATCAAGCAGGCAAAAAAATATAAGCCCACTAAACCTTAGTCATTCCTGACTGACATAATTTATTCAATAAACTTACATAACATCAGAAAAAAACGTTATTCAGGCGTTTCCAACAAGAAAAAAAAAAAAGGGAATTCTAAAAAAGCCTACAGACATCCTCCTTTAAAAGACAAAAAAATCTTAATAGCAGTAAATAATTTTTTTATTCCTTCGAACTCATAGTAGCGTCTGTCAGCTCTATTGCTACAAGTTGAAAAATAGTCATAAAAATAGGTATTGCACTCATCGTAAAATAAAGACACAACTCAATGGATAGTGGAATTTCATTAATAAAATATATTGAAATTTGTATATAATGAAACAGAAAATTAGGCTCTTTTTACGTCACATGGAGTATACAACCTTCCCATATATGAAGTGATCAGGGATCAGAATGTGGTGGAGGAAAACCAGTAAAGCCATAAAGAAACTGGTACTTCCTGATGCAGAGGTAAGGCGCACATTGGTGCGAATACGCAGAGCAGAATAAAGCAGTTTTGGAATTCATGTGGTAGATAGGAAACTGCGCTGCCCTGTTCTGCGTCCCAATGCGCGCGGTTCCATTCTAATAGACTTTTCACAAAAACTGTTCTGTTCTGCGTCGCCTTCGTCTCAATGTGCGCCTAGCCACACAGGCAAGAATTTCAAGAAAGGCGTTATATCTCCTATCGATCGGACATCCATTGAATCAAGATATGTATTGAAGTAATCTTTCAGGAATCCTCTTCACAAAACAAAACTGAATGTCACAATAATAAGGGATAGATCACGTGGAAAGTTAAATGTTAGGCAGATTGATAGAACCAACAAACTGCCTGTATCTAAGATAGGCGAGGCTGGTCAAGTTCGTAAGTTAACAGTTTGTTGGTATAGCAACATAGCCATGATTATGAGGACAATGTTGTCTTGAAAGGTTGCCATAATATAGTTGTTTATTATTGACTGAACCTCTTGAGGTTCTTGAATCAATATGGTTCTTGAACCCTATTATAGCACACACACACACACACACACACACACACACACACACACACACACACATATATATATATATATTGAAACTATTAAATTTCCAATATTCTTTATCATATAATCCTTTTGTGTTGCTTAAAAGGTATTCCTAAAGGCTTTAAGTTAAAATATAAAATATTGATAGGGCGCCATTTTTTTTTCCATCACTCTTTTCCAAACCCTCTTCCTGCCACAAATGTATAACAGATTAATCTGAAAAGCCTTTGAATGGAGAAGCATCGGTATGTAATTTTTACCCGCTATTGTTTGCTTGCTAGGTTTTTTATTTCCATTTTCTTTCCATCTCAATATGAATTTATCATCTTGTTTACCGGCTCACCGCATTTTTTTTTTTTTTTTATCTATATACCATAATTGATTATTATTACTCTCATGTTTTCAATTTCATTTACTTTTACTTTCTGTATTATATAAGTCCCTTAAACTATGGTTTCCTCGGTTATTTGATTTCGAATCATCAGTTTTTAGAATGTTGTAATTAATAGCTAAAAATTCAAAATTTTATAATAAATAAACATATACAATATACTATAAGTAAATTAAAATCTTCTTTATAAACATATTACGAACACAAAAATCCATTAAACTATCCTCACTATTTGTGAGGTCTAACGTTCACTAACGGATATCACTAAAAAAAATTTTCACGATCGCAATACCTTCCCTTACTATATATTTCATATATGCGTAAGTAAAAGTAATCAAATTTAAATGCTCCATCAAAACTATTACGACTCATAACCTACTCACCCTACTTCGAGACAAACCAAACCCTACATAACTTGAACAACAAATAACGAACCTCTACACTAACTTAATGTACACACATACCCAATAAAGGACATTGCTATAGCTGACATCACATAAAGTATGACAAGGATATTAAAAAGACGTTGGATGAGAGATCTTCAACCAAGCCGCGTATCAAAAATTTAGGGACAAAATCCGATTCGACTCTACTATGCTAAAACTATACTAAAAAATACTAATACTACTATACTCTAATTATACTAAAATAAAAATAATGTAGAATTGGTCCTTAAATGTTTTAAATCTAATAACTTGATATCGGAAATATGAAATAAAATGTAAAACAGGAAACTGTTAAGAATGGCTAAGAAATAAAGAAATATTCTAAATAAACAGAATCATAAGAGCAAAAATGGATTATTGATATATTGGAACTATAATGGCGTTCATGAGCATTGCATTTTTACACCAATAAACTAAAACAAATAGCTCTACTATTTGGATTGAAAAAAATGGATACTGCTGAGTACTTCGCTTTCCGATTTCTGACATGTCAGTGTTTCCTCATACGGCTACCCGGATTTTCAGTATCACACAGACACATGAAAATCAATCTACAAGCCAAAAAAAAAAAAATTGATTTATTCTCGCTTAAGGACATATATAAATGAGCTGTCATTTCTCAATCATTCGGGCATCAACAGGAACGAAATAAAAAAAATCATATTCATAAAGACACAGTAATATGCCTCAGGCGTATCAACTGCATGAGGTTCATTAATAATTTATTATATCCTCCAACTGAATACCTCTTCATGGTTACCTTGATTTCCGCTTAATCCCCCTTGTGATCTTAAGGTTGAAATACCTCAATTAGTCAATGGAACGAACCGACCCTCATCTGAGCATAGCGACTAGTATTTTCCGCCTCCCTTTGAAGCGAAGCAGGGTCCCTAACCCTTCAGAGGAAGAAGGTAAGTAACCTACTCAAGTGCTTAGCCACTGATAGGCCCGACCTTCATACATCTTCTGTTAATCTACCAGGCTTCGTGGGATCACATCCACCTTTATGTTCCGTGCTCTAATATCCAGGTCCTGTGTAGACTCCTATAACTCAAATAGCGATTATGTTTATAATATGGCGATTTTGGTACATCTTTACTTTATTCAGAGAAGTGGTGCCTAAGCATATTGAAGATTTATAAATTCCATAGTTTCATCGTGTACTGTTTTAGTACCCACGACAATACAAGTAGGTGACGGATGAGAAATATTCGTCTCCTCGAGTATCATTATTCTTCATGCCTGGCATCTCATATCTTCCTTTATATATATAATCGCAGTTAGACTATTTGTTATTTGTCAAAAGTCTCTTTTCAGGCTCTAAGTAATATGTAGATTCAAAGGATAATATTGCACAAGGATAATACTACAATAATATTGGAGCCGTACAAAGGGTACAGTTTAGAACTTACAATTAGTATGTATTTGTTTTCAGGTTTCTTTATCTGCGTGCCTTTATTGCTTTTTTTGGTCAGCCTGTACTTTGAGGTGCACCGTATTATACGTTATACGATGGCCGAGTGGACAAAGGCGCCCATGGCAACGTTTGATTGGGAAACCAAAGCCAGTTGAAAATCCGGAACCAGGGGATATTTAATAATACTTCGCATTAATCGATTACCCTCCCCCCTGGCCCCGGAAACCCCGTATAGCCTAAAAGGCGAGGAGGAGAGGAACAAAAAACAAAACTAAAATTATATGATGACACTTTTATTTTAAATAAATGTATAAGATATTATATATATATATATATATATATATTTTTTTTTTTTAAATGTCAAAGATAGTTTAATGTTTTTAAAGTAATTGTGAACTCGTAAACTTCAAATATGGGCACTTCAGAAATGTGAAAATCGAAACTAAATCATTTCAAGAGTATCATGAAAAATAAATTTGTTTGCATGTCCTTCTAATTATATGTCTTGACTAAGGTATCAGTATTAAAATAAATAAAAATAGGGTTTTTTTATTTTTTCACTTTTGACCGCTTAAAGTCGTTGAGTGCGTTTCCGAAAAATAGTGTTCCTGATAGTCAATGATTTTTGAATTTAGCAATCATATATTTTTAACACATTGCTCGTTTTTATAAAGAGGGACGGACACAATACGAAAGATTTCGTTTTTTGTGTGATATACTCTAAATCGCAATATTTTTCCTTGAAAAAAATACCAGATTTTTAAATTCAATATTCAACGCTGAAGAGCAATTAGGTGTGTCTTAAATGGGGTTGACAAAAAATTTTGGGAATCCTTCATCTAAAGGCTTTACGTGAAGTCTTCCAATAATAACCTGATAATAGTTGTAGCTAATGAATATTTATATTTTCAGGATAAATTGATGTATTATTTTTGTTGGCAGATAATCGGTGTGATATCGGTGTTCTTCATCTGCGTCTCGATCCTCTCGTTCTGCCTGAAGACGCACCCGGACATGCGAGTCCCGGTCATCCGGAACATCACTGTCAACACCAGCGACAGCTCCTGGTCCTGGACCCTGGACAAAAACATGACCAATGCTCACATCGCCTTCTTTTACATCGAGTGCCTCTGCAACGCCTGGTTCACCTTCGAGTTCTTCGTCCGCTTCATCGCCTGCCCCAACAAGTGCGACTTCATCAAGTCATCCGTCAACATAATTGATTACGTCGCCACACTCAGCTTCTACATCGATCTCATATTGGCAAAGTTCGCCAAGCACCTCGAAAACGCCGATATATTAGAATTCTTTTCGATAATCAGGATAATGAGGTTATTCAAATTGACGAGGCACTCTTCCGGCCTCAAGATACTTATACAAACATTTCGGGCCTCTGCGAAAGAGTTGACTCTGTTAGTTTTCTTCCTCGTCCTGGGAATTGTGATATTTGCTTCGCTTGTGTATTACGCGGAGCGCATCCAGGCGAACCCGGACAACAACTTTCACAGCATCCCGTTGGGTCTGTGGTGGGCCCTGGTGACGATGACAACGGTGGGCTACGGGGACATGGTGCCCAAGACCTACGTCGGGATGTTCGTGGGTGCGCTGTGCGCTCTGGCGGGTGTGCTCACGATAGCGCTCCCGGTCCCTGTCATCGTCTCCAACTTCGCCATGTACTACTCGCACACCCAGGCGAGGGCGAAGCTGCCGAAGAAGAGGCGGCGGGTCCTGCCCGTGGAGCAGCCCAGGGCCCCGCGACTGCCGGCCCAGGCCTGCCCCAACACCCAGGCGCCACAGGCCATCGCGGCCCAGAACAGGAGGATGAACGCCATCAAGGCCAACCATCCCAAGGACCAACAGCCTCCCAAGATGGGTGAGTATTAGTTCTTAGTTCTTTATACACAAGCTACAATAATGTTCAACCATATTTATGATAAATGGATGATGATCAATTAATTAAGCTAAATAATAAATTAAGCTATCTACAGTTAACTAAAGCATAAGTGGAGACTGGACGCTCAAACAGAGGTGAGGAAGGCCAAGAAACAGTCTCATATGCGAGTATAAATATATATTAGCAGATCACATTTTCGCCATTTCAGGCATCTTCAAGATACAAAAAGTTTTTAAGAATGGTAGCGCATCAACGAAACGGCATATCCATCACTTTCAAAGCTCCTTGGACAACCCTGAATGTGATGGATCTCCCGTTTTGTTGATGCGCTGCCATTTTTAAGATCTTTTTGTATGCCGAAGATGCCTGAATAGATGAAAATTTGATCTGCTACTATATATTATATATGAAACATTTTCTTGGTCTTCTTTTCTTCTGCTATCTACAGCTTAAAGATTGTAAAGGGTGTCCAAAAAGAGTATTCGGGGTTTGAAAGTTGAATAAAATCTCAAATATAGAATATCAAGTAAGATGTTTACGTTTTATTTAAACACAATGAACTGGAAATTTATTTAGAAAAAACAATATTGTCTAGGTGTGCCACCATAACACTGCTGGCACTCCTCGAATCTCAAACGCAGATTTCTGAAAAGGCGTTGACACATTGTTCCTGAGATTGCCGTCATTTCTGTTCTGATATTTTGCTTCAATTGCGTTAGATTCTTCGGTTTCTTTTTGTATACCCTACTTTTCAGGTATCTCCACAGGAAGCAGTCAAGAGGACTGAGATCTGGACTCCTGGGAGGCCAGCTAATGGTGCCTCTACGAGAAATCACTTTGTTTTGGAATAATTCGTTTACCGTAGCAATTGATAAGTCTGAAATATGGCAAGTGGACCCGTCTTGCTGAAACCATGTTCTAGAGTTATATTCTTTAAACTCTTGAAGATCTTGGGCCAAAAAACTCTTATCATTTCACAGTAATGCTCATTATTTACAGTACTATTTACACTATTTACTGCGTTTGAGATTCGAGGAGTGCCAGCAGCGTTATGGTGGACACCTAGACAATATATTTTTTTCTAAATAAATTTCCAGTTCATTGTGTTTAAATAAAACGTAAACATCCTACTTGATATTCTATATTTAAGATTTTACTCAACTTTCGAACCCCGAATACTCTTTGTGGACACCCATTATAATATTTCCTTAATTGAACCAAGTTAAGTAGTTTCGTATACATTTTTCATCTATATTTTTTTTTAATATGATTCTAGTTATCAAATCAACTCTTAGAATCTTAAATGATTCCTAATTATTTTTTAATGTAAGAATATCTTGAGACCAAACGTCTTATCTCCAGATGATCACTAGACAAGATCATAAAATTGATTCTCATTTACCTTATTTTTTTTTTTTTAATTTGCCTAAGAATCAGATTTTAAAAAATTCTTTATGTTATTTACTGTCTTAATGCTTTTGATTCAATGATGCCAAACTATAAGATCTCCCAGGTCTTAGTATAAAATTTTAAAATGTTCTAGAAATGATTGGATACAGTCAACATTATGCACATTAAATATTTTAGCGTAAGTAACATACCCAACTTTACATTCTTCAACAAACAGATTAATATTAAAATTTTTACCTGAATTCAAAATTATCGACACCTAGAACTGCCTATGATGCAGGGTTAATCATTCAAATAATCAATATCTTCTTGATTAAAAAAAAAAAAAAAACATAGTTATTAATCTGAAACTAATTTGTATGGGTTGTAAAAAATCTAAATTCAATCAATCATTCATGAAGTGATAATTTACAAAACTTTTGTACTTATATGAATTAAAAGTTTATCAGTAGCTGAAGTATTAACTTTATTTTTTTAAAAAATTTGATTATTTTCAAGGAATACACATTTACTTTTAAATTTTTGGAACAAAGTTTGGAAAATATTACTTTTCTTTTTGACTGCCTGGGAAGATTACAAGACCAACCACTCTTGTTTAAACAGTAAAGTTTTTCGATGAATCTTAAGATGATTATTATTCTTATGAACAGCTTAATTGAAACTTAACCATATTACATAAAAACTTAATCATGTTATAGATCTATTTTGTCCATTGTAATTGCACCAGGCAGTCTAATAGCGAAGCAACGTCTGGTTCCAAACTTCATTTCAAAAACTTAACCATGTAAACAGGCCTCAGAAGTTTTAGTAAGTCATTTGGGGATAGCTCAAGATCTCAAAGTAATTTAACGGCCAAGATATCAAAGCGATGAAACTGCTGGGACATCAAAGAATATTAACTCATAGCCAGTTTAAAATCTTAATTAACAAACTGTCACTTAATTTACTCAGAACTTCTTATAATATTTAGACCAAACTTTAAATCAAATCAAACATTGAAACTTATAAACTATATTGTTTTAATTATTATACTTTTTACTATAGAGTATGTATATATTTTTTAAGTAGTGTCCTGAATTTGAAATAATTGGAAACGAGTAAGTAAGAGAAATTCAGGGTTTCCATATTTGTTTTTTAATTAACAGGTTTTATTTTTTTTTAATTCATGCAAATCATACAAATTAAATTTTCATTCTGATAAAGTTACAGAAATATTCTGAATACCAGAGTACTTAGAACAAACTATTAACTAGTAATGCAATGAATAGTAAATTGACACCAAAACGAAAGTAAAACATAAAAACTGACCAATGTGAATATAACAATGTTTTGATCAGTCACTTAAAATATAACCTGTACCTCTACAATCCATGATTGTATTGGGCTCAGTACTGTGTAAGGAAGTACTGTTTCTTGGTCAGCGGTCATGCAAGGAGGTGATTTGACCATAATCACACTCAACTGCCAGGTTTTTCCCCCTTAATTTTTCAATTAAGGGTACCCACTTCATAGAGGCTGGGTTTGCCCCAGGAGTGTATCTCGGCCCACAAGACGAACTGTGGCAGAAAATTAAAGATACCCTGCTGCCAAGCCAGATTCGAACTCGGGACATTGAGCAATTCATTGCCTTACCAAAAGCTCTACCCCCCCCCCTACTTAAAATATAAATTAACAATTTGTTAGGGTCTTTTTAACATTGAGGCTGCAAGTTACTTTTTATCAACAAATGACTTCTTTAAAAGTAATCGCTTTAATTAACATATGACCAGGTAAACAATAATACAGGTTAATGAAATATATGTATTTTTAATCAATACAAAAACAATGATAAAAAGTTCTTTAGAGCAAAATTTTGTTGTTGTGTATTCCCGTGTCCAAGTTCAATTTCTTATTGAGCCCTAGATCACAGTTTTTAAATTTAGGTAAGACACCTTTATCTTGAAAAAAATTTAATACATTTTCTTCTTCTTTATATAAATAAAAGAGCCTTACTTAATGGTAGTCTTGATTGTTGAAACCGTGTATTTGAGAATAAACCTTTTGAAGTTCTGCAACTTCGCATATTACAAACTCACTTTTTTTGTTTAAAGTTAAATTTCATATTGAGCCCTAGATCACAGTTTTTAAATTTAGGTAAGACACCTTTATCTTGAAAAAAATTTAATACATTTTCTTCTTCTATACACAACAATATTAATTCAATTAAATTCATCTCTGCATCCATTTTACATAAATAACTCTTTAATAGAGTTTGTAGGTGCCTAATGGTTTAATTTATTTTTTAAAAAAGAATGATTAACTGTTTAAAGTAATCATTTGATAATAAAAAGTAACTGGCAGTCCTAATGGAGAACAGACCCATTTTGTATCTACCTTCAAAATATTGTGGTCTCGTTTGTATCAGTAGCCTTTCATTCCAAGATATCGAAAGGAATAACAAATTTATTCAACATCATTGTTTTTTTTTTTTGTTTTTTTTTATTATTAATATATAGAGTATTTGTAATCATTTTTTCGAAATATTTTTAACTCATTGTGTGACAATTGTTAGACTTTATTTATCTTAATCTGATAAATTAAGCAAATTGCCAATCTATTTATTTATGTTTTATTAAAAAATGAAACTGTTGGATATCATTATCCTTATTAATGTGTAACATTTACTTATTATATTTGTCAATTTTAGTTGATAAAAATGATTTTATACGTTTTCAATAGGTATTACAATCTTCTAATTATTAAGGGTAATACACTTATCACTATAACTATGTGTTATATCTAGTGGCCAGGATGGGATAGCAGAGTGAACAAAGATGCTCTCAATAGGTAATCAAAGTTAAGCAACGATGGTTAGTAAGTTGATGAGAGACCATTTTAATCCCCTCCCCTTGGTATGTGAAGTCCGTCAGCCTATTGGAGGAAACTCATACCAACTGGTCTTAGGAGTGATAACCCTATCATATTTATCCTATCTGAATCATGATGTAGTTACCCAGGATGTCAGTAGCCAACTAGAAGTTTGGTTCATAGGTCCGCTTCAGGGAAAGACATATAAGCCCCTGGGCCTGCTGAATTTGGGCAACCATAAACCATGGACCTGGACCAATCTTTCACTGTCTTCAATACAAAGAGGATCTAGTTTGGAAGTAAGGGTTTCCACACCAGTTGAACCAGTTATTATTTTGGACTAAGAATCATACTTCACTATTTGTAATAAGTCCTCTTAATATATGTTATGATATAATATATTAGGCTCAACCAATTTTTAAATAAAACTTATTGATATTTGAAAATTAAAATAACTGTTTATACAAAACTTAATAAATATAGTAAATTAATAGGAAATTATTTAATTTTATGTTTTGGTTTCTCATATCTTTTAGGGCAGCTGCCCTCCCCTGCCCCCCCCCCCCTGTGGATGCCCATGGCCTAATATATATAATAGTTTCAAAATATTCATTTCAAACAATACCCACTAATGGTACATTAGCCATAAATCATTAAATTACAGACTTTTTTTCTTCTAAGATTAGTCAAGATTAAAAATAACTAAATAATAATGTGTTTATTGATGAAGATTGTTTAATTATTATTATAAAGTTGAATGTAATTGACTTTATTTATTTGTCATCCTGAAAATTTTGAATGCTTTGTTATGTGTTCCTATTGTGTGTTATTGTACTATATATTTTGTCAATATGTTTGTTTGCTGTCATGCTGGCACTGAATTTTTTTGCCTTGTCCATTATTGGTGCTGTCAGCATTACATCTAATTTATTCAACTTATTTAATTTAATTTTTTTTTTTGTCATTAGTACCTAAACTAGACCATAATTGTTCATTTCTAATGCATTTTCAATTGTACCCACAATGTCCCTTAGTACCAATAATTTTTTATTGCATGAAATTTCATTTGTTAATTTAGGAAAAACTTATCCCGACAGACAAAAAAAACAAACAATATGTTGTTAGTAGAGAGAGACAAGATCATTGTTGTGATATTTCCTTCCATTATCCCTATCTTATATGATGTTTACATAACAAAACTTGACATACAATAACCTAAACATCCATTCAGTCTAAAGACAGAAAAAAATACTTCAAAAAATTGCATAAAATATTTTTTTCTCGGCTCCTACATTGCATTCTACAGAACCCACGGACACCGGTAAAATATTTTTCGTCGTAGAATCATCAAAAAAAGTTTTGTCAAAATCGCTGACCCATCACCTCCTTGTAAGACAAATGAAACAAATCAACTCATTTGCAGGTGCAAATCATTTCTGCAATAACTGATAAATAAATATTTATTAATGACTTTCAAAAGATCTTCCCCCTTTTACAAATGTTAGATTTATTTCTTCCTGATTTTCAAAAAAATAATTCTAAACTTGGATATGCTGCTGTTCACATTTGAAAAAGATTTCAAGCAAAATAACGCCAAAAGTTTCCATTTTATACATGTTTATCTTTCTTGAGGGAATATGGGTAGTTTATTTCTGTTTGCAGAGTCTGAGAGGCGTCACTCAAATCTGAAGAACAACGAAGCTAAAGGAATCGAGGACTAAAGGATAACCATTGAGGTCACTATAATCTGAATTTATCTCCTTTTTCGCACCCAACCCTCAAATTCTGTCCTGATATGTAGTCTTTACTGAATTAGTTTCGTACAACACAAAATTACTCTAATTTTCTTAAATTTCATTGAGGAAAAAGGCATATGTGAATGTGGTAGTGTACATTAATATTATTATAATTATTTAGATCAAGTAGAATTTTACTTCAACTAGTTCTCATTGAATTTTCACCCTCTGATATGATTTTATGAAACTTATTTGCTTGATACTTTATTTGGAATTGTCAGCTTTTCATTTATTTATTTTATGATAGACTAAAAAGATTCCATGATCTGGGATTTTTGACTTTGAAATTCTTAATTTTAAATTCTGATTTAACTTTAATTCTTGACTATGATAAAAATCCTAAGCTGTGAGTTTCAAGTGAGTTTTAGTATAGTATTTCATGTAACAAATTCAATTTCTATCAGCTTTAACAAACAAAAAAATTGGACTATCATAATAATTAAATAAATTTCTGTAAAATATAATTCTCTATTCAATAATTGGTTCTACTTAAGGAAATTTTAGAAGTTATTATTTATTTTAAGCTTTTAATTTTAAATAAGAGATTATTTCCACACTTAGAATATTTTACTGTTTGAATATAACATCTAGTATTGTTTATAAATATTTCTTATTCCATTGATCTGAGCCTTATTCCACTCAGGTCACCTTGAATATAGGTTGAGCCCCATATGCAAGTAATGCCTGAATGTGGGGGAAAACACAGAATCTTTTTTCTATTTAATTTCAGAAGATATGCTGGTCAAATTATATCATTCTTAAAAATAATTACATTAAAAAATAAAATTCTTTTAAGATTTTAAACATTTTCTTTTAATTAAAATTAAAGCCAAACAGTACTGTATTGTTAGCCTAAATAAGCATTTTTTTAGGACTGAATTGTATATGATATTTTTGATTATTAAAAAAAAAAGTTTGTTAGCATTTTTATGATTAGCTTTTATTACTGTAGATAAACAGGCATGTTTGAATTTTTATTAAATGATGCCCGTTTGCATGTGTTAATCTGCCTCACTACTTTTTTATTAAAAAAAAACTAGTAGTTGAAGTTTTTATATAATTTAATTTTAATTGAAGAGTCGAGTAGAGCTCTGGTTAGTTAATCATGATACCTAATATAGATGACAATCTATGTGACTTACAACCAGTCTTCTATTTTACTAGAATTGTAAAATCTTATTTTTTTTTTTTTTTTTTTTTAATGATTCCTAAAAATTAATTTAGAAATCATGAGACAATCATATTTAGAAAATAAATAAATAAGATAAGGCCCATTATTGAACAGACAGAAAAATAAAAATAATTCTCTTTTGCCATGACACCCTGGTCATCATGTGCGACATAAATAATACCAATTCTTTACATGCTGAATTATTAACGTTGAGTGTAAAAAATATTATTGTTTCTCTTGAACGTAAAGAATTTTTTATCGCCTTTATTTATTTATTTTAATAAAATTTAACTTTAATTTCTATAAAAAGAAATTAAGAATAAAACTTAAAAATACTTAACTTTAAGTTAGTCACTTGATAAACCCAACATTTCCATCAATTCAAATTAGGAGAAAATAAAAAATATTTAGTTACTTATGGCAGCGCTACAACCGGGTTACGGGTCTTGGCCTCCACCAACAGCTTCCTCCATTCATAACGATTTTGTGTGGGTGCCATCCAGTCCCAAGTGGCCAGCAGATTCCTAGCGTCAATGGCCACCTCAGCCGAGGTCATCCTTTTTTTTCCATATATGGGCTCGATCAGCATTTTCATTGGCACCTCTGATTCCAGCTTAAGGGCCACATGGCTTGCCCCTCCAAGGCGTCCAACTTTGATGGTCTGTGCTATATGTGGCTCCTAAAACAGACCATAAACTTCCTGGTTTGTTCTTCTCATCCAGGTATTTCCCATAGGTATACCAACGAGAATTCTCCGCAGTATTTTCCTTTCGAAAACTAAAAAATACTCTAAACTTAAATTATTTTATCAGATATGTATTCCTTAAGATAACTTAGAATTAAAAATATAATTCTCTTTAATTATATGTCTTGGCATTTGAGAAGCTCCGAAATAAGTTAAAACAAAAGTTAACTTTTTTGGATATATCGGGTTTTTCAAAAGACTGATTTAGGTTATAAACATTTTATTTATATATTTATTTTTTAAATATTCATAACTTTTAATGTTTACCAGTCTACTATCACTGTATGGTTTAATTTCAAATTCTTTACCGTAAAAGGCCTTACGTCTAAACAAATAATTTGGAACTAAATAGAAATATGGCCCCAAAATTCATAAATCTAACAAATATTAAAACCTTTTTTATTAACTCACAGACCATATTCTTGATTAACCACAAGGTTTACCATCGACCATATTAGACCTCAAATAAATAAAAGATCTACTATTGCTGTAGCCTAGAGTTAGGTTCAACCTAAAAATATTTATCAGGTTTCAAAAAGAATGTTTGAAATATCCAGTTATCGGACTTTAGAATATTAGACTTACATAAAATTATACAATATTAGGATGTCATCAAATGACTTTTGGAACAATATTCACAAAATTAATGCCAGGTGGTCACAATCTTTTTATTTGCAAAAGTATGCAAAAAATATTTTTTAATTTGGAATGAGATTTTAGTAGTTCAGAATTAAAAAATTATAATAAAAAAAAAAAAAATTAGATCAACAGATATGATTGACACAGCTTATGAGCATATTATTTATATTATTATTTTTTTGTATTTTTGGGGGGGGGGATGCATTAAATATACTTTCAATATGTAGCACTTATAAATTCAGAATAAAACATTTAATAGGGAAACCATACTCACTTGGAACTTACTGCTTAGGCATTCTGGGACTAGTGATATTTTTGAATGACATAAAATAATGCAGAAGGATCATTGTCTCTGACAAAATGAGTAAATATTATAATAACAAAGGTTTGTTTGACTAATAGAACCTTTTCAAACCCAACTTTCTTACAGCAAGTAGCAAATAAAAATATTGTGATTAGTTCTAATTTCCGGTTTCCCAGTTTCATCAGAATTTGGAATTAAAGAGTGATGTGTGTGCGATTGAAGATATTGGTCAGCGTGCCTTGTGCCTTGATTACTTCTTGAGCATATTTCTTAAAATTATTTGTCATTAATTTTCTTTGTTTGTCCTGGTATTTGATGCCTAAGCACAATATTGAGCATCCCATGTGCAATAAAGCCTGTGTTATCTTCTACCGCACCACAAAAAAAAAATGGCTACGTCTTACATGCCACAATGAGTTGCCATAAGTATTTAGAAGACTACTTAACAATAAACCAATTTCACCACTTACATAGTGGCCCAATATAAAGGGATAAATTATTTTAGGGGTCTCATTAATAAATCAGCTGGTCTACAAATGGTATAGGTATGCAACTTATTAAATAAGAAACCAGGGACAAAATCTTGGAAATTTTAATACAGACCTCTTCTTAAGTAGGGTAATTTCACTACATTCTAGATCAATGGACTCAATTTTCAGCTTGAATTAGTGGCTAATATAGAATATACGAGTATATCTTTTTTTAGGGTGGTAGGATTAATCTAAGGTTACGTTTGTGTCGGACTAAAGTTAAATAATGGCCACTAATCCTTCCCTCTTAACTATATACCACCTTATACATATAGGTCCGTAGCTTGGATAAATGTAGTTATAACATTCTGAACATGGGATGATCTTCAGTTTCTCTGCACAGGGATCACTTAATTCAAGATTTCTTAAATTATTCTCACGTAACTCTTCAATCCTTAAGTAGGAGACAGAACCTCATCACATATTTAGTTCCACTCCTCAGTACTTTCTCACCTTTAATAACCTATTAGCATACCCTGTTATTGCGCTCACTGGTATCTGCCAAGATTTTTCAGGGGGACATAATTACCTTTTTAATACCCAACAGGTACTTTTCAGTTAAGATCAAGGCCACTCTAACTAACTTGCTTTTCATGTTATCAGCGAGTGTTAGATTATGTATAACAGTTGCTGGAGGGTTTCTAATACACTAGTACCCTACATTTATTCTATCACCTTATTATGTGGGTAGGAAAAGAAAGTTGTAATCACCTAAAGGCACTTTTATACCACCAAGTAAATTTAAGTGCAATCTTCTACCTTTATTTGGAGACAATGGTGAAATTTGAAAAACTTAAAGATACATACAGTGTATATAATGAAAGATTGTTATAAATCAAATTTCTTTCAAATAATTTAAGACACAATCTAATGCACATGAATGCTGGTCAGTAAATGCATCATGAATTTTATTTTATATTAAAACAGGCATACTAAACAAGTTGAATTAAAAACAAAACAAAAATCTATATTTATGCATGTTAAGTTATTCCCTATACTTTCATTTGTAGGTGTTCATGATTTTGTATTTATAAAATATTGATTTAATTTTTAAAAAATCCTCTTGATAAGCCTACAAAATGAGGAATGGATGATTCAAAAGCTGCTAGAAATACAATATGACTGCTATAGCTGCTACTAATATTTTTTTTATTTTTGTCTTATATGTATATGTAGGGAAGAGTGGGGAACAATCAGACGGTTTTTTTTTTTCAAATTGTCAGAAATAATAGAAAAAACATAGCTGGAGTTCTGAAACTTATATAGTACATCTTACTACAATGGACCTTTGGACCTTTGTTCAGTAGAATTAAAATCTGAAAACTATTTTTATAAAACCACAAGAAGGTTTATGGTTCAGTGTACCCTACTGCAGGGAACACTGAGACATTGCTCGGGGAAGTGAGAAGTAATCATTATGAATAGTCGTTTTGAAAGTTCAATTTAAAAAAAATCCAATGAAATCTATAAAACAAAATAGAAAATCAGTAAAGTTTCCACTTTCATTAAATTAAAACTAAAATTAACTTTAAGATAGTTACTTAACACTAAATGCATCGTCAGTGTACCTAATAAATCTATTGTGATGAGTGGAAACAGTGAGACACCTGCTTTGGATGTCTCACTGTTCCCGTCTCACTCTTCCCCGAAGGGCCTTGCCGTCTTTCGTTATGAATTTTCCTTTCCAAAGTGAACAATCATTGGCCGTTTAAAAATTAATACAAAGAGTTTTAGTTGGTGAATAAAAGGCATTAACAGAAATTCGGTGAAATGACCAATACTACCCACACTGTCAACGAGAAAGCAAGTCACAAAAGTTTACTTGCCTTGAAAACAAAATGAGGCAAAAATAATCACAAACAATAATATTGATAATATTGACAATATTTCGTGGAAAAGCTTATTTGACTAATATTTTACACTACAACAAATCCTACACTAACTGGGTCCTTGCAATAGTTTTTTGAGCTAACTGTCTCACAGTTAACCATGTCCCACTGTTTCCCACTCTCCCCTAGATTATTTATTTATTATTGTTTAACGATTTGGGCCTGGTGTATTAAGGATTTTATTAAAACCATTTACCAAACAATGTTGACATACAGCTACTAGTCGACACCTGAGCACTTGGAAATAGTTTCAATTTTAAATTAAACTCTTCCAGCTCCACCAAGTTAGTTTTTATTTTTATATATTTCTTGTATTCCAAAATTTCTAATGCATTACGAAAATTAAGATGTTCTGTTGCTAAAAGTTCATTACAATATTTTTTCATTTATCTTAATTTGTTAAGATATAATTATTATAGTAGTCAATGCACAAAACTAGAATACATGGCGGTTGATGTCGGAGGAAGCTTGGACCCTTCATTGGTTGTAAATAAGATGTACAAATAATTGATACAATATTAACATACTAATAAAAAATTATTCCTGTAAATCATCTCTAATGACTAAATGGTTTAAAACTGTTTAAAATATTGATTCAATTTCTACTTACTTAATTTATCTATTAAAATATAGAAGGGTATATTTTATATATAGTGTATAAATATATGTATATATGTGTTTGTGTGTGCGTGTGCGTGTGTGTGTGCGGGTGTGTGTGCAAGTGCGTGTGCGTGTGCGTATGCGTGTGCGTGTGTGTGTGTATGTGTGTCTGTCTGTGTGTGTGTGTGTTTGGTGTGTGTGTAAGTGTATTGTAGTAGCATATAAGTAAATATTAAGATGGCTGTATGGAATAATCCAATGCCAAAAAAAAAAAAAAAAAATACTTGGGTTCAAAATTTATCTGAATGATCCAATAATTAATCAGTTTTGTTTTATCTATTTTTTCAGTTGCCATGACGATGACTTTAAATCCTAATGGGGTTGGTGTGAAGGCCGAATCTGTGAAACCAGCTGCGGAAGCCTCCTCTTCGAGCAAATTAGCCAAGTCTCCGCAATAAATACCAAAAACCTAGTGCAAACTTAATTTATTTTAAATACAATGGAGAGGTGGACTGTACAAGGTTTACTTTCTAATTATATGCCAATGCACAGACATTTTAATATTTTCAAAATGTAATTGCTCATATTAAAATTAGCAGGTAAAAAAACGTTATATTTGAAAGATTAATCAATTTTAAAAATTTTTTTTTAATTATTTATTATATTTGCATAAATGTTTTAGAAAATTCCATAAACATAGTTTTAAATGACAAATGTTTGTTATGTTGTCTATTTTTAAAAATATAAATTTATGATACATGTTATTAAGCTTTCAGAGACTAATAATTATATGAATTTTATTAGGTAGGTATTATTGTTTGTGTTTTTGTAAAATTAATCGATTCTATTAAAAGTTTGAATTCAAGATATTCTGCGATTCTTCAAATTCTAGTCATTAACTTCTAGATGATTTCATTAGTTTCTATCTAATTTGTTCTTAGTAATATCGACAAAATTACAAGAAAGCTTAAAAAATAATAAGAATTTTTATTTACAAATTTTTTGGGAAACTAAAATGTACAAATGCACATTTTCATTTTTGTCTGTTGTTTTGTTCATTAATTATTGGTTATGGCTTATATAACTACTGGTATAGGAAAGTTAAACACAACTACTTATATCATTACAGATGTGATGGCTAAAAAGATATTAAATCTATTATTTTATATCTAATCTTTAAAAAAAACAAAAGAGATTTTTTCCTTATGATTCTATAACATTGATATTATAAGGATAGAAAAAGATATATATAATTTTAGATTTTTATTCAAATATGAAGTTTTGTTCACATTTTTTAGCTTTTAGTATTTATAATAAAAAATTGCCAAAAGGCTGGGTCGCCGAAAAAAAATAGTAAAACCATTCAATGCTAATTATGGTCCGACCGAACAAGAAAGATCTCACACAGTTGGGATTTGGAGGAGAGTGCATCATCCTATCACACTCTTTATCTTATAATTTACCATTCACCAGTTTATGTTTTGTTTTCAATGATATGTCACTGTTTTAAAATGGAAATAAATTACATATATTTTCCCGTGTTCTCAATATCCTTTGTTGTCGTTTTCATTTGTTTAAGGTTTCCAGAACATAAAATTACTAAACCAAGTATGAGAAATGGGCGAAGAGGGTCGCACATGAATATCCTGTGGGTTGTACCTTGTCCTGGGGATTTAAAACTAATTGTACGGAAGACTGAAAGAATAAATCTCCACCTTACCACCTCTACTTCATATCTAAAAAATCGTTAAACCCAAATAAACAAAAAAGCAGCACGGTCCAAAATCTGGTTAATACAAAAAAAATCTGTGATCTTAGTGATTTAGTCTAATTTTTGCCCAAAATGGAATGATAATTTAACTGGATTTTCAGTCAAAAGGTTTTTATTTGGAGAGCCAACGTTTCGATCTAAAAGTGTGGATGTTCACCAGGGGCAAAATCAAGACAAAGATATTAGCAACATGTAAAGTATCATTGCTAGTAGCTGATTAACATGATAAAATACAATCTGATATTTATCTTGTTGACCCCCAATGCAGAGACTAAGGAAAAAATTATAAGGTAAGAGGTGGTAGGGGTTAGTTTGCTGACTTAAAAAGTTTATTTTATTTTATTTCAAAACCCAAAGCTTTTGAAGTGAGAGGCTAAATGACGACCAAGTGTAAAATAAAAGTACAAAAGTAGGACTTGTAAAAACTAAAAATATAGATGATATAGAGAGTTATATTCTTACCTCAGTCTTTGTATTACTCGGGACTCAACAAGGTAAATATAATATTGTATTTTATCATGTTAATCAGCTACATATCTTTTATATAACTATTATATTTCATATGTACCCATGTCATCTAAACATGCAATCAGTTGGATTTTGTTACTCCTTATTGTTGCTATCTGTAATTAATCTCTTTTTTAGCAATGACACTTTTCATGTTGCTCATATATATTTGTCTTCATTTTAGCCCTGATGAAGATCCACATGTTTTGATCGGAACATAGGGTCTCCAAATAAAAAACTTTGGACTGAAAATCCTGATAATTTATCATTCAATCTTTAAAAAAACATTTGACAATTACACTTCTAATCTGGCCCAAAATGGGTTGGGAGGCTGAAAGGAAGGCCGGTAGCGGTTTCTTTGTTGAGAATAAGTCTATAAATCAGGCGTTCAATCCAAATATAGTTATTATAATTTGTGTCAAATCTGTTGGTGAACAATCAACTGTAATATCTCATCATTGATAAGATCTATTAAGTTAGATTAATGGCCTCAATCAGAAGTCACTATTTGGTATTTTTGACTGAATTTCAACATTTGATAATGAAAACCAGATTTTAGAATACTACTGTTTAAACTTAACAAGTCATGCTTTAAAAAAATTAAGGAGATTTGAGTTAACCATTTAGTCACTGGGATGACAGAAATAGCCCCTTCAATTTGGAGACTTAATTATATTTTTAATAACATTATATTTTTGTTTGGTATTTTAAATGCCTAGGTGTAAGGCAGTAATTTATGTTTCACCAATTAAACATAAATTTAATCTATAAATATTTCGTATAGATTAACACAATATTTTAAGCACAAAGTAGGATTATTGGAGAAATGTTGAATTGCACAAGGCTTATTACAATGTTCGAAGAGAATAAAACCTACAATCTGGTACTTATGTTGTGTGATTGAATTGTAATTAAAAATATGTTAATAAATATAATTTTAAAAAAGAATAAAGGGATAAATTAAAATAATAAAGTTCTAAGTAGAAGTTTTTGATTGAGAGTGTGGGCAGACCCTTCCAGGTTCGGAATGCATGAAAGAAGTGTTGCACTTGTTTGGTCGTGCTATACATTACCATTTTTGCCTGCTTGATAATTGAATGGTTTTTGATAACTTAAAATAAATATGCATACCGAAATATATACATATAAAATTAAAAATTATGTTAAAATTTATATACTAAATTAAGTGCCTGCTGGGATGAAGATGCTTTTAAAAGCCCTTAGTGATTTAGAATTGGACCAAAGATTAATGAAGGAGTATACATAATTGAGCGCTATATTGTGTAACTGTTGAGGTGTAACCTTTCTATTTGTCTTGAATACCTATTTTTATTGTACATAGTAATTCAAGCTATATTTCTTTATATTAAAGTTTTGACAAGTGTAAGTTAAATGTAATATATAAATAGTAATTAAGACAAGATATAAGGTTAGTGTAGATTCAATACTTGAATTGTTTATTTATTTATTTTTTCATAGATGGAGTCTATATTTTTTATTGTGGATCAACTTTGTACAGTTCAACCTCTGAAACATAGTTAACAAGAATCAGTAAATGTACTTGTCCTCAGCTGAAGTACCCTATTCACTTTCTGTACAGCAAGAGTTGCTTAAAGGCTTTATTTTGCATAATGAAATGTTTACGAAATGATCTATAAAGTTCATTCAGGGAATGTAAGTAGTAATGATAGTAAATTATGTACCATTGGTTCGCCATAAAAACACAAAAATCTCAAACAACTGACCAAAACCTATACAAAACAAAACAAAAAAAAAAAAAAAGAATTAAATGTTTATTATAGACTAGAATGGTGTGATGAGGGTAAGTTTCAGGATTAGCTTTTTCTTCTATTGACCAGCAAGAACCATGTTCTAAAACTCTTTATTCTATACTGCTATAGGTAACATTTGTATATTTCCAAGCACAATAGATTCGGTCTAGCACAACCTTCTTCTGTAGATATCTTCACTTTTGGTGCACTCCAAAAATCATTTTTATAAAATGTGAAAATAAAAAATAATAATTACAAGTATATATAAATATATATCATAAAGTTTCTATACAGTAAGTTATTACCTATATATTTAAAAAAAATAAAATAAAATAAATGCATATAAATATCTACGTTTAAAATTATAAGTTATAGTTTTAAAATGTATTAAAGGACGTTGTTAATTAAATGCTTAAATGGAAATTTAATTTTAGTGAGGAAGACTATAAAATAAAATAAATATTTTGTAGATGAACATAAAATTCACCGCAAACTTATTCCAATAAGATGTAAGTCCTAATGACAATGTTTGAAATATATCATTACTACTAATGGGTATCATTACTGAGGGGCTTAAAGCACTTAAAAATTGTTATGCTAATGTTGTATTTTACTGTAAATATAATGAATTTCCTGTACTCATTGGTCAACTGTTGAATCGAACAGGAACAATATTATATATATATTTCCTTCCAAATGGTAACTCCTACTTCAATATTTGTCGCCATAAATAGATTAATTAACATTATGTTATAAATCTATCTTGATGTGGTCCAACTTGAATTATCCAACTTTTAAACTAACATTTAAAAATTTCAGTATTTTATTAGAATAATTATATAAAAAAGAGAAATAAAATAAAAACTGACTATTTTTTATTTATATGTAATAATAATGTTTACATAATCTAATTAAATAATAATAAAAATAGTTATTGTTATTATTAACGGTCTATGGATGACTTTGGTAATGAAAATTGGCTTTAAAAATGTGCTATCTAATGCAGGGATGGCCAACCCATTATAAATACTTTTCTTACTTATTTTCTGAAAAGTTAACCAAAATGGAATTATAATAAAAAATATAAATCTGATAAAATGTACTTGAATCGCTGAGTCACAACATGGAAATATTGTTAACATAACATGGAAATATTGTTTTAATCCAAGTGCATGAATCTTAAGTCTTTATCTCCGATATTCCTGAGAAATGATAAATCATGTAATAATTTTTTTTTTTCTGCAAAAGAGGGGGAAATTTACACTATTTCAAGAAATAGCTTGCTAAAATCTGATATCAGTTTTAAATTAAATAAAAATCTTTGTGTAAAATGTCTAACTACATTTTCATGTAGTTCCTTTTTTTAAGTTAAGAAGTTCTTAAATCTGAACTTATCGAATGCCCAACTTCCTCTGCTTTCCCCTCATCAATATTCTATTAATATAGAATGTAATTTTATAATGAAAAGTTATAATCAAAATATTATGAACAATGTCATTATATATATAAACAAATACAAAATCAGTTGTCTTTCATTTTCTTAATAACTATAAAAAATAAATAAATTTGTAATACTCAGTCATACATAAAATTAATTTTAGAGCGATCAAGTTATTTAAGTTTAAACGAAATGCTTGAATTGTCAAGGTTGGCCTACCCTATTCTTAAGTATCAGCTTTATGTACTTAATTTTACAAAAACCACTCTGCTAGGTTCAATTTTTAACATAAATTTTAAAATAGGAATCCTGTATATTCCTCAAAACAAAATATATATATAGTAAGTATTTCATAAATCAACTTATTAAATAAATTATAGAATTGTGAAAAGTGCAGTCGAACTTCAATAATACACACACCTTTTGCAAAGTCTCCTATTAAAAGTTTTCTATGTAAATAGGGTGAAAGATATTTATGGCTTTAAATAAAAAAGAAATATGTCATGCACAAATGTCTCAGTGTAACTAATCATCAGTGAAAGGAATCTGTTAAGGGTTTTTATTATAATTTTAAGTTTTTTATTTGTTTAAAATAATGTAAATTTATTATATTATAGGTTATTCTTCATAAAAATTAATAGCATTTAAAATATATTTAACACTTTATTATCGATATTTCTCAGTATACATTTTTAATACATTTGATTGTCTTAAAATAAAAGATAACTTTTTGAAATTTCATATTTTTTTAATATAAAGAGAATATGAATAGATGAAAGTTTAAAATTACTTACAAATACTTAGTAAAATTCATTTAAGATGTTAGTTGTACTTTAAAAGAATTTATGATTGAAGTTCGCTTGCATTTGATAAAGTATAAAGATAAAATAAATAAAACAGATGGAAAGTCATGAGCATTTACATTATTAAAAAGCTTTAATGAACAATAAAAAGTTTGTTTGTAATATTCTAGGGTAAATTAAATTTTGTACAGTAACTTTATATAAGTAGAATCTGAAACTCAAATTGACATGTGTAAATGATAAGTATGAAGGTTGTCAAGTCAGTAACCATTAATAATTTTATTTTTTAGAAAAATTTAAAATTGAATATCGAACAAGTTAGTTTCATTTAATAATAGCTTTTTAATTTTAATAAGACCTATAGTGAAAAGTATTTTTTATTAAAAAAATAAAAGACAAAAAAATTATTCATGGTTTGGCTTCCTTTTAATGTTAATTTTTTATCATTTTATTTATTTTTTTTACAATATAAAGTTGTCGAGGAACATATCAGGATAAGTTTAAAATTATTGTATGACACTAATATTTTAATTGCAACATAAGTATATTTTATTAAAACTAAAAATATACATTGATAATGAAGTGTGGTTGTTAACTTCCTTTTACATTTTGATGTATAACTTTTAATAAAGATTTATCTTATTAAAATGTTTAAAAAATTTGTATCCTAAAAAAAATGTATAGCTTTTTTCTAGTATGGTTATAAATTATATTGTTATTTTTTTATAACCATCTTTTTCATATCATTGTAAATATGACACTTGAAACTCATGTTTTCAAGATTGATTCTAAAATTTTAAGAAAATTAAATTATATTAATTGGCTTTGTATATGTATTATGTATTATTTTGGTAATGCAGTTTATCTATATGATATTTTACTATAAAAAACTCAAGAGAAAGTAGATAACAAACATATTTACAACTTCCCCCAATTAAGGCAATGTCTACCATTAAAATCTCACAGTTGAATATATTTTGAATAAGACTTGAAGACTATCAGAAATAATAATGTAATTGATAATTTAAGAACTATCTAATACTTAAAACACAACATTATCTTCCTTGTGATAAAACTGTTCTACTTTTCAAAAACAGGGAAGCAGCAGTGCAGCTCTTAAAATACAAGCCCTAAAAGATAAAGATAAGAATGCCATTTTCTTTACTTCTCAACATAAATAATTGAGTATTGTTTTAAATAAAAATGACCATTATCTCCCTTTTTTATAAAAATAAATAATAAAGCACATCAAATAATAAGAATGATACTAATAAATATCAAATTTTCTTGTTTCACTTAATCTCTCCAAAGCATCCAATGGAATTAAAGTTGTGACAGTGCAAAGGTAATTTTATTCTTAGCTTGCTTTTACTTTTCTCCTTTAAATGAATAGTGTGTGATTGAACAGGAACAATTTTTTGGAGATAACGTAATACCAGGATGTACAATGAAGACTATACAATACCTTACATTGTCAAAGATTGAGCCAGTGAAATTTTAATAGATAGGTTAAATCTCTCTTCAATAGGTTCACTATTTTGAAAAGCATTAAACGCATTTTTTTAATTTTTGATATAATCATAACCATCCATAGGTATAGAGAACAGAACCGAGTTCTATTATTTCTAACATTCGAAGCCTCAACCAAACAAAAGGGATCATGAAACATTCTGAAAACCAGTGATAACTTTTCATAAATAGAAGTAATTTTTAACTCGCGGATCCACCTTCTTATTAGTTAGGTATTTTTTTTTTTTTGGTTAGTCAACTTTTATTTTTAAAAAACTTCAATTCAACTAAATGATATGATGGATGGTTGATCATCAGATTTTTAAATATTATTTATTTAATTAAATTTCTTTGACCGATTCCCTGATTTCTTTGCTTAAGAAAAAATTTAATTATTCAACTAGTTAAAAAATATGATCAATAGTGGAAAGACTAAACATTACTCAGCCTTGATTATTATTATTTTAAATTTGAAAAAGAAACAAAACATACATTTAATAAATACATCAAATGTATTTAATTTACATTCATTAAATAATTTTATCTAAGAGGAAAGATTGGCCGTGGTGGTAGCTCTGCATCACTGTCACAGGTGGCGAGACATGGGGTAAGATCGTTGAAGAATGAAGGTTGAAATGGCTGTGGGTATGTCGCTTGTTAGCTTAATGGTCAAGAGCTCTGCAATGGTGATGCAGAGACCTGGGTTCCAATCCTGGCCATAGCCTATCTTTTCTCTTCAGATAAAATATTTTAATAACTATTAAAAATAATAAACCATTAATATTTAACAAATTAATTTATAGCCGAAAGAAAAGGAAGCTATTAAAAATAACTCATTTCAAAAATAGATGGAATTTGAAGGAAGACCTCATAAAGGAAAAAGTAGCAGTAGTCACCGAGTGAAGACAGTAGTGAGTTTCTTGCATTATTAACATTTAAATGGAGAGGTGAAAATAACATAAACAACTGGTATGCTGAAGTCTGTTAGACCCGAAGTTTGAAAAAATCCAAAAGCTAATAGTGTCGTTTTATTTTATTGACTATAACGACAATTAATTCAACCACCTATGTGTGATAATAGAAAGGATTTTCAATAAACAAATCACAATAATGTATATATTTATTGATAGTAACATGTATATACAGTCTTAATATTTCTACATAGTCAAAATATAATTCCAATAAGTAAGAACAGTTCACCAAAGTTCATATTAAAAAACAAAAATATACAAAAAGGCTAATAAAGTAGTACCCTCTAAATATTAGTAGATATTATGATTTCATCAGACACAAATTCAATACCGATTCCAATCAATAATCGGATGAAAATATATAATACAATGATATCACAATGTAAACATAGGTCAGATAGAGAAAAACTAAAATAAAGAAAAATAGACAGTATCTTTGGAGGCATGACATGGGTGGTCACATGAACATGTCACCAAAACCTGGTGGTGGGAATTCATCAGAGCCAGGTGGTCGACGAGGGCGGGGCAAGCCAGTAGGTGGTCCAAATGGATCAAACCTCGCACCAGGTGGAACTGAACCCCTAATGAAAATGACAATAAAAAGTAAAATAAATTGTAAAAAATAAAAATCACCTGAGTTTTATTAATGTAATAGATCTGTTTACAGATTGTTTAATTTACAACACTTTAAATGTAACATCCCAAAACTAGGAAAACTTTTTAATCAAATAATTTCTATTATAATGCACAAGAATAATGTAATTATATTTTTAATTTGATAAATTAACAGCAAGTAACGAATGGATATACTAATATTCACCTTGGTAACGGTGGTCCAGGTAATCCGGCAGATGGGTCTAATAATCCACCACCTGGTTGATTATTAAAAGGATTAAATATCATTCCACCACCTCCACGACCAAGTGGGTCAAGATCAGACTGACCTACACGGAGTGGATCTCTCTCAGGATCAGCCCTGCACCACCAAAAGTTTAATATAGCAAGCTGTAGATTACATTAAGAACAATTAGGCTAATGCCTAACATATACAATACTAGATTAATAAACAAATTTGAACACTTTTTTTTTCTTATATTATTTATAAATTATTCTTTTTTATTTCTTATCAGACAAAATTATTCCTTATAATTTTATTGTCAACTTAAAAGTATAAATCATGAGTATTATTGCCTCTCTAAAGTAGAAATATCTTTATGAAGCGAGGGGCTGATTTCTACTATCCATTAAACAATTTGCAATATTTTTTTTCAAATATAATTTTAACAGTATTAATTTTACAATAACAGACTTAGAAACCAAACTATAAAGTGTTAAAAGCTTGAACCCAAAGTTGCCTAAACAGAATTAGAATATATATTGATCCTAGATAAGAGTAGACTTTAAAACATAGGTCATAATTAAAAATAAAAACACTATTATACACACGAAAGAGAGAAAAAAAAAACCTGTTTGGGCAAATATGGTAGTTCTATTAAATTCATATTCTTCAAATTGGGACATGATTAATTGCAAATAGGCAAAATTTTCTGCTTCAATTAAACATAAATACTAAAATAAAATATTATTCTGTTTTATTATTTGATCAGTCATCTAACTTATGTGAAATGTGGTAGAGAATTATTTTTTCAAAGTTGACTGTTACAAGAATTCTTCATATAATTATATCAAAAATAATATTTTTTTTTATAAATAGTAGACAAAAAAAAATGTAGTTTCTAAAACAGCTGAAGGTACAAAATAGCGACTTACAGAAATAAAATGCAATTTTAAAGATGGATTTAAAATATTTACCAAAAGGGATCGGGCCTTATAGGAACAGGCCCTGTGGGTCCAGATGGTCCAACATAGAGAGGATTAGTTGGGTCGACATAAGGTCTTCGCAGATCTGCCGAAGGCCTGCCTGTATCGGTCTCCATTCCGCAGGCCTGAGTGGTCGCTTCCTTTGTGTTAATATTTCCCATTGGGCCAATAAACTCCCTTTGAATCTTCTTCATGACTTGTTCGTGAGTTGGGATCAAAGTTGATAATGGTCCAGAAGTTGCTCCTACTGTGCTTTGAATGTTAAATGCAGCATTGGTCACTTTCATATCTGAAGCATTCTGAAAGAAAAAAAATATTAGTTTTTACATCAACAATCTAGTTAATCGATGTAAAGGGGTAAGATAAAAACAGAACTCCAGTCTTTATTAATCTTTCTCAATTCATTATCTTTTGCAAACAATGTATTTAAGTTTTCAAAAACAATAATAAATTTAGATAAAAAAAGTGTAAAATAAGAATTTTGATACAACACGACGGTGAAAAAGATGTTATAAAATGAAACAAACATCAACTTGCAATGAGTGTGTTATTATTAAAATTAATACAAAATCTTGTTAACCTCACTTTGTTTTTTAACCAGTATTAAAAAAAAGTATACAAATTCCAAATTTCACTATCTTTTCACTTTAGCTAAACTCCTGATCCTTCGATATCTTCTCACGTTAGCTAACCTCCTCTGCGGAACATATACTACTAATATTGATTTACAATGAATCTAAATAATGTATATGTATCAATCAAATCAAATATCAATCAAAGATATCAGTTGATGTCTGCTCAATAGGAATGTATTGACAGGGTGTGTATTTAGGTAAGAATTAAGTTCAGTTAAGCACAATTACAGGGTCATTTGAAAAATAACCCAAAATGGTTGGAAATTAACTATAATAGAGATTGTTAAAATAACTAAGGAATGGCATATCTACTTCCTAAGCAGAACCATTTTGCAATATTAAACATTAACAATATTAAACACAAAGTCAAATGTAACATGATATAGTAATATTACAAAATGCTATGATACACAATATTTTTTCCACTATGAAACTAAAGTTCCTCCAACAAAAGTTAAACAATCTTTAATAGCAGTAAAATGATCAAAATTGTTGAAGTGTGAACGGTAAAGGCACATTATGATAATAATACAAGGAATATTATAATATAATAAACAAGGAAAATTTAAAAAATATTTTCAACTAATAGATAAGATTAATAAGCTAATATAACTAAAGCTAATTTTGCTAAATATTATTGAGTCTAATTTTGACATATTAATATATAGAAAAGATAGATTTTCTGATACATTATTGCAGAAACAATAATAGATTAAAGCGAAAATTAAAATCTTATACATCAGAACTAGAAGACATCAAAATCAGAAGCTTCTACCAGTAAGCCAAGTAAAATTAAATGGCTTGCGATAAGTTAAATGATTATTAGGGATTTCAGTATAAACCATTTTTATTTTGGAAAGCCAACGTTTCGATCCAACTTGTGGATCTTCATCAGGGCTTCTCAGTCCAGAGAGATACAAAGACTGGCTTGGTAATTTCTATGGTAAATGGCTTGGTTATTTATGATGAAAAATTCCATTTGAATTTCACTTATTTTATGAGAGAAATACTACTATCAATTATTTATAACACTTTGTGGTCAGATATGAAATCCTGAAAGTAAATATCCAAGGTAAATTATTGCACAAGAGTTGTTAATTCATATATAAATATATATTTTGGGCATTGGCGTCTCCAGCACCAAATTATTGGGGGGGGGGGGGAATCAATATTCTCATTGATAGGTGAAAATTAAAGAGGATAAAATTTGAAATAACAACGTCTAAAAACAATGTTGGGACATTCAATTCCTTCTCCAATGATGTATTTTAAAGATATTTATAAAGCTTGTCAATTTACATCACAGTTAGAGTGTAAATAGGTGCCTCCAGCCATGATATTGGGAGGGACACGTCCCCTACGGCGGTAACGCCCATGATTTTGGGTGGGTGAAAGGAGAATATTCGGTATAATGTAATTCATTATTGGAGCTATTGAAGAATCGAACATTGAAAGGTCCTATGAATAAAAAAAAATAACTAAATTACAGAGAAACTGAATTGAAAACAATAAGCTTTAAAGATAGTAGCACTAATTGTACTTTTGGACATACCTAAATTAATAATTTCTGTTAGAAAATAAATATTTGACATTGATAGATGTGAAAATTTTAAATTAAAATACTGTAAATGCAAAACATAATAGGTAAAATGACATAAGTTGGACAGATGATATTGGGTTCATAATTATAAACTTTGATTACACCACATAATGATACTTGCATGAAAACCAAATTATGACTGATAATTATAAACTAATAGAATAATTATATAACTTACAAGTAAATTATAGACAATATTTTCTTCAAGTGTAATGCCTTTCATAATATATAAAGTATTATTATACATGTATCTAAAAGAATATGTGCTGCCTGTATTCCATTCTGGAGGCAAGGTTTCAGTTGCAACTTCATTTCCAGTCAGAGCTTTCTACAAGAAGAAAATAAACAGAGATAATGCTCTGGAATGTTGGAAGTTAAAGTTATCATTTTATCAAAAACTTACATCTTCACCCAACCCTATACATTTGTAACCACTTTTAATGAGAAGATAATGAATAAATAATGTGAGAACATCTTCTTTCCTCTTTAAGTCCTTTTCGGAGACTTTATACATTAAATCCCAACCGAATAGCTCCGACATTTTGCCTAAGTTTAAAATTGTAGTTGTCATTCGTAAAGGATAGCATACACGGGTGTAACCTCCTACCGGTTTTAGAAAATCGATAACTAACTAAACATATAGTATCGAGTTGTATTAGTTCCATATTTAACTTTTTTAATGGATCCAGATTATAAATTAATCTATTATAGTATATTTTTTGAAAAATTATATTTTCAAATCAATATTATGAAAGTATAGTGAAAAAAATAGTTAGTTGAATATAAAAATTGGCTGATCATCGTACTACATATTTATTAGGAAAAGTTAAATTGATGGAATTTAAAACCTTTTAAAAGACATCTATACTTCTGTTTCAATGAAAAGTAAATATTTTTGTTGATTAATTACATCCAGGATCATTTTCTCTACAATTTTTGTGTATTTATTTAAAGGAAAACAATGTGATATATTTAAACATTATTATTTAAACAAGGGTTGGAAATTTTATTTTGATAACATTACTTATTATTATATTAGCTAGAGAAGAGACAATTGAACAGGCAGTGAACACAAGAATCTAGAATTAAAAGTGATCGATAAGAGGCAGGAAAAGTAATATGGCGACTAGTGTCGTGGTACGGCAGGTCCGTGTAACCTTGTTGAGAGGAGTTAAGCTCGTCTGGGATGGGGTAGATTTGTGAAGAAGTGCAAATTTTAACTTTTTTTTAATGCTTAAACCAAGTGATTCTTCATAGTACGTTTTTTCCAACATATAATAATGGCTAGTGATAAAATTCGAGTGGCTGTCCGAGTCCGGCCTTTTAATCGCCGAGGTATGTAAAAATATTGTTTATGTTCACAAGACTTGATCAATTAAATAAAAGTTATATAATGTATACAATTTTAATTCTGTAGCATTGCTGTCAGTATGTTGTCATGCTTGGTTATGTTTGTTTATTTAATTGTTTATTCATGAATGTATTCATGTTTGTTATCATTTAATTATTCTTGTTAGTTTCATGTTATTATTTATGTTGATTTCAACTGACGTTGTATCAGGAAAATTTCCTTGACAATTTTTGTGGTATTGCTGAATGGTACTTCATGTCCAAACATTGTCATCCCAATTGACAACTACAATATTTTCTTGTAGTTCCTTAGTTTTTAGTATTATCAAGTTTTTTTTTATTTTGTTCACATTTATTGTATTTAACTTTCCATTTTAATTAGGTTTTTTGTAACTGTAAATAATGAAATCTAATTCATAATGATTAGCCAAGCTTACAACTCACCTGATAATGATGATTTCCTTCAGTTGAATTGACACTATTTAAAATTCGACTGCTTATCTTATCGAAATAAAATCTACCAATCATTATTTACAAACTTTTAATTTTCTTTCCATAAGAAACTTAAATAAACTAAGATCAGTTTGTATTTATTTTTTTATCATCAATTCAGTAATAATAGTACAAATTGAGTTAGAGTAAATTCAGTTTTAGAATATTTTTATTTTAAAAAAGAAGAAAATATTAACTGATTTATGCATTAATTAATATGAAAGATTATACTACTTTTAAATATTTATTAATTTTGTTGTTGAATCAATTTAAATGATTAAATGATGAGTTATCATTGAAATAAATATAGATAAATTTATAGGTTGTTTCAAATGATTACACTTAAATGAATAAACCCAAAACATTAATATCCTCTGTTTAAAATAAGATAAAGTTTGGTTAAAGTAAAAGAAAGAGGAGGGAATCAGTTTTTAGAAAATACTTGTAAATTTAGAATGCTCTGGATCATAACGATCTTGACTAATAACATTTTCAAGAATCAGTGAAGCGGAGATATTTCATTATATTTTTATAGCTAATGATTTTATTGTTTTCCCTTTTTGAAGTTGGGATTAAACAGAGTAATGGATGAAATGCATTTCTTAAAAATGTAACTATTCCTAATTTAATTTTTAATATTATTATTCTTTTATATTAATTTAAATCAAGAAATGACCGTTCCTGGTCACTCACGGATTTTTAGTTTTATTCTGTTGATTTTGAATTTAATATTTCTTCAATTTAATATGATGGTGTATATTTTGAGAATTCAGATGTATATATCTTTTTTTATTTTTATATATTTATGTAAAAATGAGATAGATTTAAAGTTTCTTTTAATTCTGCCTGTTTCACGTAAAATAGTATTTTATCTTCTTAAACATTTAAAATATTATACACGGCTACATTCCATGTAGTCGGTAATAAACCCACAAATATAGATTATAAAATAAAAAGTCGTAGATAAAACGCGTTGGGTTTAAGTTTTCTTGCCATGAAATTATTGTTTAAAAATCTGGTATGATGGTACTTTCACTTACCAACTTACTGAGATTAGAAATTGGCGTGTTTTGTTAATTTCCATCCTCCAACTTCAAAGTCACATATTTTTACACATCCATTTACTTATTTTGGTTTGTATTTGCTCTCTAAAGTACACTAATTTTTTTTATTATTAAATAACAGTTTTTATGTGTTGTAATTCGGCAATGCAAACATGCTATTAAAAATGATTTTATAAGTCACTATATAGTTGTAGAAAACTTCATTTAGTTACCATGAAACAAATAATTTTAATTAAATTAACAGACCGTCTTTAATTATAAACATCGTGTCATTAAAGGCGTACTGTACATGCTTGGGCTCAACTTGTTTTATGAGTTGACGGAATATTTTTCTTTTTTTCTTCTATATATTACTATGAATATATAGGACCTATGAAGGTATATGTTTACTACTTGATTTTTTTTATATTTCATATTTACCCATTTTTTATTTTTAGGCGAAACGAGAGGCATAATTTCTCCATATAAACAAAAAGAAAGGTACTTTATAAGAAAACAAAAACGGCCCCTTCCTCATTTAAGCCCCTTCAGAACGTTTTAATAATGATAAAAGCTTACCTGAAATTAAGATTACTTGATTCTTAATGAACATGACGAGTTTCATCAAAATAGTTAAAGCTATTTTTGAGAAAATCGATAAAAACGTAAAAATGGGGAAAAAGTTACTAAATAAAGTGCCCCCCTCCGTTTGACCAATTTTGATGAAATTTATGCTGTCATATCGCGGGCATATACATACATCAAATACCCAGTTTTATCAAAATCGTTAGAGCCGTTTTTGAGAAAATCGAAAAAAACGTTAAAAAGATATGAAATAAAATCCCCCCTCCGGTTGACCATTTTTGATGAAATTTTAGCTCTCACATCGCGGGCATATACATATACCAAATTGCCAGGTTCAGGTTCGGACGGTTTCAATTTTTTGAGCTAGTCTGTTCACACACACCATTTCGCGGGACTTGGTTGTTTGGACTTAGGGGACCCCAAAACGTGTATTTCCGTTGAAAACCGCAAGTCGAAATATTTCATGATTTCAATACTTTCCCTTACCATGTATTATATATATATATATATATATATATATATATATATAGGTAAGTGAAAGTAAAAATTATGTCATCGGGATGGTTTCTATTTCTTCAAATACATTAAATTTATTAATGTGAACGCCCTAAAGTTAACAGTTTACTTCAGGCTCATTTCGAAAGCGGAAAAATATTATAGCAATATTATTTTTACCTGTATTTTCTGTCATATAGAAAATGCTATTCCTGTAATCTGTTTACAAATGATTGTTTTTATTTTTCTCTTCCAAGGGAAATCGTTGTCTTTTTATATGATTCTATAATATGATTTATTTACATAATTAATTAATTGTTATCTGACATGTTTGTGCTAGTTAGCTTATTTTAATTATTCATATTGAAGAATGTATTCTGTCATTATCGCCGCACCGATGAGTTGTTGCTTGAGCTTATTAATCAAACGATATACGCTTATTTATGTTTTTCTATTATTTGTGTACAAGAAAAAAAGAAAAAGAAAAGTGTGTGTATATATATATATATATATATATATAGGGATTCTTATATATTCCGGAAATATTTTATTAATGGCTGGTAATAATGTACACACTAGATAGAAAGACTTAAAACTTATTAGTTTCATCGAACTTTTCTCAAAGAGGCTGCAAATCATGTTCTAAACCTTTCACCTTGTTATTAAGTTATACCATGTATCTCTTAGTTACTACAAAATTATATTTTGAAATTAAATATATCGGAATTAAACCATAAATAGTCAAGATGGTTATTAAAACAATTTTAATTTATTTAAATTTCTAAAAGAGAATTGTGTAAAAAAAATAATACCCTTATTTAGAATATGAGACACCTACAATTAAAGGGTCATGTGTATGAAGGTGACAAGTGGCATTGTGGTAACAATTTAATTTTATTTACGATAGGTTGATAATAATCAGGATTTTCAGTTTGATCTTTTTTTATTTCGGAAAGCCAACGTTTCGATCGCTACATGTAGATCTTCATCAGGGGTTTGAGTCCTGAATAATACAGAGACTGATCAGTCTCTATATTACTCTGGAATCAGAAGCCCTGATGAAGTTCTACCTGTTAGGAATAGAAACGTTGGCTTTCTTAAATAAAAAAAAATCAAACTGAATATCCTGATTGTTCATCAACCTATCGTAAAGAAAAACAGTCGGCTATTATATACTTCTTAATTTTATTTATGGATGAAGAAGTTAAGTGCTATGTTTTCGTTATTTTTTTTTCCTCTGTTCATTAAAATTCAATATTTGTTTATAAACTAATTGATAGAGGTAACCATTGACGATATACGCCTGCCTTATAGTGATCCAAATTCAGTTTTCTCAGATCTCAAAAGATATAACTTATAACACATGAGTGTTATATAACTTATAACACCTGAATCTCCTTTTATTTTTATTATTATAATTCAAACATAATAAATATTATTGATCGAGAAATAATTCCGGTAATTCGTTGAATCAGAAAGTCTGAAATAGTTAAGAATATAAAATTAGCTTTTCAAATAATAAATTATTTAAATATACTCGTAAATAAAAAATAAAAAATAAAATGGGATTATTTTTTTATTATAGACGATATTTTGTGTAATCAAATGTCACATATACAAATTTACAACCGTCCATTTTTTCCCTTACAATGCTTTGATTTCTCTATTTCTTAATTCCTAATGATAGATAATTTATTAAAAATTATTCGTGAGTATTAGGGCTAGTAGGGGTATTTGAAATACAGTAAACCCTCGATATAGCGATCTGGTAGGGGGTTTGATTTTCATAGTTCGCTATAACGAGATTCGTTATAACCGAGGATTCTTTTTTTTAGCCAATGGCCGCACTAATTTGATCATATTTCGAAGAAAATTCATTCATTAGAACTAGTTAAATTAAATCGCATGTATGTAATTAATTTTTAGATAAACTACATATTAATTAAAAATGAGATTCAATTATTTACCTGCCAAGCTCACTTGAGAGTTCTTTAGCCTTAGCTTTAATAAGACGGTCTAAGATTGGTATTTGAGATCTCATTTGTTTAAAGCAATTTATCAATTTTTTTTTCCTTGGGCTGCGTTTATTTTATTTTATCTTTTTTATTTTTTTTATAATGGTTGACAATGTTCATTTTGGAATTCCATATTTTTCTGCGATGGTTTTCTTACTTGGAATTCCCTGGAATGGATAATTTTTAATTTTTCCTCGATTGATAAGGATTTACCTTTGTGACACATGTTTACCAACGAACTCATTGTGTATTTTAAAAAAACACTATAAACGACTACAGTACACTGATTCGAATAATACAGAAGTCGAAACAGAACTGAGCTAGTTTTGCGAAAAAAGTCAACGAAATTAGAGAGAGAGCAAAAGCAAATCGGATTAGTTAAGAGTAAAAAAAACACCTCAATTCTAGAAACTGGAGCTACTTCGTCACTCATTCTACGTAATACAGTAAAAAAAAAAATAATAAAAATTCTAGCAGTTCGTTATAACAGAATATAATAATTCTCAGGCATCAAATTTAGTTCGTAGTTCGCACTAACCGAGGATTTCGTTATAACGAGGGGTTCAGCAGAAATATAACGGTAATTTTGGGGGGATAGTATTTTGGTTCGCTATATCGAGGTGTTCGTTATATCCGAGTTCGTAATAATGAGGGTTTACTGTAGTAGTATTTTTGTTATTTTATTTTTTTAGTCGGTATTTTAGTCTTTTACTTTTACCTTTTTTCTTTATTCGTGGATTCGCCGCTGATTCTAATTTCATTAGGGTCTTACATAAATCCTCCGATCCTGAAAAAATAGGCATTTTAAGGAAATTAATTTAAAAAAATAATTGTTTGTTCAAGAATTATAATAATCATATATTATTTCTTAAAACCTTTTTTAGTTGGTACGCCTTAACTTCCTTAATATTTCATCAAATTTCATGAGCGAGGCAGCATTTTAAAGCTTTCCTCAACCGCTACACCGGAAAAATATACAAATCACTCATTTCGTCTTCGGTTGCGAGTTATAAACTCAAAACCGCGGTTTTGGGAAGAAAATAAAAATGTGGAGTTTTCTAATTATGTCAATATTTTCAAGTTTTCAAGGGGAACATTTTCGGTGACATACATTTTTTCGATTAACCCCTTCGTTCGCGAGTTGTAAGTGAAAAACTGCAATTCACAGCGAAAATTTCGAAATAGTCGCAGAGCTCTTTCAAAGGTATTATTTTTTTTTTCAGTTTGTCGAGACGTACATTTTTGGTTATATACACTTTGCGAGTTACAAGCAAAACCACGCGATTTCAGTCAATAGAATCAGCGCACTCGCTTTCCGCGAAACTGATATGTGTATTTAAGTATGTGGCGTTTTCCAGGGTGTGATCTTTTAGTTACTTCTATGTCTGTGTGAAGCAAACCCACCTACAAACACTCACAGATTCAATCATAGTTCTAAACACGTAAATACTATGCCAATGTGTAAATACCTTAAACTCGTGTTTCAAAAAATAAATAATCTACAATTTAAAAAAATCTATTCTTTGCTTCAACCATCACCTATGCGCATGGCGCACTAAATACGCTCTGTACGATACTAAATATACGACGTGTAGGTACTTTAGTAAAGTGGGAATTAAGTCGCACTCTAACCTATACAACAGTACTGCATTTTTGATGATTTTTTTTTAAACTTATATGTGTAATTAATTACACATATAACATTAATTACACATTAATTTATTACCATAATTTATTGTGAATGAATTATTAATTATGATGCATTTTAAATATACAGACATTATATTTAATTTGTACATTTAAACGTCGTTTCTAATAGCGTCACTTCAAAGAGTTTTTGCATTTTTGTTTTTACATTTCTATCTGTCATAATTCCATTAGAAAATAACTTGGTAAATTGAAAAACATTCTTCATGAATTATGTGTATTGATATAATTTCAAAAGCTTTCTGCAGACTCTGAAGAAGTTGATAACTCCGCAGTAATCAATAAGAACACTGAAACATTTAGAGTTGTGAGTTATCAACATCTTCACAGTGTGTTAAAGGCTTCTAACATGATTCCTGTATAAAATAATTTATATGAACTATTTTGAAACTTGCCTATTAATTCAGAACTATTGCTATAATTGTTAATTGCTTGAACCTATAAAAACTATTGCTTAAAATTTTTGTTGAATTCAATGTCAATATAAGTTGAAATGTGTGCGTAACAAGTTTCTGGTTATTTTTATAATTCTTCTAAATTATATACATCGTTATTTTCATTGATTGAAGACACCTATTTCCTAATTGGTGGATTTTAATTAGAAAAAAAAATCATTAAGCAGTTGAATTGATATGGATATTTACAGATAGGTGATTATAGAGAAAACGTAACTCGATTGATCTGAATAAAGTTTTATATTTATTGAAATATAAATATTCAAGGACCTTCCATTACTTTTGTAAAACTAAATTGCTCCTTGCACGCAAAGATAGCTGCGTGTTTCATTATATAACTGAAACGAAATAATTTTATGTTCGCAATTTATTTAATTTTCCCCGCTGTTAAATAATCTAATAATAATTTTCGAAATATTATTTCATCTTTGATAAAAGGACCTCACAAGTTTTTACTTTTTTTTTTCGTGTTGGCTTGACGTCATTGCGGTAAAGTTTGTGTGACAAACATATAAAGGATGAGAAGTTGGGATTTTCTTCCCTTTTTCTCTTCAGATTTTCTTAGAAAGTGTAGTTTTATCCAACTTCTATTTAGTAATGGATTGTTTTGAACTTTCTACTACAATTCTTATTAATATCTACAAATGAGGCGTGTGGTTTCCAAATAGGTTACATCCATTTTTTCCTAACAGTTTTTTTTTCATTTTTTAAAAGTTTTTAATGTAAATAAAAATGTGTTAGACGCGTTTGTTTCAAAAACGTCTACATCCTTCGAACATCAATACTAAAGGATTCCATATCTTTTCAAAAGCGGTTCCAACTGATCCTTTTTTGATCAGTCTAGGAAAAATGTTGAAAATGGATGTATGTAGCCGGTTTCGAAACCAAATGCCTCAAATCATTCTTGAAAAAATCTAGTCAATAATACTTTATTGGTATCTATTCTAATTGCGTGTTGAAATCGCATTGATTTGCGATTTCTACACGTAATCGGAATAAATACCATTAAACTATTATATATATGATATTGCTTGTTTGTTTTTACGTCACTTTATGCCACTAAGGTTAATCGGACGATGCTATAGTGGGAGTTCTAATATAATTAGGATAGGGATTTTTATCGAGTACCTGACATCGCACAGGCTCGGGACCTCTGTTTTACGTCCTATCCGAGGGACGGCATAGACAAGGATTCTTTACTCCCATTAAAAATCCTAGGGCCACCTCGGGATGCGAACTTTATATGATATTGTTGTTGGAAATTATTCTGCTATTATTTTTTACTAGGTAAATTGACCAAGGTACAAATCCGTCGGAAATACCTTAATTACAATTTGTAGTAGTGATAGTTTTCCTGTAATTTACCATAACGATAAAATATAAGTTTTTCTATTTTCTTTTTCTTTTTTCTCTGAATAAATTAGACTGTGTGATAAATTGAGGTCATATATTCTACCTGTTCCGTACCTGTACTATCTTATTCTAACAGTTTAATTATGAAATGGGAGACTAATCTACCTGCGGAAAATCGATGCTACATGCTAAAGTTTTTCCTACAAGGTTGGTTGCTACCTTGTTACGAAGGAATTTAGTGATACTGCTGTTGCGATTTTTTTTTTTTCAATATTTATTTACCTTTCAAAATTAATAAAGGGTGAACATTTGTTTAAAAATGCGATAGGCAGAAAATACTTAAGTTAAAAAATTAAAGGTTACTGTCTCTATTTTAGGAACATAACTTTAATTTTATCATTGAAAGCAGTAACTGTTTTCGTTCATTGAATATGTAGCTGTGATCGTATGCAAACCTAATATAAGGTAGGTTCCATGTGCCATAAGAAAAATTTATTTACTAGTTAGTACCCTTGCAAAAGCTCTAATTTGTGAAATTTATTATATAATAAAAACATAAGCGGTCATTTTTATTTATATAAACCACATAATAAATTACGTCTATCACCACATTTAATTGGCCAATCAAACACTTTATATACTTAATAAACCAGAACGTTGTAGTAATAGTGTAATTAATGTACTTTTTTTCATTAAACAGTTCGTAGTGACTACTAAGACTCTAACAAAACAGCAGTCATCTGGCCTTTACTAACACTCATGAATATAATTATATATATACACGGTGTCAGACGCAAGGGAATTTCAAAGATTGTAGATTTTTTTCATTTCAATCAGGTTGAAAATCTTTCGCTAGGGTTCTAATGTAGGTCATACTAGTTTTAAATACTTGTTATTACTATTTTAAATAATTATTTGTTTATTTAAATGAATGTAACAGTGTCCACGGTTGAATGATGATGAAGCCACTAAAAAAATGTGATATTTTATAAAAAGGTTAAGTAGAATTCATAAAAAGAAAGAAGAAAAAAAAAATGAAATCAGGATTTTATGACTAATCTGACTATAAAAGTTTGTAGGAATATTAATTACCATTGTAATCTAAAGAATTGTAGATGTAAATCCAAATAATTCTACCTATAAACAATTTATTAATCATAGACAAGTGTGATTAATGATTATTAATTATTTTAGAAACAGGGGATTCACCTTAATGATATGTCTGCCCTCGAATATTAACCCCTTATTTACATACAAAGAAAAATATATTCAGCATAGATAGATCTGTTCCTTTCCGAAACACAAGAAAAAATAATTTCTCTTCCTTTTGTTATTTCGACAAAACATTACGGTAAGAAAGGTCGAAGAAATCGTTGGTTTGATTAATTATTAGATAATAGATAATTTTTATTTGAAAAATAAATAAATGTTGAATAATACTTCATTGCTAGCTATAATATCCACGGTTTGATCTATATACCGCGATATTATCTCGATTCGGCAATATAAAATTATGTATTTTAAAAAAAAATATTTATCTCTTAAGTCCAATATGCTCTGAGGTTTGTCCCAAAGCTTTAGGCTAGAATCATAGACACTTCTTAGGTAAGGCGCACATCGAACTGTGCCACGCAGGCGACGCAGAGCAGAGCAGAGCAGGCGGCACGAAAAAAAAACTGCGTCGCACAGGTTCCCGCGCACATTGGAGGGCAGTTTCTGTGCCGCAGTTTTCCGAAGGCAGGGGCTTATTTTGTGATAGTATGTTAGATTTATTGAATTCAAGCTCAGAACCTGATTCGGAAATAGATTTAGAAACCAAATAAATTGATATATCAAAAGTCATGGTAAAAAATATTGTGATAAAATGCATACATGGAGAAAAGACCAGGAGACGAAAGAATTTGCACTCAGAATTTTCTTAAAATAACTATTTCCGCCTGAGTCTGGTGTGGGAAGCTCATAATTACATTGAAGTTACTATTTATTCTGAGAGACCCAATGCTTAAATTAATAACTTATGGTGATGTTTAAAATCATGTAATGATAGGTCTGGCTAAGCTCTAAGTTTGTATAAGCTTGTTCATTATATCATATTAGGCTCAAAATCATTGCGTGTACAATGCCTCTTAAAATCCTCTTATATGATTTTAACAACATATCATTATGAAATAAATTTTCATTAATCTCTTCTTTATTTGTATTAGAAATTATTTTAATTTATTTCCGATTTTATTTATTTAATTAATGAATATATTATTCACTATTTTTATACTTCTAATTTTTTATAAATATTTACTTTTGTTTTTTATGTAAATCTTATCTTTCATTATCCACCAATACTTTAATTATTTGGCCAGTTGTAGTTTTATTTTTGTTCCAGTCAGTTAATTTCTCGTCTCAAGGGATCTCGTATCACAATAAAGTTTATTTTTTCTTCTACTCCATTATGTATGAGGATATTAATAAATTATGAAGAAATGTGTTACTTCATTTCTGCCTCACATTTCTTATTAAAAAAGTCCTATCGAGACATGGTCTATTTTCCACTCTTTTCGATTAATCGTTTTTGATTTTCTAAATAGCACTTTTCTTTCTTTCTTACTCAAATATATTTATAAAAAGAAGAAAAATATTTTATTTGTTTTTATTATTATTATTTGTTTTTAATCAACATTTACGGTAACTAAATTTCCATAAAGCCTATCTGTTTTTTTCGGTGAAATAAAATCAGTCAAATTTTCCTGAGATCATAATTTGTTAAATCGTTTAATGAAATTCTAGTATCTATTAGAAGAAAACTTGATTTTCTATTTTTTTAACGTATCACGGTAAGACGAATAAAAGTTAATCAAAACCGGAAAAAGGTATTACAAATAATATAACAATATTAAAACTGTTTAAGCTAAAGTATCTACTTTTCGACCTTCAGAAAGGCCCTTATCTAAATTTTAATATATTTTTTTAAAATAATATTACAACTACAGCAGACTCCCGATTATCCGTGGTATTGGGTGGCACGGCAACCGCGGATAAACCAATTCCAGGGATAATCCGCAAAATTTTTAAAAGGATAATCAAGAGTTTACTGTACATTTTTCATCCTGAAATTGATTTTATAAAGTTTATTTGAATGAAGTTAAAAAAAAAAATTATGATTTTGGAGTCTAAAATGACAGAATATATATATATATTTTAAATTATTGTTTTTTTAAAACCGTTTTTTTTTTCCTGTACTTATCTAGAACACCCTACAAATACAGAAGACCTACTTAGTTTCATTAACCTGCTAAAGAGTAAAGTAGAACTTCACAAACAATAATTTAAATGATAATAATATGAATTAAAATAATCAAATATCGAAAACTGCGTCGCATCGGCACAGTTTTCTGTGGCAAATCCACGAGTGCCACATCGGCCTGCTCTGCTCTGCTCTGCTCTGCGTCCCAATGTGCGCGGTTCCTATATATTTCACTATCCACAAAACTGCTCTGCTCTGCTTTGCCCTGCTCTGCGTCGCGAGTGTCTCAATGTGCGCTCGGCCTTAGACTCGTATCGTATTGATATATGCTATTAAGACTACAGCCTGCATAAAGACATTTAGTATTCTAATGTAAATAGTAATACTTTTTTACATTGGGCTAGATTATTCTTTTAATTAATGCTTTCAGCCAAACTTTAATAAGTTAAATACATATAATAAGTAAGTAGATAAATTTAGCCAACTTGCAAATCTTTTACGGACTTTTAATCATTCTTAATAAACGTGGGCATTGTGAAATGAAATATGTCTTTGTTTTATTTTTAGAAGATAATTGTTTCTATGCCATTACTTAAATATTCTAATCACTGATGTTATGTCCCTCTTCGAATGAATTTAACTGGCACCTCAAGGACACGAATTGACTAACAAATGACATGTAATGGCAGCTGTGGCAATATTTTTTTTTTTTTTTTAGCGATCATTTACCGGCAATTTTGAATTTCTAAAAGAAAGTATTTCTCAAAAAATATACTTTTAATCTCTCCAAATTCATAAAACGATTTGATAGGCCTCAGATTGTTTTATGTATTGAAGTATTATCTCAATTCTTAATTTTTGATTTATATATTAATTATAATTGGGTAACTTAGAAGACAAGAGGTTTTAGTGAAATTCTTGAGAAAAATCGTAGAAGATGCGGAATGTGGTTTAAAAAATGCCATTTTTTTTTATAAATTTAAATAAATAAGCGAGTAAAAAAACCAGTGTGTGAAAATTTGTCGTAAAAAATACTTCTCTGTCCCCTCCTATTTTTCGATGTTTTAATAGTTGTCATATTGAGGCGAATCAAAAAAAAAAAAAAAAAAAAAAAAAAAAGTCCAAACGTTCTTGATAAATAAACTGTGTTGCTAACCCAACATTCATAGGTATACATATTTTAAAATAGGTTATAAACTTCATAAAACTAAAAATGTTAGATCTGATGTTGAAATTCAAAGACCTGATTGAGATTTTAAAATAATAAAAAAAAAGAAGAAAAATCTCTCAAATGCATATAAATATGTGCTTTCAATTTCACTTCGATTTACTCAAAATGGGAAAAATGTCACTCAGGCCGCTTGTCTTCCAAGGCTCATAATGATTAATTAATGTGTAATTTGATTTACCGTAAATTTTGAAAGTTATTTTTATTTTATTTAAAAATAAAAAGTGTCTTTTTAATATGACTCATTGACATATTAAATTTATTTACCGGGCAGTACTCCATAAATTTATTTAAAAAATACTAGAAAAAAAAAGAATTAAGGTGGTACATTAATTTTTAACATCATTTTACTTAAATTGTATTGTTTCCTTCTCTTAAAATATTTTTAGCATCCTGGATACTTCATTCTAAAATAAAAACTTCCGAATATCGTAACATAATGTTTTATATATTGTTTTCTATAACTTTAAAATGTTTATCCAATGTTGTTAATTTTTTTGTTTTTTAGTTTTCCAATTTCTTACAATTATTTTTTTTCCCCCATAATTCATTAATATTCCTGCTAGTTCTTTGGAAGGGACAGATAAAAAATAATTGCCTATCTGCTCAATTGAACGAGTCACGTAGCAATATTAGTCACCACAGAAACCGCGTTGGGTACTCATAACCTGAAAATCGTAGTGTATTAATTAACTTTACTAATCCACAATTAATGAAGACTGATTAAAATGGTCAGGTGATATTTCATTACGTCAATATCGCTTTGAAATCTTTTTTACTTGCTTCTCTTTCCCTGACAAAGAATATAATGGCGCCCAAACCCAGAACTAAAATAATTAAATTATTCCATCCTTATAAAAATCTTTTATATTTTTTAATTGTGTTAATTGAAAAAACGATGAGAGTAGTAGGTAAAAAAAAAATTGATTATACGTTCTTAATCAGTATAAATTCACTTTCTGTATTGTTTAAGATCCTCAATGGATCGCAAGAATATTCTACTTGGTTATGCTTTTCAATAAAATTTTATTTGCCTACACATATTTTAAATAGATTTTAATATGAATCACGTAAAGTTTCTTCCTATTAATTCATTATTGTTAATTTCATTTATTTGTTTGTTTTATTTAACGACACTTCGTGATGATACGGCTATTCGGAAGATGCTACAGCGGGAGTCCAGGTACAATTATGAAAGGGATCTTAAACGAGTACCTAACATCTTACAGGTTCGGGACCTCCATTTTCCGGCTAGTCAAGGTTTTTTGCTCTCTTTAAAAAATCCTAGGGATACGTGGCGTGCTGCGAAGGCGCGACCTCCTATGCTAACCACTACACCACATGTTATTTATTTAATTTGTGTGTATTGTTATTGGATGTAAATACATTGCTTAATCTGTGTACATAGTGTGAACGAGTTTAATCACTAAAAATAAATGCCTTATAGTATGAAAAGTTTTATTATTTTTCATTTACAAAAAAAAAAAAAACGACGCAGGTAAGTATCCCATGGCATCTTGTTGACTAACGCTCTAGACTTAGCCTGATTCTATCTTTATTTCCTTAACGTTAGATGATAGGGATTTAAAAGATAGATCGGGCTTCTTGATGTCCCCTTCGGAATATTTTAAACAGAATTCGTCCTCTTTCGATCCATCGACTGGCCAGCATTAGGGCATTATTTTGAAATCTGTTAAATTTTGTTCTCTTAAAATAACAGTTTACTCCCGAGTTTTTTTTTTTTTTTTTTTTCTCCCGACAGGAGAGAGCTGATTTTAAAATTAAGGAGCTCTTTTTACACACGATTTGTTACACGTATGTGTAAGATTATTTACTTGTAGTAGTTCTTATAAATTGCAGGCATTAGAACATGACCGTATTGATTTTTCCACTTTAATGGCTAACAATGCCGATTTTTATATTCGGTTTTGGTGAACACACACCGATTTTAACTTCGATTAAATCATTCGACGCGAAATCGGTTGATTGAATCTAAAATATAGAATTCATTCTCTTATAAAGAGAATGAAAATTTCGTTCATATCTTGGTCTGTTAAATGAGTTTTTTCAGCCTGCAACACATTTTTGGTCCTCATCTCCGCCTCTCCTGAAAACCGATAAAGGGATCTGTAAAGCAAATTTTTAAGTTATCATTAATAAATAAAAATATAAGGCTCATTTTGAAATAAATTTCGAGTTGTTCTTTTTTTCCTTTCTCTTCGCCTCAAGCATATACTGGGTCATTGGCGCTGTATTGTGTTACATTCTGTCATTGTGAGATACTTTCTTTAAGTACCGGAGTAGCGTATTGTTTTTGGGCTTTTTTTTTAGCCGACTTTAAAGGATTCATCAAATGTTTTTTTCCATTTTTAATTTCTTCCGGAGTTCTTTCTTTAATAGTGAAGAGTTTAAAATGTGTTTATTGTCTAAGCTACATTGTTACATTTCTGGTAAATAGAGCAAACGAGATGTTGATTAATGTGTGTATTGTATTTTATTTGTTATTGTAACATTATTCTGATTATTATTATTATTATTATGGATTAAACTAATGTTATGCAAATACTTGATTATTTGCTATATGAGGTTACTGTGCAATGAGTTGATTTGCATTGCTAATAGTAGTTGGAAGCTATCGCTGTGTTTGGACCTCTCGATAATAATATCGACCGCTTCTCGGAAGACTCCACCCAACTCAATGGAACCAAATCGGTTCCATGTTTAACCGGTCACCGATCTGACCAACTTAACACCAACTTTAAATTGATCTACTTCTCCTTGCTAGAATGAACATGCCCCTTCTACTAATAATATAACTTATAATACGCACTCCTCCACTTGGTCTGAATTTCTTTAATATGTTTAGAACTATTTAAGTGGTTTGATGTATTCGACCTAGGTCGATAGTGAATATTTTCAATTTTTTAGAGTTCAAAATACTACAAGTTAATTTAAGGAATATATTTACCTGCTTCTCTTCCGTACCTTATGTTATATTACTATTATTATGTGACCGAGGTCTGTTAGACCGACTCAGGACAATGCAAATTTCCTTTAGTCTTCTTCTTCTGATTTTCTTTTTCTTCGACTGCCTCTTTATTTTCTTTGAGTCCGTGTCTTACAGACAATCTTGCGCACACTAATACCCAAAACACCTTTCTTTTCCATCCTTTAGAAGCACCCCCATATCCGTTTTCTGAATTCAACCCTATCCTCATTCTTGCTTTTTCGTTCTTAATCTTTCTCGGCAGCTGCCCCCCAACCGCACATGATGTCATCGCGGATCTATTCGAGAGTTTAAGTTGTGAGGGTGGACTACTGGAGAAGATGCCTTCTTGTGTAAAGAATTCACTGAATTAGAAACGAAGTGCTTCAGTAAAGAATGCAGACCTGCCTGTCGTTGGTTGACCAGAGGCTGAGGTGGAGTACAACCATGAAAGGCGAATGCTGCAGAGCGATGACTACATCGAGTTCTGGAATGGAAACCCTAAAGAAGGTGGATAAGTTAAGTAAAATAGGAGATTGCAGGCCAAAGTCTTCAGGAGAGAGATTTGTTTCGACGTCTGGAGCTTTTCCTTCAGAGCTAAAATCGCATTCATTACTTAATAAAAATAAAATAATACCGCTCAGAAAATAAATATAGGGACAATTGAAGTTTTAGTAGAACTTCTATTCCTACTTACATCTCTTCTCTTTTAAACTAAAACACCTGATCATTATTCCTAATTCACATAGTTTTGTTCAGCCTTAGCTTAGCTTTGCCTCTATTTTTTTTTTTTTTTACTAATAATGATTTTCTGTTTTGTTTTTTCAGAACTCGAACTCGGTACACAATGCGTTGTCGAGATGGAAGGTGGACAAACGATTCTTCACCAGCCTGCTGGCCTCGATAAACTTGACAGGTAAATTTATTTTTTTTATATATATTAAAAAAAAAAATGGGGTGAAATATGTAAAAATATCTTTTTGAAGCTGGAAAAGGATCTATATTGTCATCAATACTGTATTATTTGTAGTGTATATAGTATGGGAATGAAAGCTTGTAATATAATGCATATCGTGCAAATTAAACTTTTATCAGTTTGGGCGGGGGGTAGAGGAGAAATGTATATACGAAATTTCCGTCCTCTCTCTTATTGAATTATCAATTGGCAATGATACAATTCCAGTTGAAACTTTCTAAAAGTTGCTACCCCGTATCGAGTGACATCCCCCGGAAGAGAGGTTGCATGCTGCGATAAAACGAAACTGACTGACACAATCACATTCACTTCACCTCTGAGTTGCTCTGTAGATAGCCTACACTACTTCATCATTCGTTATCAGAGCTTTTCTCTGTATCTTGACGTGTGTGGTTTTTAAAATTATTCTTTTTTTTTTTTTATTTATTTATTTTTTTTTTATTATAGATTTTCCTTAAAAATTGGTTAGGTGTTTTTAATCCATTTCATAACCCCTAGAATACGGTTTTAGTAGTTCCTGTACATATGTTCGATGTATGTGGTTCATTTCAAAATTAAGGGTTATTGTCATACCAATTTTTTTCAATAAAAAAATGTCCGTTTTTTTCCACAAAGCTCCAAAATATGGGTTCCACAATTAACAAATCGTAAAAGCATTCACACACTTTAGTGACTATTTTTGGATATATCGGTTTTTGAAAAATTAGAGACATTTATCGTTTTTTAGGAGTGAGAAAAAAGAGTTAAAATTAAACTTCAAACTTATATTTAAGTATAAAAAGAAGTATGTGTTAAAGATCTATATTTACAGTATGTCTAAAAGATCTATTTAAAAATTTAAAATCTAATTTAAAAAGTCTGGTGCTAAGCGCGCAACATACAAATTTCACTTACGAACTTACTGGTCTGATTAAAGGTCTGACCACCTTTAATAAAGCTTATGACCACTATGAACTTAAAACTAAGTATTATGGTCCATGTACCCCTTCAAAGTTTCAAGAGATAATTCTGAAAAAGCGCGTTAACAAAAATTATTTTTTACAATAGCTCAAAATACGCCGTTTTTCGAAAGAAATGGCCACCATTCGAAAAATAACAATTCAAAAAATAAACTAATTGCACCTTAGTACTTCATTCATTGTCCTTTCTATGGTAAAAATATTTAAAAAAATAAAAATGTTGAAGCAACTAGACTGGACCATTTCATTTGGATTGACCCAGGACGGAATATATATAAATTTTAAAAAATCGCAGACATGAATGTGTTTAAGATGAATTATTTTATTCGTACCTGTGTGAATTCAATGTTCATTAACAGATGTCTTCTCAGTTTCTTTATAATTTTATAAGTATATTTAATAGTATACTTGTTAAAGTATATATCTGTCGTATCAATGAATAAGTTGTTACGTCTTATTTCCTTTACTTTTCATAGAACTACTTTTAAAGTTTAAACAGTATTGCTATAAAATCAGGTTTCCATTATCCAGCGTTTAAATTTCGTCAAAATGACCACAATAGTGACTACTTATTGCGGCCAATGAAACAAATCAATAGATCTCATCAATAATGAGATATTAGAATTGACGCAAATTATAATAACTATATTTCAACTGACTGACTTATTTACTAAAGAAGAATCCACCTCTTTGGCTACTTAACCCATTTCGGATAAAATTCAAAATAAACACTTATTCTCAGGGATGTCAGATTAATTGGCAAACAAAAAATTGGGCCTTAAAAAGACAAAAGTTTTTTCAAAAAATTACGGACTATCTATCTAATCTAAAGATTTTATCTTGATATTCATACATCAACTCAATACACTAAATAAAAAAATCTTAAATAAATGCCTTTATTTAATCTAAGACTCAATTTTGAAGTTTTCAAAACGATAAAAATCAGGAAAACCTAAAATAATCTTCAAAATATTTTGATTTTTTTTTTTAAATATTTCAATTTGAAATAATTCAAATATTTTTGAAGTATTTACTTCATGAGGTATTTCTCTGAATAATAAAAAAAGCCAATTTAATACTCAAGGAGACGATAAAAAGCATACATGGGTCATTATAAAAATATGGATTATTTTTCGTCACACAGCCTATATGCCTAAACTGTCCTTCAAAAAAAGTTGGAGAGATAAAGAAATTTGACCGTTGTATGGACCCACTAATCTGACGTTAAAAAAATAATAATATTCGCAAAGAAATAATTTTAACCACGTCGGCTATGTTCGATTCTTGAATTTTTATTTTACACTAACTTAATAGATTCATTATTGAAAAAAATATTTTTGCCTCCAGGGTCCTCTTTTCGATAATATCTGGATGGAATATGAAAATAAAATTCTGTAACCATACACCTAATAGGTTTTATTTCTGTCAAACAGATTTTTCTCACTCCCAAATTTTGACTTGACCACTTCATATGACCCTCCTAATACAATAATTTATTGTAATTTTTTTAAACTAAATAAATTAATCTGATACTATTAGTTAATAAGGGTTCTGCTGTCGAGAAGTTATTATATAAATATTTACGTAATCAAATATAATTTTATGGAAAAAATGTTTGGATATGCTTAAGTTAGTCTTTTTTCCTGATTTTTCTGCCCCTAGAATAGAAGGTGGTCTTCGTTATAATTCTTTAGACATTAATATGGTTGCTTTTAAGTAGTATTTTCTCGAAATCATTTAAATAATTTTAAAATGTAAAACTCCTATAAACTTGTTAGAGTAAAGAAGTTTAGAACAAAGGGGGGAGAGTTTCTCCCTTTTTTAGTAGGATCCCTAATAACCCGGCCTCATCCCTTAGGATTGGGGAGGATTTCCTTCAACTAGCCCCCCTCCCGAGGGAAGAATTCCGCTTAACTGTACAAAATTGCCGATGCTTCTAGCTTCTAACAGGCGCTTTGTCTACAAATTGTTCTTCTACCATCTAATCTCTCTTATCAGAAGATAGCTACATTTTTTTTTTCTCCTTTGATATAAAATATTCGGCCGTGAGAATTATAGTCACAGGGTAATAAATCAGTCGATTGTGAAATATTGAAGCCATTTTTTATAAATTATCAGGAACGAGACAGTCAGGCTTTACCTGGATTTGGATTTTGAAATACGGATTATCAGGTTTTGAATAGGATATAAATTCCATTTTTTCGTTGATTATGTTTTGTTTTGCATGACGGAAAATTAATAAAGTCAGAATCGCTAATTATATTTCTGAGAGGTTTGCACTGTTTTGAAACTAAAGGAAAAAAGAAAGGTTCCCTACGAAACAAAATAAAAAAAATCTTCGAAATCGGTCTATTTTGATAAAGATACCTGTTATCGGACACAGCCTCTCTTTTGCAGGAGTCTATGTACGAGCTAGAAAAACAAAATTAAAACTCTCTAATAGATTAATGCCTCGAAATTAACATAGAAGATTTTTTCCCTTCAATTTTTTATGGCATGAGACAAAATAAAGCTTGTCTTAATCTTACGTTAGTTTAAAAAAACTACGGATAGGCGTCTTTATTTTAAATAAATAAATAAAATTAACATTTTGCCGTACTACATTTTGATTTTATACTCAAGTCATGTTCAACACTATTAAATCCTAAATTTTTTTTTCACATAATGTACTAAGTAATGTTATTTTATTGTCATTATTATTGCTTGTTCGTTTAATTCATGACACTTTATGCCACTAAGGCAAATCGGACAGATAGTACAGTGGAAGTCCTAAATTTTTTCTATCCAGGTATAATTAGGACAGGGATCTTTAACTAGTACCTGACATCGCACAGGCTCGGGACCTCCATTTTAAGTCCTAACCGAGGGTTTTAACTCTCAGGAAAAATCCTTGGGCCACTCTGTGATGCGAGCTGAGATCTTTATTATCATAGGCTGTTATGCTAGCCACTACACCCCAGGTGACCTCGTCATAATTATTTGTTTTCAAAGGATAGTTTTTGAGTCAAAATAATTAGGAAATTATATGGAGTTATTAAATATTGGATTGTTGCTTTTTTGAAATAGATCCCAGATGCCTCGGGTATCTCACCGCCAGCTGGTACAAGGAGTATTTGAGATAACGGAAAGTGCTTCTGCAATGACTTGGGGGATGTTTCAGTGAGTCAGGGCTGACTCATGGTATGCACAGTCTGTTCTGCTTAGAAGAACATTCTTCGGAATTCATTGACAATGTTTTAATTCTAGGATTCCTTTGTCATTGCGAAATCAAGACAATTATCGAAAACGAAGCCATTGGTTTGAAGTTAATTGAAAAGTTCCATCACAAGTCTTGAGTCTTAAACATGCTCGGGAACCGTATTCCAATTATACTTGGTGTCCCAGACGTAGTGTAAAAAAAAAGGGTGTGTACTGCATGTTAAACGGGGTAGAATGACTCAGAAACGAGTTTCCTATCTCAATCTGTTGAGGAGATAGAATTTTTTTTGTTTTTATTTTTAAAATCTTACTTTTTTCTGAAAAGTGATAGTTTTGTCTACTTTGGTTTAGCGTAGAAACAAAAACGATGATATTTTCTTAATCAGCATTAAATATTTTAAAAGAAGAGATGCGTCTGGTTACTTTAAATCCACTTTCAATGGGACTTTTAATGCGCTAAACCCAAAACATTTATTAAAACTTAAATTTTTAATAGTTTTTGAAAATTCCTCACTCCCCACTGGAGCACCCTAGAAGCTGTCAAATTTCTTAAAAACTGCAAAATTTAGTTAGCTTTTTAGTGGTGTAACCCATCATATAATTGCACTTCACCTTTTGCTTCTAAAAGAAGTTTTTCTGATGAAATAGTACTAAATAGAGAATAGCACTGCTGGGGCAATGAGGAAGCGCGCTAGAGCCTGCACCCAAAGTAATGGATGCCGAACTTCCCATGAGATAGAGTTAGTTTTACTTTTTTAAGACTAGAAAGAACAATGTATGAATTCTAAATAATATAAAAAGGGTAATAATAATCTAAAATTAAAAAAAAAAACTCCTTAGTTTAGATTTAAAAAATACTTTCGTTATAATAAATTAAACTTTTTTCTTCTCTTCTACTAAAATTTTAAAAATGCTACATAAAAAAATTTGAAGATAAAACAATATTATTATTGTAAAACCATATTAAAATGGATTAAAATTTCCTCCATTACTTTGGATGCAGGCTTATATTCAACATTTTTTATGTAGGATCTTTTTTTTTTTTTAATTTAAGATTATTATTACCCTTTTTATGTTATTTAGAATTCATACATCGTTCTTTCTAGTCTTAAAAAAGTAAAACTAACTCTAACTCATGGGAAGTTCGGCATCCATTACTTTGGGTGCAATTTTCAAAAACTATTAAAAATTTAAGTTTTAATAAATGTTTTGCGTTTAGCGCGTTAAAAGTCCCATTGAAAGTGGATTTAAAATAACCAGACCCATCTCTTCTTTTAGAAAATTTAATGCTGATTAAGAAAATATCGTTTTAGTTTCTACACTAAACCAAAGTAGACAAAACTGTAATTTTTCAGAAAAAAGTATGATTTTAAAAATAAAAACAAAAAAAAAATTCTATCTCCTCAACAGATTGAGATAGGAAACTCGTTTCTGCGCCATTCTACCCCGTTTAACATGCAGTATTACCCATTTTTTTTTCTCACTAGGTCTGGGACACCCAGTATACATATTTTTTTAAAGATTGCGTTCTATCTTTTGGCTCTTCAGTTTCCTAAAATAGTCCTTCGGATGGCGCAACCACTTCTTGGTGTTGCTTCAGAGATTTACGTATTGGAAGAATTGTGGGTTGTAAGGAAATTAATTTTGTTTATTGTTACTCTGTCGGAATAACTAATCAATTCTAAAAAGGGTAGAAAGGTAAATGAAATCATAATAAAATGGAATAAAATTTTAATTCTTCCTGGCAGGATTCGAATCAACTGTATTTATTGATTAGACTTTGATTCCAAACTGGTCGAACGGTGTGGTTTAGCCCAGATGGCTACTACTGACAAATATGGCAGTAGGGCAAGGTTAGGAAGGTGACTTCCCATCGCTGATTGAGGTCGGACCTGTTTTTCGTTTTGATGCCGATTCATTTATTTATTAATTAGTAATTAGCAGAGAGAAATGCTTTATTTTTTTTAAATAAAACAATGCAGCCCAAATACATTGGGTTGCTATAACACACAGCATACTTATCAATACAACTTTCATACATTAATTAAACCAAAATTACATTTTAATTTTTCATGCATATACACGTACAGTTATATAATCTTACATTTTTTCCCCAATATTTTATTTACTATTTATTTTTTATTTTTTTCTCCCTTAACCCTTCATTTTTCTTTCTTTTTTTCCCTTTGTTATAGTTAATATCACTCTTGAGCAAATCTGTAACCTCCTTCTCTCTCATTTTTCTCCCCGTCCTATCATGGCACACATACAGAGTAAAAAAATATAGCTAATAGATAAATAACTAGACGAATATATAAATAGATAAGTAAATAGATATAAATAGATACACAATTAATAAATAAACAAAAAAAAAGATAAAACTTTGATAGCCAAAACATCCACACTTAATTAGTGGCCGTATAGGTGATAGTGGATAATGCCCAGGGAGTCCAAGATTATATTTCTTTATTTGTTATTTATTTATGAATTTATTGTTATAAATAGCGCTCATTGACGATCGAGTGATGTACGATTATACGTGTATTGCTTGACATATGTGGCATGAATGTTTTACGTCTACCTACGTGTAAACCTATTATATTTAGCTCGAAACAATAAATCAAGTCCCTACTATACATCAATGAATGCCTCAACACCATGCCAGAGACCTCCTGGGAGGCCGAAGAATAGATAAATATTGTAGATTCCAGCAAACGGGAAAGCAGTAAGTAGTTAACGATATGAAGAGAGAGTAACGCTCGGTTCATGAGCTCGTTCTTTAAAGCCAATCATAAAAAATTAAATAATCATAAATTACCTGTTCAGACCTTTCCTTGCAGTGGTGTGCCTTACTCTAATATTAACTTTCTAATATCAACTCTAAAATTTACCTAAAAACATCAGCTAACCTACTTTAATGTACCGTGAAAAAGAAAAGGATAATATATTTTCTATAACTTTTATAAAGTTTTGTAAATAAAAATCGTTGCACTTCTAAACTGATCCGGAAGGAACTTTGTGTATTCCTCATAAAAGTCAATTTTTTTCTGGATATTAATCAATTTTCGGGATATTAACATAAATAATAGTATAAATACATTTTATCAAAAATATAATAGGTTATTAGCTCTGTTAATAATTATCCAGATCTGTGATTTATTTTTTATTTTGTATTGAAAATTATTGAAAGTCGGCAAGAAGATGGGTAGAACTCAAATAACTTTTTTTCTCTTAGTGATCGCATTCGAACTTTTTACTGCACTGTCCTCAATTTTTCTGCCTCCTTTCAAACAGCTGCTAGCTAAAATACTTTTTGATCACAAATAGTCTACCATAGAGGCAGTTAGTACCTCTGGTACTAACTGTAACTGGAAAGTAGCCCTTTTCTTGCGTTAAGATGATCATCTCATTCATATAAGCATTTGGTAACTTATGTCTTAAGCGAAGTTTATTATTCTACATGTGATCATTATCGTATGTAATACACTTGATTTCTATAGACACACTAGAAAGCTATGAGACACCTACGCGGTTGGGTTAGATCCCACGAGACACCCACCCTCTGTCATTTCACTTTTAAATTTATAAAAACAAAGTAACATATACCGCTGTCTCATTGCATCATGCTGGACAAACATAGCAATGCATTATGAATGCATCATTGCCGAACATTTGCTGGGATATTGAAGTTTATTTATCTGTATGTCATCGGCCTAGTTATCTTACTAAGTGACGTTTTTTCATTTTTTTCTTATTTCGATTAATAATAAGAAATAAAAAAGAAACTTTATTCTGACAAAAAATCGCTAAAAAAGATACAAATTTCCAAAAAAACAAAAACAAATATTACTTCTAGCAATGAGAAAAGTTACATCAATTCAATAAAAAATAAAATAAAAATGACTGAGGAAAAAATTTAAATAATTATAGTTACCGTCGGGTAAATTATAATGTTTAAGGATTCAAGAAGATTCAATAGGTCCAAGTATTTATACTTCAACTATATTTTGTTGAACAAATGTAGTATACCCCTAATTGCTTCTTACGCCAATTCCCAACTATTATTTTTTTTTCAATATTTCTTATTTTCTTTTTTTTTTATTTTGTTTTTTTGTTGCTTCTACCCTGCAGGGTCATTGGCAATCATTTTCTTTTTTATATTAGTTATTGTACTAAATAATGTATAATTTTCCATTTTTTGTCCTTATTCATTTTTTAGAACTGTTTGCTTCCATTTGTTTTTATTTTTTTATGCATAAATTGCTTTTTTGTTGTACATATGTGTTATTCATAAGGGACTTCGTCCTTTTGAGTTTATTTTCCATTTCTATTTCTATTGAAATAGAATAAAGGGTATTGTTCAGTGTATTGAGTTAGTATATATTGATGAAATAAAAAATATAATATATTTATATATTATACTTACATATCATAATATAACATATATATTTTAAAATTATTTTTGAATAATGCTTTATTATTATTTCGAAATTGCGTTTCGAGTTCGCTCTTCACATCTGTTTAAAATGATGCCATTTATAGATTTTTATCCATAATTCCTTTCATATGTCTCCTTGTTTTCTTTTGCTACAATGAACAGTTTCAAGAATTATATGAAAAAAGGAAATTAAAAAAATCATAGGAGGAGAACTATTAAGAATACTTCTGCGAGGAATGAGAAAAAGGCTAGTTAATCGTATTTTTAGCTAATTTTCACAGAGTAAAATTATTTTTTTATTTGTTATATTTTTTATATCTTTGTGATGTAAAAAATGATTATGAAAAACAACTTAGAAATCACGGCGTGGGCCCATTCTTCCATAGTTTCTTCTAGTTCTATCACCCATATTCTTATTAAAAGTGTCATTTTATTTCCCCTTATAAAACTAGCTCTCGCGTTAGGATAAAAGCCTCTATCGTCAAAACTTTAGGACGATAATAGATGTATTTTATGGCGGTATAATAAAAACTGTTTATCGCCGTAGTAATGGCTGTTGGTTAAGAAAATATTTGTCGTTTGTGAATAGTCGTGGAGAGAAAACTCGACCCACTTCTGGACTATTAGCTATAATCGATTTGATAATTATCTTTTGTCAGCCGAGTTACAATTGCAGCTTGTTAACCGTTAACTGCTGTTAAGTTTCTGAACGAATTATCTTCTATTAAAATTAAAAAAAAAAATAGGCTAGACTAGAAGGAAATAGTTTTTTTTCCCTTGAAAACAGTCAGGAATGACAATTGGTACGTAATTTATTTTTTTTAAATATATTCTAAGTATCCACACTACTGGTTTATAAACAATTTGTTCCACTTGGCATTCGGTGTAAAACATTAATTTTTTTTAAATTGAAATGTCCACAAATTCATATTATTGGAGAAGTGAAAAAAATTTCTACTTCTGCATTTAGAGATTTCCTTAAGTTAAATTATTTTCTCCGACATATATCCCTACTGTAAAATCTGTGTGCATTCGAATATATCTGATAAACATTTTTTTGAACATGTAGGGTTTCCCCTGATTTTGTAAGACTAGTAATTGTTACAGAAACATATATTTTGGAAATTACTGTACAAAACACTTACAATCTTACATACATTGTTTAATAACTGAAAGTATAAATATATAAGGTTGAAATGGGCAAGATTCAAATTTATGGTTCTTCATTAAAATCTTCTATAGGTTCTTTGACAGTCTCAGGCTAGGGTCTTTTGTACAATAAGCATACACTTTTCAAGAACTAGTAACAGTTACTCATTTTATTATTATTGTTATATTTTTTCTTAGAAAACATGTGTTACTTTACTAAACACTAGGTTATGTTTACAAAACAAGATAAATGCTTGTTTATAAAAAAGAAAATAACTTTATTTAATAATGAACAAAAGAAATCATGCTGAAGGTGGCCAATATTCAAACATTGAATGCAATATTTTATGAAATAGGTCTTCCTTCTCATATCTTCTTCTTTACGCAAATTCACACAAATATGAATCCAATAATGCCATACTGGTTCCGCATTCGATCTTGTTCCTTCGCTTCAAACTTGCCCTCAAAGACTCAATTCTCTGTGTGTGGGCTCCAGTAATGGGATCTACAAAATTTTCACTATGATTTACTGGATAGTGCTTATATCGCATTCCTATAACCTTCGTCAGACCATGGAATGACTTCCAACAATCAGAAAATATTGTGGATCCCGGTAGTACACATTTTTTTTTTTTTTCTTTTTTTTTTTTTTTTTTTTTTTTTTTTTTTTTTTTTTTTTTTTATTCGGTACACCTTCCTGGCCATGTGTGGCATACGGGGTAGTACACATGCCTTTAAACACTCAGTTAGGGTAACAGCTGAACGGTCAGGCACGGCATATAGAAAAACTTCCCTAGTCCCACGACAAACACCTCCGAAGATCCACTGCGATGGATATAATCTTCCACGTTGATATTTCCTTCGGGAGAAGCATGTTTCATCAATTTCAACGTTTAAGCCTTCACCTCCAATCTTTATAGGGTTTGAGATTAGATCTGATGCGCATACCTCTCGCATGAAATTTTTCCAGTGCGCATACCTCCAATGTTCCAAATAATAATAAAATGAGTAACTGTTACTAGTTCTTGAAAAGTGTATGCTTATTGTACAAAAGACCCACAGGAATTTTACGCCAGAACGTACTTACTGCTTTGGTTACTGGAAAATATTTTTCAATGTTCTGGATTTGTCGAGTTTCTCCTACAATGATTATTTGAATGTTCAATAAAAGCCGATAGATCAGCGAAAAACGAATTTGAAAAACCGTTGATTTAGGTTCCATAAAAGTGTTTTCGACGAATTATATGACTGTAATAGTGACTTGAAGTGTAGCAAGAACAAATTAAAACCCATATCAGTAAAAATCAGCAAAGAAATTTTATTAGATAGCTGTGTGAAATGGGGGCTACTTTGAAATTTATTCTTGATGATTATAGGTGTAAATTAAAATGTTTTTAAATTGTTTTACTTGTTAAATTAAATGATGATATATTTGAATAATAATCTAAATATTTTTATGTTGAGTAACGATATTATTAGATATCTATGATAATTAACTGTTCTGATTCCATGGTATTGTTAAAGATAATATATTTACAAAATATTGAAAATTGTAATCTATTAAAATAAATTTTTGCATTTCCGAAATTATTTTTTTTGACTAAAATCTTTTTATGAATAAGTTTCATAATAACTTTTTGAAATGAACTTTTATGCAAAAAGTTATTTGGATAAAAGCTTTAAGATAACTTTATCAAAAAGTTTTCATAATGAGAAAGTTAATGTTCAATAAAAACGTCAAGTAGGGTAAAAAAAATATATAAGTTTAATTTAAACTTTTTAAAAATAAAAAATTGACTTACATTTTCGACCCCTGCACTATATTTTCTATTCATGTTCAGACGCTGTATCACTATGACTAATCACACTTCCATGTTTGTTTTTGTAAATTTATTTAATAACCCGGTTTCTGATTTTTTTATTTGAATTCACAGAAGATATAATCTTGTGTAATTTAAAGAGCACATCTGCAACAAAAACTATAAAAAACTTTAGCGCTAGCTGGGTGCCGGGTGTTCTTACTGAATTAATCTTTCGTTAGCCCATCAGTCATGTACTGCGCTGTTCTAGAGATTGCGTGTGGAAAGAATTTCCAGCCTCTATATCTTTAATATGAGGCCCTTCAGGTAAAAACGAGAACCTTTCTTCACGGATAAGGGATGTAGTGCTACGAAACCATATAACTTTCTATATCGTACCTGATATTGTTACTTTCACTTACCTATATATGAAATATACAGTAAGTGGAAGTATTGCGATCGTGAAAAATTTCGACTTCCGGTTTTCAACGGAAATACACGTTTTGGGGTCCCCTGAGTCCAATTAACCAAGTCCCGCGAAATGGTCTGTGTGTATGTGTGTGTGTGTGTGTGTGTCTGTGTGTGTGTGTGTGTGTGTGTGTGTGTGAACAGACTAGCTCAAAAACTATAAACCGTGCGAACCTGAAATTGGGTATTTAGTGTATGTATATGCCCGCGATGTGACAGCAAAAATTTCATCAAAATTGCTCAAAGGGAGGGGGTACTTTATTTAATAACTTTTTAAGTATTTTTCGATTTTCTCAAAAACGGCTCTAACGATTTTGATTAAACTGAGTATTTGATCCATTTATATTCCCGAGATACGACTGTAAAAAGTTCATCAAAATTGATCAACCGGAGGGGGTACTTTACTTAATAAATTGTGTCCCACTTTTATGTGTTTTTTTCATTTACCCAAAAACGGCTTTTTTGATTTCGATCAAACTTGGTATTTAGTATATGTATGTGCCCGCGATGTGACAGTAAACATTTCATCAAAATTGATCAATTGGAGGGGGCACTTTACTGAATACACGTAGTCTCATTTTCACGTGTTCTTTTATTTACTCGAAAATGGTTTTCACGATTTTGATCAAACTGAGTATTTGATGTATTAATATGCCCGAGATATGGCTGTAAAAATTTCATCAACATAGATCAAATGGAGGGGGTACTTTACTTAATAAATTTTGTATCATTTTCACATGTGTTTTCAATTACTCATAAAAGGAAAAAATAAGAAATGAATGTGGAAAGATTTGTGACTTTGTGAAGTGGCAATTAACAAAACACGTCAATTCCTAATCTAAATAAGTTGTTAAGTGAAAGTTGTGTGTTGCGCGCACGCACCAGATTTTTTTTAAGTTAGCGGTCTAATACAGCTTACACTTGGTCTTATAATATATGCTTATGATTATTTGACCCCTTCTTAACATTAGAAAGTTAAATTATTTCTATTCTGCTTTATCGCTAGGTTATTGTTAATTTATTCAAGGATTTTTCGCAAGAATTTAATTTTTAAGTAGGTATATGAAGTTAATTTTTCGGCCTTAAGACAAAGTTTTCCTATATCCTACTGGAACACCGTGCTTAGTTCTATGTTTTTTTAAAAATTAAATCATAACATTAATTTTTTGTTTTATAATTTTAAATGGAGCCTCAGTCTTCTTTTAATTTCTTTTAAATCTCACGAATTTTAATGAGGCTCACAACTTTATAATTTCTTTCTTGAAAGTATTTTTTTTTCTTTTGTGTTACATATGAAACGATTCTTGACTATTTCACATTATATATTTTCATCCGGTGACTAAAAAGAAATGATTAGTATTGGCTGGGAATAGTGAGGTGTGGGTATCGATTGTGCGATAAAAATAGGCGCTGACTCGGATAGAGAAGAAAAGCAATCATCGCCCGTCAAAAAGTCCATTGCTCCAATCTAGTTACCTGCTACCAGCAAACATTTCAATTCTCTTCAACAATAAGGATAAGTATATTTGCATTTTTTTTTTCTAATCCTGGTTCAACGGCTTCCATTGTACGAAGGATCCCTATTTTTCCACTTTTAATGTTCTTTCCATCTCGTTAAGAATAGTTCTAAGATGAAATTTTTCAAGAGGAATAGCAATGATTGAGCTTGGTTTATTCAATATTGTATCCTCTAAGGCTTAAGATAAATGCTTACGTAACTCGAATGCCATTGCACCTTACAGTATGGACTTAAGATTTTTTCATTATTAAACATCATTTCGTTAGCTAATATAAACTTTGGTCTAAAAATATTGAAAATCAATATAAAACTAATTTATTGTTTTCTTTTGTTCCAGGTAATTTTAAGTTTCAATTGAAGAAAAAGTAAACTTATCTTTTGGAGGTATGAGCATGTATTGGAATATTAATATCTGTCTATTTTTCTTCGTACGTTACATAACTAAATACTAAAGAGCAATGATTAATTAATTCTTTTTATTTTGAACCCTGGAGGTAAAAAGCACAATGTCTATTTTTATTGAATTAAATTTTACACTATGGATTTAAATGCCATGATAAATACTTCCTATTTCTTATTAACGTTAATAATAATGTAAAAAGTGCTATGTCATAAAGTTGTCTATATTAGTAAAAAATATAACAAAGTATTTATTTATCATGATGTTTTAATCCCAAATGTTAAATTTAATTTAGAAAACTTATATAACTTATTACTTATTTCCTAATTAGGAATTAGACTTCCTATATAGGAAATCCAAATAAATAATTTCTTAAATTTATTATTTGGTTCCATGGACTATTTAATTGATGCTTAAGTTCCATTTTTACCTATTTGATAGGAGGTTACCTCAGTCCGCCTAACGGAAGACTAATATCCATTGAACATCATTTTTTTTTTTTTCCATGCTTCCTCTAAAATAGGAAGTGAAATCAATTAATGATTATGTAAATATACAATGTATTTCGTTATTTTCACATTTCACATTTCACAGCACAGTACACTGTCTGTTATAAGCGAGGTTGTGGGTTTTTTTTTTTTTTTTTTTTTTTGCTGGAACTCCCTGTTCTGTCCAGGATGTAAATTTTTAACTATTATCTTAACGCTTGATGTCTTAATTTAATAGAATTACTATAAGCGACGAAGGCAAAGAGGTAAATATAACTAAGTTAATAGATTTGTCCAACAGGAGGCACACGCATCTTTTTTGTGTCATCAGCCTTTTCGGTATTTATAAACGAGATTTTTATTTAGTGTTTTGTAAGTGGGACAGGCGTAGTACTGAATAGCATGTTACTCATTACTCTGGAAACAACTAGACTTTGTTTGATAACAGAAGGAACATAACACCTATATACTTAATTACCTAACTTCGATGCGATTTAAATATGGAAAACAACCTCAAAGAGTTGTCGGGAGAGGTGGAGATTTCGGTGAAGGTTGCGATGACTTTTTGGAAGTAGATCAAGTTGTACGACCAAGTTTAAATTGAAAGCGAATTTGCCATGAAATTGCCATTTGAACCCTGCCGCATAGAGGCAATAATAAATAAATGAATATAAAAACACGCCTTTTCTGTTTAAAATTTATTAGTGGCCGTAAATTATAAACGACCTATGTTGAATAATTTCATTGTATTTTGATGGTATGAAATTCTCACGATCTATTTGCTCTTTATAAAACAATATGTTATTGTTGGTTGGTATTTGTTTTTACTAAAGATTCAGTTTGTTTATGGAATGTTCTCATTCCATGAATGAAAACTAATTACTGAATGTTTTGTTTGTTTGTTCAATTATGTACATTGTAAATGTATGTTTTGTTCTCTCTCTTTCCATTTTATCAAATACTTTATCGCCCCTTTACGTCTTGTCTCTTACTTTTATGTTTTGTTTTTCGATTTTTTTACATACCTTTCTAATGATAATAGTTAATTTATTTATTTTTAGTACTCTACAGCTATCAGATTCCGTAGAAAGGCCATTTAATCTTTTGGCTGTAGTTTCTCTTTTGAAAGTCATGCGTAGGTGTTCTCTTCTTCTTTTATTGTTGGTTTACTTCGGTTGTTTATTTTCATTTCTTGTATTCGTCCATGCCTTCTTCCCTTTGTGTCATAAACATTTTAAATTGATTTTATAATTAAAAATTATTTTAACTCCAATTCTTTTTATTTTTAAATATCCATAATAATTATTAAACATCTTTTGTTTTGTTAGTTTGCTCTGGTTTATTTGCGTAAAATTGGAATGGTCAAAAACACCATGTGGTTCTGATTGCATTTAATTTTTGTTTATATATTGTGTATATATCTGTATATACTTTTTTTTCAATTTACTCTCATTATTACTCCTTCGTTCCCGTTCTATATTTTACATTTGATTTCGTATGGTCTTTGTCAAGTTATTAGATTTTAGATCCAATTCTATTGTTCACGTCGTTTTTTAAGATTTATTTCGAATTAGATTTTAGCCTTAATTATTAGTTTAGCCCCCTAAACTATTAAGTTGTGAAATAAAAAAGGCGCATTTATGGAAAATGTGACATATTTTTATAATGTTATTACAATATAAGCATTTGTAGGTGGTGTACTTTTGTGATTAAATAGGAGTGGGTAAATCTGGTATGTGCTATCCTCATTAGTCTTTAGCCCATTGTCACCTTTATTTACTGTAGTAGTATATTTAAAAAAAGTTGTTAGAATAATAAAAAATCTCAACCTTTATTTCGTCGAAGGTTATAAAATAAAGTTTAGTTCTGTTTTGTGTTTCAATTTAATTACGCTTCTCTTAATTGCCCTCAGAACTCCACTTAATATAACACTAAAATAATTTCAAAATCTGTTTTATTTCTATAAAAGGTGAGAAGCTATATAAGTATGCTGGAACTAAACAAATTATCAATGGTTAAAGTGCTAAGTGACATTTTGGACGAAAATGCGTTAAGCACACAAAGCATGGCTTTCATAGTTTTGTATTCCATACAAATGCGCAAAGCATTTAATAGAAATGTAAAAAATGCTATCTAGATAGAAAGTTATTCACAATAAGCGAATTAGTAAGGTCTCACAAGAGTTTAATTAATGCATTTAACTTGCAACCTTATATTGTACTTTTCCTAGAGTTAGTATCAACGTATTTAGCACTTCTGTGAAGTAAGCCATCGATATCTTCTGTGGGGAGTTCCTAACCAGAGATGCATGCGAGGGAAGGGATGTAGCGTGAGTTAAGTTAGTTTAACCACGGGTGTCACCGCCGGGGGGGGGGGGTGTACCCCAGTATTTTGAGAAGAGGGGGACTGCCCCCCCCCTACCCAATATTTTGGCAGGGGAGGACCCAATGTAAAGAATTAAATAAAACTGCAATTTTACGAATTTATTCGAGTTTAACCAATAAAATATAATTACAAAATATTAGTTAATTTCAGCACACTCTATTGTTAAAAAAATAGTCAGGCGATTGTATATTTGATGAATTATATATTTCTTATTTCAGCTTGAACAGTTTTGTTTTATTGATCTCCATTTGTTTTTGAAACCAAGCAGTTTAATCCTACTTTCCATAAATTCAATATAGCTTATAGAAGTTGATGGAAAACAATGAAATTAAAGAAAACAATGAAAGAAGAAAAACTTGGATAAAATTCAATCAAGAAATTTTGGCCCACAACCTTCAACTTTAAGCATTAACAACTCCCTATTTAATGTATAACTGAGGCGTAAATTGGCAAGTTTTAAGAGACTATAAATACCTTTAAAAAAACGTTAGAGGATGAATTAAACAACCCAACAGTTGTTTTAGGTGTTATTATTCAATTTTTAGTCCCTCGAAATTCTACTTAGCCTACCTAGGAAAATATAGAGGAGAAGGTCGATTTAACCAGGGCTTAGTTAGTTTGCCCCGGTTAATCGCCTTAGTGTTTGCCTTCATCAGTAAAAGCTTTCTCCACTCGGTTCTCGATCCGCAGCCTATAACAGACAGCAGGGGGTTGGGACCGATGGGGGGGGGGCTGACATGCAATACCATCAGGGCGGATTCTATTAGCTCCCGCTGGCCTCTGCTCTCAAAGATAATGGCTTGATGTCTCTCAGGAGTAAGATCGTTGAAACTAGTCGAGAAGTCGAATTAGTTCTAAGTGTTCTCTCTTGGTAACTTAACTTAGAGGAAGTGTTATGTAAATCCTTTAACGATGTTGAAGTTAATGATGGTTAAGCATCAAGAGCGGGGAAGATCAGTCAATAAAGCACTGCGGTCCTATGCTCAAGGTCTTGGGTCAGAGCCTTGCTTTAATAGATAAATTTCCTCTAAAATTGATGTGGGTCGACCCTTGAATTGTTTTTTTCCTCCCCTTCCTCGCCGTTTAGGCTATATGGGGTTTCCCGGGCCAGGGGAGAGGGTGGTGGATTGATGCCGAGTATTATTAAATTTCCCCTGGCTCCGGGTTTTGAACTTGCTATCTTCGGGTTCTCAATCATACGTTGCTATGGACAACGCCTATTTTCTAACGCGAATTAATAATGAGAATTTTTGATCGAGTGATTTTTGTGTAATCCGCTCCTTCTTGCCTAACCATTGGTAATAAACGTTACTGCCTCACAAAGTTTTGAACCCGAAAGTCTTTCATTAATACCACAGGTTGTAGTAGTACAGGTATTTATTTATTTTTTTATATAATATATTTATAGAAGGAAAGAAAATAATTGATTTAAAAGCAAATTTAATTTTCCTAAATTAAATATAGGTAATTATTTAACTACAATTATTAACTGATTGAATTAATGATTGAAGTTAAAAATGAATGAATTAAATGAATTAGAAATGATTGAATTAAATAGATGTAAATCAACTCGTACTTTTTTTTTAAAGTTAAACAAAATTTTATATTTATTTTTTAAACTTTCTTATATAATGATCGCACTATTGTTTTGTCTGTTTTATTGATGTTCTTGATTAATTTATTGTTAAGAATTGTTAATATCCTTCCTGCTATTTTACCATTTTATTCCGATTTCGACGAAATAACAACATTTCGTTCTGGTCGTAGTAGTCATTAATTTCGATCCAGTGGTTTTTAACACACTCGTTTACTTAAACTTATCATTGTCGTTAAATGCATTTCGATTTCTATAACAATCAAAAGAATGTCATTATTTTACTACCGAATTCCGCATCTAACTCGATTTTTTTTAAATTTCATTTGGTCCCCTTATGTCCTAAGGTTCGCACATAACTCTTGGTTAGAAGAAAAGCGATAAAAAATTAGATACAATTTTTTTATCCTTAAGTCTGCATGCATGAAGTTCTTTAGCTTTCTCTCGAGTCTTTATATCTTTTATTCTGTTTTTCTCTTCCTATTGGTTTATGTACTTCTTTCTTTTATTTGGTCCACACGTCCTATGCGACTTTCCCAGAAATACTCGATTACATTTTTCGAATGGATCCTGCAGTATATTCTACCCGGATTATCTCTTTGCCTTATTGCAGATTTTTTTCCCTAAAGTTCTTGGCTTTTCTCTGTTCTCGTTTAAGGATTCCAATGAAGCTTTTTATAGCTAGTTAGCCTAATGGTAATATATTTCGTGGGGGGGACGAGTTTATTTATAAATATGAATACTTGATGTGTTCCGTTTTATTTTAATGAACACCTCTATATCAACTGCACGCAACTGCATCATATACACTAAATTAGAAATTTATATAGATTAGTTTGTTTGTTTGTTTAACGTCCATTTTTTTGCTACTAAGGCTAATCGGACGATGCTACAGTGGGAGTCCTAAATTTTGCCTATCCAGGTATAATTAGGATAGGGATCTTTAACGAGTACCCGACATCGTACCGGCTCGGGACCTCCATTTTACGTCCTATCCGAGGGACGGCATAGCTAAGGATTTTTACTCCCATTAAAAAATCCTAGGGCCACCGCTGGAATTGAACCCGCGATCTTTAGAATTGTAGGTTGCCATGCTAACCACAACACCACAGGTGACCCCATATAGATTAGTAATTAAAAGTTATATATATTGCGAAAAATTCAATTTTTTACCAGTTAGTTAGGCGATATTTTTTCATAGTTCTTGGACTCAACAAACATTAAAAAAATTTTATACTTAACTTTTAGATCTTCGTTGGATTCTATTGACCCTCTGTTGGTTGGTACACTCAGTCTTCATTAAGTTGTTAGTCTCAAAAAATTAGGCGGTTGAGTGTGATCTTAATTAGGTCACCTTTTTGCTCAACCTTGGACCAATAGATGATACTTCTTAACAAAATACTAAACCCTAAGACCCTTTAGTTAGGTTTTTAATGGCACAGATCTTCGTGTTTTCTCTCTTTTAGCTTTATCCTAAAAGCTACCCATTTATCGATATACCATTTCCTAATTTACCAACAATGAAACATTTAAAACATTCATAAAAATAAAACATTCAACGCTCATTAAAATTACATACAATTAATATTTTGCTATGCGTTAAGTGACCAGACCTTAAGAAAACCACTTTCCTTCTTTTTTTACTTTAATTTTTTTTACATAATAGAAAACAGAAATGAGGTGAGAGTTCGATCTATACATTTCTAAAGGTTTCGGTTCAATAAAAACCTGATAACGGAAGTGTTTATTCATACCTGTTATTGTCTCTCTGATACATAGTAATGATTTGAAATATCAGTGATGATTGCTTATTGATTCTGTTAAGTAAATATCATTGTAAAAATACAAATTCTTTCTGTGAATATGAAAATGGAGAGGATGACTCAATTGTTTTTTCAATAGAATTATTTGTTTTTCTGCCACGTTCCGAATCCTTAGAAGACAACAATGGTCTACATTTGGCGGAAGCTGCTTGACAGATTCCTATTAATTGTCGTTTATGTAGCGGCTCGTTCCGTTCTGACGGGTGCCAAAAGTTTTGTTCACTTTGAAGGTGGTGTCGATGTTGAAAATCCTAAACCAACGTTGAGCAGTCCTTTTATTCAAAAACCCTTCCCCTACACTTCAGATATTTTTTGAACAGCAGCCGCTCCCGTATCATTGTTTCCAAAGATACGAAGCACACAAATTGCGTATTTTGCTGAATTCATGTTAAAAGAGTGGCACAGGTATTGGTTTGAAATAGATAAGATTTCTGATAAACATGCTTAGTTTAGGATAAGAGACTGTTCCAAAACAAAACACACGAACAATGGTTACTCTTAAATCGGCATTTTGAGAAAGTATATAGAAATTTATATCCTTTTTTGACGGCTATACGCCGTTTTGCGAATATAATAGTTTTTTTGTTTTTTAGTAAAAAAGGATTTACTTGTGCGCCTTTATTTTATTTTTAAATCGATTTTTATCATTATATCCAGGAAGTGGGGTGCCAAACGTGAATAATGCACGTCAATAGCCGTTGAAGAGGAAATGAAACCTGGCGGAAGTTAATGGTTCGTCATTGAGCGGTGGAAATTATCCTGGACCGCAGGTTTCCCTCTCGCCGTTGCAAGAGATTGCTAGTTTGCACAGTGTATTCCCTTCCATGTTATTCAACCTTAAATGAGTATTTACCTTCTGAGCAACGTAAAACAATGCGTTGGTTCGTGATGGACATGATGTTTCCCTACATGGGAAAGATCATTTCCATCACGCACACAAAGCAAAAGTCTGATATTGATATTATTTATGAAGGTTCCTTATGATGCCTCATGATAAAACTGAATTTATTTAGGGAAAACTTTCCGCCGTTTTTAAGCTCAATTATTCCTTAAGTGAATTTTCATTTTATAAACACTCATTAACATTTTCATTCCTTAACAACATGTGCTAATACAATTTATAAAGTAATACTAATGTAACATGCCTTTTTAGAACGACCAGCAAGAGGATTTCAGACATCTGTTATATATATTTTAGGTGCTCGTAGTGGTACCTCCTTTAAATAAAGCCAAAATTCAAAAAGTCGTTTGGTATTTCACACTTAATTTTTTTTTTTTTTTATTAAAAAAGTGAATACATCTTTTTCTGTTTGTTTCTATCAAACAGTTTAAGGGGAGCTAAAGGTCGCTAAGCACCTACCTTAGCACTAAGGAAGGAAAACACCACCAAAAGGACCCCTTAGGATGTTGTTAATTTAAAAAGAAGAAAGAAATACGATCGTTTATAAAATGGAAACTTTGTTAAGGATAGGTAAATGTGTTCAATTTAAAGAAACCTTTAGCCAGACGTTCCTTAAGAAAGTTCATAAAAACGGCCTTTAAAATACTGCAATAACACAAAGGGTAATTGTTTCTTTAATTCATTTTTTGAGAGTACAAAATACAGAAGTACTTTTTCTGTGTCAAATATTGTGCAAGGAGGTGATCTTACCATGATCCAACCGTCATGTTTGTTTGTTTGTTTGTTTTTACGTCACTTTATGTCACTAAGGCTAATCGGACAATGCTGCAAAGTGAGTCCTAAATTTTGCCTATCCAGGTATAATTAGGAAAATGATCTTTAACGAGTACCTGACATCGCACAGGCTCGGGACCACAATTACACGTCCTAATCGAGGGATTTTTTACTCCCATTAAAAAATCCTAGGGCCACCTCGGAACGCGAACCCGCGACCTTAAGTAGGGTAAGTTTCTATGCTTACCACTACACCACTGGTGACCCCAACCGTCTTGTTTGTTACTGTTAATTAATGTATAGTACCCACTTTATAGATGATGGATGTGCTTTGAGAGGGTCTGTAATGTCAAGAGCGCAATAGAATAAGAAAGTTCCCTTCTACCATAAGTTCTATTCACTGAGCTAATTGAAGCATGGAAATGCACAAGGGTATAAGTGCCTTTGAGAAAATTTTCCAGAAATGATATGGCTTATACCCACTAGGTGAACTACGTTCGGCGCTTACACCCTTCCTATCTTTCAATCGTTCAATGAACTACTTATTAACAACTAAAAATTAATTATATCCATTTCTGAAGAATGGTTTTGACCCACATAACATTTTGGCCAAAAAAAAATGTTTATATATTTTTTTGGCATTTATACCCCTATGAATTTTAAAAGAGCATTTCCACGCTTCAATTATTAAAGAAAAAAGTATTTTCCGATTAATTTTACCTCCAATAAAATATTCAAATAAATCTAAACGAATACGCAAAGTTCTCTCGAAGCTGCTCTCTGTTGAATGATGCCATTGATAAATTAATTTTGTGAAATCTGTATAAGTAATGAGCCCATTGTTCCTAAGTAAAGCAGAGATGTTGGAATCCCCAGTCGAGCTCTGAGATATCGATAGACGTGCAATACATCATTATTGGCCAAATCGATAGCCGCTGGCAGGGTTCGGCCCGAACTGTCTAACCAGCTCATCAGGGCGATGGCTTTCCCCCCTAATGGAATATTGGATGTCTTTCGATTTTCCCGTTCCGCTATCGAAAGCATTACTTTTCGAAAGCTCTTCGTGCGAATGTTAACTGTTCGCGAATCAATATGACCTTTCTTATTCTCTTCTAATCGATTTACCTTTATGTGTAGGTGCATTCTTTCACTTAACTTTGATTTGTATTTCGATTGTTCAATTGTTATATTTTCTTGGAACTGTTTTCTTTCTCTTTTAGTGGAATTTTCTTGCTAGCTCTTTCAATATAGAAAAATGACCCTGCTATCTAAATCTATTTTTAAGGATGAATAATTTATTTTCCTTATGTATATGATAGACATCGATAATTTTTACAGAGAAAATATTTTTTTATTCTAAATCGAGAAAGTCCTTAGTATTATTCATCCAAAATTGGCCTTTATATAATTCCTTCTAATTAATGAGCCATTCATTTGGATTTGCAACTGTTCATTCAACGGTTCTAAAATATGTAAATAAGATTAATATTACGAAGTAAGCAACTAAACAAAAGTATTATAAAAAAAATATTTAAATTATGATAATAATTATAAATTCTTTATGTACAGTTAGTGAAAAAAGTCTGTATATACCACATTAAAATTTTCTAAGTTTGGAAATGAAGAAAACATTTTTTTGTATTATTTTCTTTTAAACTGTAACTTTGAAAGAATCAAAATTCACTAGCAAAAGAAAAATAAATATAACATTAAAGATAAGGTAAAGATAATTGCTACCTTTACCTGCTGGGACCGGGATGGCCGAGTGGACAAAGGCGCTTGCAATAGGTAATCAAAGTTAAGCAACGTCGAGCGTGGTTAGTACTTGGATGGGTGACCGCTCCATTCGGGTGACCACCCGCTAATGAACGCCACGCAGTCCAAGCCTACCCCCACCCCCGGGTATGTGAGACCCGTCAGCCTACTGGAGGCGACTCACACCGACCGGGCGTATGAGTGATGTACCTTCCCCGTGTATCCCATCGAGAATCGTGGTGTGGTTTTCCCAGGATATTAGTAACCGCCCGGAGGTTTGGTACAAGGACGGTATGCTTCAGGAAAAGAAATATAGGTCCTCCGGGCCTGCTGAATCTGGGCCACCATAATCCTTGGACCTTGACCAGTTTGTCACTGTCCTTGAACCCGAGAGAGCTGACGCCATCGGTGGGAAGGACACTGCCAAATTGGCCCCAATGGGATTGGTATGGAGCTATGGGCAGTCTGACCACAGCTCCCAAAGGGGTCAGACCACACTGCGCGGCCAAAGGTCTCATTAGGCCTAATGCGCCAACCGAAAAAAAAAAAAAAGAAGAAAAAAAAAAGAAGATAATTGCTAATAGAACTCCTGAACCATTGCAAAATAAGTCCGTGTACATTTATTATAAACTCCTTCAAATACTGTACAATAATAAACAAACGTTTTCAGTATAAACAAAAAGCTTTATTTTAGTCAGTTAAGTCTTTATAGTGGCCGTGATTTGCGAGATTTTCTGTTACTTTGCTAAAAATGGAAATTTGTGTAGAAATTAGACAATTGATTATTAATTTAAGAAATGAGGGAAAATCTTAGAGAGAAATCGCAGAAATAATTAAGAAACTTTTTTTTCTACAGTTAAAAGAATAATTAAGCATTACCAAGAAACCAGTTATGTTTCAAAGTAAACCTAGATCTGGGAGGCCCAAATAAATTTTGAGAAATCACAGGCGTGCAATTTTGCGATTTGTGAATGATAATCCTGCAATGAGTGCACCACTGCGCTGCAACAAGGTTACCAGCCAATAGTAACACCACAATAACAATGTGTTTACCAAGAAAAAAAATAATAATAATATTTTTTGAAATAATTATTGCACACAGACTTTTTTTTATTTTGTATAAATAATTTTTATAAATGTCTTAACACGTTGTTTATGAAAATGAAAATGTTTAAAAATGATCAAGTATTAGGGGTTAATTTACAAAGAAAAAATTAAAAGAATAGTCTGTTATTTTTCCTTTTTTTCCTTGGCTAAAATTTTATTTTTGGATAGACTTTTTTTTCTAACTGTATTTGTTCTGGGGCGTGTTTCTTAAAGACAATATTAAATAATAGACAAAGTGGCCTTTAGAGCCTAAGAGTAAAGCTTAAATAAACAACTTCAAATGAATTATATACCTATATAAGAATACCTTTAGCGTAAAAAAGGGAAAAAAATACAAATTAAATATTCAATTAAGTGAAAAGAAACTAGTTTAAGAAAACACCTCTAATAATACATGCATATTTTCCCACTTATTTATAGAGAAGATAAGGAGTATTTATATTTAAAAAAAAAATAAAAATAGAAAATGAGCTCCTACCGGTTTAAAATATTATTTAATAGGAGGTGCCAATTTAATTTTTTTTTAAGGACACTGGATGGCTATGAAGTGATGATAGAGGCGGGAATTACGGTGGGGAGGATATTGGAATTACGGAGGAAAGGGGTAATAAATTTAGTCATGGGTAATTAACTATAGCACCTTCTTTTCCCTTTCTCTCAAAAGTATTACGTAGCATTTCTCATACAACTGGCCACGGCATAATTCTGAAGCATCTCTAAGTGGTCAGTAATGACAAAGATTCTATTCATACGGAGAAAGTTTGTAGCGGTTGTCATTTTGGGATCTGACGGTGAAAACTCTCAAAGGAAGTATAGTTGGCAATGTTCGGCGTAGTAAGGCATTTAGCTATTACGCAACGGCACCAGCTTTCATATAGAAAGATATCTCGATCTACATTGTATATCGTACATTGTATTTGATCATTCTGTTTGAGACATAGTTATATCCCATTGTATTAGTAGCATTGTATGTATTAGTAGTAGTTGGATATCTACACCGTATTCAACAATTTGCCAGAAAGAAAGGTATAATTATTTTATTAATCAAAATACAAGAATTTACCAATGGGTTTAGCGTGTACCGATAAAACATAGTGGTTTGAGCAATGTGCTTATAATGAGAATATCATAGAATCGGACCCCACCCCATACTTCTTGAAGGGCTGGTCCCTGTAGCAAGTTGGACCAAACCCCCTTAATTAGGGAAGGCCTTCAAAATAGGTACTTGTGATTTAGCCTATCGCCAGCATAACATTATCGCCATGGAAACCACCTTCATATCTCGTATAACCTTTTGTCAAATCTCGTCTTTGCTGAGTTATTTGTGTTGGCGTTTTTCAATTGTTTTCCGTTGTTTTTCGGATGTTATTTATTAAAATGTCTTTATTATTATTTTCTGTTAAATTCATTCATAATATCTTGTTGAATGGAAGTGTTATGTTATTATTAAATTCCTTTTTGTGTTATGTTATTATGTGAAGTGTTATGTTATTATTAAATTCCTTTTTGTCGATTTTAATTTTTTATGAATTTTTTTTTTAAGAAACAATTATTATATAATTTTAACAACAATTAAGAAATATTTTGCAAGCATGTCTGTCAATAATCGTCCTATAATCTGTCAGTTGTGCAAAGCGGTTTCTTGATCGAAATTATTATATATTTTAGCAAAACTATAGTTGTATGCTTTGCTATGCTAAATTTAAATTTCAAATTAATATATTAACCTTTATTAAAAAGAAAAAGTTTAAGGGAAAGTGTCTAAATTTATTCTGGTTTTAGGTTTGTTAGTTTTGAGAGAAATTATTTTGATTACATTAATAACATTTACATAATTATGAAGGAAAACAGTTATTGTAATGATTGTTTTGCTACATATGAGTTTTCCCCGGAGTAATCCTAATTGCCTCAGAACTTTCTCTCATTTATATTTAAATAGGACTTAAAATCCTCTTAGTAAACAATTTTTTTGTAGGGCATGTTGATGAATGTTTTAAATATTCATGTCTCTGAAAAAAAAATTTTTATTTTAATATTAAAAGTATTTAGGAAAGAAAAATAACTAAGTTATTATTAAAAGAAAATTTTCATTTGCCTAACTGACTGAACGCCGAGGTTGTTTTAGCATTTTTGAGGCTTCTGGTGCCGTAAGTACTATAATGTGTTACTTTCAATGGTACGTTGCTCTGTGTACAGTGTGGTCTTGATCAACAAATATTGATGTGTGAGTAGGAGTGTATGTTCGATTCTTAGCCTTTTCATGATGATATCAACGATTACTATTTTTATATCTTGAAACGGATTATTAAATTTCTCATAATATCTTTCTAGTTATCAAAATAATATTGTAATTTTCGGGGGCATATCTCTGTGAGTCATTATTGAATAGAAACTCTTTTTCCTCAAGAAAGCTGGAGTTTAATGGTTCTCCCGCTTTCCAATAGTTATAAAGTACATTTTTAGCAGAAAATAATGGGAGTTTTTCTCGGTGACTTTTCGTGTGTGTTTTTACTTCACTAGCTACAAGATACCGCTGAAAACCCATTTTTGACATAGTGTGGACTCCCATCTTTTCCCACTGGTCGTTTCAACGATAACATATAAATATATTAATATAATCGGTTAGAATTAAAAATAATGAAACAGAGGATATAAATATTGCCTCGACGATAGCTTCCACTTGACCGGAGAGCTCCTAGTACATCAGGTGTTAAAGCGAGGGAGAGAAGTTAGTGGAGTGACATAACTCCTATTTAGCACCTGATAGCGGCACAAAGTACCGAAAGCACTTCTGCGCAATAAAAAGCCATTTCCAAGACATTTTTTCCCCTTTTCTTCTCTTTTTTGCTCATAATTCAGTTACGAAAAATCTTCACCTTCTCTTCCGTATTGAATCGTGGTCTATGACTTACTGCTTTAATTATACTAATCCATTAATATGTTACATCTCATATTATTATCCCATTAGAATTTGCTAAAAAAAAAATTGCGAGGTTTTGAATTTGACCTAAAATTTAAATATTTAAAATTTGAGCTAGTTGTTTGTTCGATTGTCCTGCAAAACATATTAAAATTCCTCTTATTGGAGGAGGGTGATGCCATTAAAGGTTTTTTAATATGTTTTCTTGTACAACATTATAACTAATGATTTTAACGAAAAAACTACCCCTCTATAAAATTAAACTCGAGTAAATTTTCTCTAAAGTTGGTCTTATTCATTTTATTCATGGTTCCTCTAGTTCAAATTCAAAGTTAAAACATCTGGGTCTTTGGCTTAATTTGTAAGTCGACGAGCCTGTACAGTGCGAAAAACCCCAAAGTTTTAAAAAAAATACTTGTCGTATAAAATATACTGAAAATCCCCGATGACGGAGTGAATGGCAGACCAGATCCATTTGTATCTTTTTTTTGCTTTTTTTTTTTTTACTATTTTTTCTTATCTATCTCGGGAAAAATTGAGTACGTTTCTGCTGGGTATTCAGGGTAGCAATGATGTGATCTTAGTAGTTAATCCCTTAAGTGTTATTTAACCAAGTCTATTTTTTTATTATTTTTTTTTTTTTTTTGAGCTAGGGATAACTAAATTTAATTTAAAGCAGAAAAACAGTAATTTAACGGAACCAATTGTATTTTAATGATTCCGATGTGGACATACAGGCCCATCCACGTTACAGGTAGTGATAACGCACCAATTGTTGGTCTATTGTTTTAGCCATGTTTTAGACTCCTCCGGAGTAGTTCCTGTTTCTCTATTTTACATTCTCTCTGTTTTTACTCTTTTATTACATGGCATTCAGTAGGACCATTGAACAGTGGCTCTCGTGCCGTTCAGTAAGACCCGATCTCCACTGATAAGGACTCTTTCAGGGATTTATTTATCCTCGAAGAGAGAGCGCAGTGAGATACCTGGAATCCTAAAAAGCTAATCGTGGCTTTTAACTGAAAATAACGATGGGAGTTCGATAATATCACGCTCACATAACATCTCAAAACAGGCCCCGCCAAAGAACCAATCTTCAGAAGTATTACCTGTCGTTTTTGTCATTTTTAAGATAACCAAATATCCAGTAGTGTTGGGAAAGTCAAATTTTTAGATATATCATAAAAAGTCGTAAAAAAAAAAAAAAAAAATATGAAGACGACCTTAATTAGTTTTCGAATAACTCAGAAGCTATTAAAAAAATTTTGCCTACTATAAATAACCCAAGGAAAAATGAAATAAGTTTTGTTAGTAACTGCATCACGTGAGAACTACTGCAACAATTTTGCTGCTGCTGTTTCAAAATGTTTATACTGGTCTGGTTATATCCAATTAAGATACTGTCATGCTCAATAAATCTGTTGAAAATCTACTTGCGAAATGCGTCGCTCGGGTTCAGCTAGTGTTTATTGAATTAACAGTTCTAAAAACGAAAAGACTACATTTAAAACTATTTTTAACTACTGGAAGTTGTAATCGAAATAATCAATCATTCAGAATTTCACCAACCTTTAAAATGCCAATTCAGTCTAGGTTATAAATGATGCATTGCTCAATATTCTCGGTATTGTTAAATGGATTGGATTCCTGTCAAATAAAGGAGGATATTGCTATCAAAAGCCATCTTGCGCTTTCTTGCGGCGGCCTTTGTAAGGGCTATTGAACCAGCGCAAAGCTTTGTACTTGCTCCTATAATCTCGCGGCATACCGCATCTTGCGATCAATATGGGATCTGGCGCAGACCGTTCCCTCCCCACCTGGGTCCTAATTAATATTTAATTTTTTATATATCAGAAGGCGAGTCAGAAACGCGTTCAGGCAGGTCCGTTTTCATAAAGAATTGAATTGGATATATTTTTCATCATATGGTTTCATCCTTTACGCAATGCTGAAATTCTATCATTAAAAGAAAACTGTTAAAATACCTTGGAATATATAACTTATTTTCAAAAATCGATCAGATCCACTAGCGCTTGGCTTACTACTAAAATATTGCCACGTTGAACAATGTTGCTAAATAAAATAAAAGCCAAATATTTCTGTATGGATGTGTAACAAACATCAATCTGTTGCATGATGCTGATAAATCTTGCCAAATGGATCTTAATTAAACATAATTGACCAATACATAACAATTAAACCATTTAGCTTTTTCTACATTAATAACCGTCATTTAACACAAACAATGCATATAACTATGAAGTAAAACTGCAGCTATTGACCAATGGCAGTTTACTCCTTATTACTATGCTATCTGGAACTTACATGGACATTTTAACCGACTAATAATATACATGGCAACACCTGAGAGCCCATAAACCAGAAAAACTGATTTGGAGGTACTGCTGAGTACCTGTATTGTTCTTTGTGTATCTTTACTGTATCATCGCTCACCATGTTTTTTTTTGTTTTTTTCATTTTTCAAACTTTTGTTTGACAGGTTTATGTTAAAATATGTAGATTTTTGTTTCGTACTTTTTTCCTCATCTTGAACTACTAGTTTTGATACTCCAGCCATATCTTGTCGCTGATGTAAGGTGTAACATCGTTTGGATTTTTTTGACATCACTTGTCCTCTCAGAAGAAAGGCAGGACTTAGCCATATCCATTCTCTTTATATTATATGTTTTTGTTATTTAATTATCTTTTGTTTTTGCTTTTTTGGCTTTAAGGATCTTCTTTACCTGTACACTTCATTTGCCTAAGGAAGCGAGAAATTACAATTAAGATTATTGGGATATTTAATAAAATAAATCAAAAGAAAAAAAATCAAATCTTTTAAATAGCTAACGAGTCAGCGTTTCGAAAATTCGGGCTTATTAATCAGGACATATCGAGGTTATATATCTTATCTTAACAATCCTACCTGAAGTTGACGTCTTAGACTGATGTGTTGATGATGTAAGTTGCAGCGTCTCTAGTCGGAATTCACTTAATGTTTCATGATTTACAATTGCAAAACTTTAAATAGTTATGCATTTACTGGTAATTAAGGGCTTTAGTAGCCTTGTTTGGAATTATATTTATAATTTCCTACTTAAAATTATTTGTTTATATTAGCAGAACTGCCTTGGAAGATGGTTTAATTTTGTTACTAAATCAAGCTTCCTCTCTTTGGAAAAAATATGTATTTACATATTTTTGAATATGAAGAGTTTTTTACATGTAGTTAATATGTTAAGTGGACATCAACCTTCCATAAAGCGGTCTTGCTTGTTAAACTTTCAACATCCAAAAAAAGTATAATTATTCTCTCATGTTTAAAAGATATACATTAACATACTTAAAAAATCTCCCTGAAAATAACGCTAATGTCGTACAATAAAGAATTAGTTTCTATAAAAATCGGAATTGTAGATTCTCATCATTTGGCTGGTGAAATACAGTGTCGTTAATGGTACTGGCGAGTATAATTACTTTACAAATAGTTTTATATTATTAAGAGCAAAATTGATACTTGATAAAAAAATATTTGTATTTTAATGTATGTTACATGGAAAGCTTAAGAATTTATTCTCAGCTTGAAAAGGACAAAAATATGTAATTCTCATGCTAAACGATATATTGATTGTCGTCACTTTATTTTGTCACATAATAATTAAAATTTTGTTTAACAATTTATAATTTTAAAATGACCAATTAAGTAAAATTAATTAGTTATTATTTAAATAGTAAAACTAATTAGTAATTAATTCATAAATCAAGTAATTATTTGCTAGTTTAGTCAAAACTAATTAATAATTAGTTAATTTGGCAAAATTGATAAATTATTATCGGCAAAATTAGTAAAATTAATTAATTATAAAAGTAAGGGGGTATAATTTATTACCGTTTTTTTTTTTTTTGTGTTAGGTTTACAATGTACTTTAAATAATATATTCTGAAAACTTTTTAATTTGTTAACGAATATTTTTTTTCTTTAGGTTTTTTACTTTCGTATTTTCCTCGACATTGACCTCAGGGACCTCTTAGCAGTTTTGAATAATTAGCTTTAGTTTCTATTTGAATTCGGTATCTTCGGCACGGAATGAATTTCTCGTTTGAAACCTTACTGTACGTGCCCGATTCGGAACGTGAGTTTTTCCTCTGAGAGTTTTCTGCCGCTGTCCTCGTAAATATGCTTGTGTAGGCTCCACGGTTCGTTTTGAAATCAATAACAATCTATTACGTCAAACCTTGAAAATATAAATAAGGATCACTACGTTTTAATAAATATAACAGTTTTAATTTTTTTACTTAAAAACTAAAATTAATTGTTGTTAATGTAGTATTTTTTTGTTTTTTATTATTATTAGTTGCCATTAATTGTTTGTCGTTCCATTTTTGTTTTGAACTATGGCAAAAAAAAAAAAATTGGTGATTCTAAAAATTATTGCCCTTCCGGACCCTTACTTTTTGGAATGCATATCTGGTACACTAAGGGGTCAAAACTAAAAAAATAAATGGCCCCCTGATTAGTTTTTTTTTATTATAATTACTTTCCTTTAAACAAGATTATATATACAAAATATTTTAAATTTTGTTAATAATTTATTTTTCATGATGCTACCAATTACAATTCAAATACCAATATTCAAACAATAATAATTTAGTGTGAATTTTCAAATTTCTTATTTCTGAAGTGTGCTTATTTGAAGCTTTTTACTTCTCATGAAACATAAATAAAAAAACTTTAACCATCTTTGGCATACTAATTAAAACAGAAATAGAAACATAATAATTTAATAAAAAAAATATAATTATAGATGATGCGTAAACGCTTCTTTGGTATGAAAAGAGTTAATAAGCATTATTTAATCAATCAGGATTAAATTAAGCTCTTGAACAAATCGAAATCTTATATTTTTCACCAAAAAAATCCTACGGTTTTACCTTTTTTGTAAGAATTTTTTTCATCATTCCTCGGTTCCTTTAAACATCCTTTTATCATTCAGTTTTCTTAGCAGTATCATGGATAACTCACTCCACGGCAGGTGTAATGATTATAACAATTTTTCATATATTACTATTGAAAATAATTGTTTTATTTCATATACGCTAAGAAAATTGAATGAAACAAAAAAAACTAGAGTTAAGCTATCCTGTTACACCCAAGTAAGCATAAGAATTTTTTTCCCTCCAATCGATTGTAAAATGTTATCGGACTGATTTCCAGTTAAAACTTTGATAAATAAACTTGAAAATAGCATTTTTATTTGTAATCTCCTCCTAAGCATCTTGATGTTTTGATATTTGTTTGTTATGCCCAAGGAAACTTGGCGTGCTAAGTTGTTTACCGCCCTAATTCGACAGTTCGTTGACCGAATTTGACACCGATACTTGACACAACCTCTCCTCCAGCTATCCTTGTTTCAACCTCAATAAAACCCTTTTCTGACAAACATTTACTCTTAACTGGATTGCCTCCAAACACAAAGTGTATACACTTTCTTCTCAAAAACTATTCCCTTCTTAGTTTCCAACTAGTCCTACTTGTAAGTAAACCGATGTTGTAAGTTTGTGTTTTTAAAACTACAAAATTTTCTTTTCTTCTTTTCTCAAAAGTTTATCTGTTGTATTTTATTTGTTTGTATGTGTTATGCCCTTTATAATGTTAATATGGTTAATTTTTAAGGTTAATGTACATTTTTGAACAATTACCTCCATCACGAACTCACATACTTTTTGTTTTAGATGTTATTCCTTAAAGCTTCTTCAAATTAATCAAAAACTTATATTTCGTCCTAATTCTATTGCGCAATATCTATCTAATCCTAATCGATCATGTAATCGTTCTAAGAAGATAAAACGGTAGTGGCGAATGTATAATGCAATCCTAGCAATAATCATATTATTTTGTTGAAGCAGATCCCCATAGCGTTTAATTCTCAGAGTATGTACCTTAGGAGACGCTCTTAAGGTAGAAGCGGTGTTATCTCCTGTAGCGATGTTTTTTCTCTTGGAACTAGATTTTTTTTTCTTCGGGCTTCTTCTTAGACTACCCAGCTTGTTGTATGTAGTTCGGCTGCATGTTGGTTTACTTTATCTACCCATCTACTGCTTGGTCTCCCAAGTCCCTTCCTTACCCGACTATCGAGACTTCTTGTGTAGGGTCATCCTTGTGGATTGCTTCCAGCTAGGTTTTCAGCTCATGTTAATCTCCTTGCCCTCTTATCATAAAAAAAAAAAAAAAACATTGACTTTTATTCTATTTATAGTTTTATTATACGAATTGAAAAAAAAAAAAACAGCAAAAAAAAAAGTCTCAGACTTGCCTTGCATCCTCCCCTTTGTAAGTTAAAACCAAAAACCTAAAAGTGGAGGTACTTCGCCGTTCGCGCCACTGGGCCCTAGGGCCCAAAAGAATACAAATAATTTCAAACTAATTCAATTTATAATGATGTTAATAATAAAAATGTCGTGTATTTATTAATGTAAAAGAAAATACTGAATACATAAAAAAAACCGAAATTTCATTCGCACTCACCCTGGCTTGGACAAGGATTATAACAAAAAAAAAATTAAAAAAACTAAAACAATATTATTATGCTTTATAAGCTCTATTAGTTAATAATATTATTACCCATACATAAGCCCTAACAACGACGAGAAACAAAACTAATATAAAAATGGACAAACTAAAAATGTTTACTACCGTATGAAATATAAAATATTTAAACACTTCACCGATCCTATATATTGTTTATTATTGAATACTATAGTTTAATATTTTTGGTTATTAAACCTTTATTACTGTTTTTTTCTATTTTTTTTTAATAATACGAGCATCTACCCTTCAAGCCGTTTAATTATGTAGCCTTGAAGGTATGACAACTAAGGTGTCTCCGCTGGATTTTAGTGGGCGGGCTAGCTCCCATTACACTAATTTTTAATCAAGGAACAAGATCTTATGAACGCATTGTATATCACAACCCGCACCTGCCCTATTTTGGGATTTTCCTATTTTCATCGATAATAGCATGCCTTCGAGCTATTATTACGCTTGGGATATATTTCTTTCTTTTTTCTATTTCTGATATCGAGTTTGAAAATTATATCTAATCCGGCTAAGTTTTTTTATTTATCCCAAATTTTAAGAAAAATACAGCTATTCCATAAAATAGATCTTAGGCCCTTAACGATCTGAATGTTGAAAAATAATGATTATATCTCAAATGAAACTACTCTTATGGATGTTTTCTTACTAAAAATGACGTGAGATATAAATTTAACACCCACTAGTACATTTAAAAACTTTGACTAAATAAAACAAAAAATATACGTTCCTAAATGTTTTTAAGAGTTTCCATCTTCATATTTTCGTTATTGAAAATAAATGAAGTAGAAGGCTTAGATTTTGTTTAGACGATGCGTATTACTACTTCACAATCCTAAATTTCCTAGTTTAGAAGTTTGTTCGGTTGTTGAATTTATAACGAAGTTATACCATAAACGCTTAATTATGCATAGAACTAACCCAACTTTATCATCTCTCTATTAAAAGCATGTGCTGTAGATCCCATCGTTATTAATATCCCTAGACCAAGTTGAGGATAACTGAATATATAATGGGGTAGGGAAGTGGCTAGGGAGAGATTGGTGGTGGGGGAGGGGGGGCAGGGATTCCATTCAATATTCTGCCCGCCCTCTTTCATAGGTAGTGCCTCAATCTCTTCCGATGGATGTGTGTGTGTGTGTTATAGGAATACGACATGGCCATTTTATGGCCGGCTTATTATTAAATATTTTTTTGGTACGTTGCAATTCGCCACGCTAAGAATACAAAAAATCTGGTGCGTGCGCGCAACACACAACTTTCACTTACCAACTTACTTAGATTAGAAATTGACGTGTTTTGCTAATAATCATTTCCCAAAGTCACACATTTTTCTACATTCATATCTTATTTTTGTTAATCGTTAAAGCCGTTTTTGAGTAAATAAAAAAACCTGTGAAAATGATACAAAATTTATTAAGTAAAGTCCCCCCTCCCGTAGATCAATTTTGATGAAATTTTTACAGTCATATCTCGGGCATATAAATACATCAAATACCAAGTTTGATCAAAATCGTTAAAACCGTTTTTGAGTAAATAAAAAAAACATGTGAAAATGGTACAAAATTTATTAAGTAAAGTCCCCCCTCCCGTGGATCAATTTTGATGAAATTTTTACAGTCATATCTCGGGCATATAAATACATCAAATACCAAGTTTGATCAAAATCGTTAAAACCGTTTTTGAGTAAATAAAAAAAACATGTGAAAATGGTACAAAATTTATTAAGTAAAGTCCCCCCTCCCGTAGATCAATTTTGATGAAATTTTTACAGTCACATATCGGGCATATAAATACATCAAATACCAAGTTTGATCAAAATCGTTAAAACCGTTTTTGAGTAAATAAAAAAAACGTAAAAAGTTATTAAATAAAGTACCCCTTCCCTTTGAGCAATTTTGATGAAATTTTTGCTGTCACATCGCGGGCATATACCTACACTAAATACCCAATTTCAGGTTCCCACGGTTTATAGTTTTTGAGCTAGTCTGTTCACATACACACACACACACACACACACACACACAGACACACACACAGACCATTTCGCGGGACTTGGTTATTTCGACTCAGGGGGTCCCAAAACGTGTATTTCCGTTGAAAACCGGAAGTCGAAAATTTTCACGATCGCAATACTTCCACTTACTATATATTTCATATATAGGTAAGTGAAAGTAAAAAAAAGAGTCCACACCTCAGGAAAAAAATATTATTTATTGCATACATATTCCGTGTGTATGGAATAAAGTTGAGTTACATATGTTTTTATTTTTCCGTAAGATTATTTTTTTATTCGTAACCTTCATGATTTATGAAACAGGCGTACTTGTTCAGTGCTCGCTACATAACTCTTCATAATATGTTTGAGTTCCAAGTCTAATCTAAAAAATTTAACAAATCAAATTTTCTTCAACAAACAAGATACTTGGCTTTTTTGTTCTTTTACTACATGCTAATAATTTTTTTAAGAATAGTTTTACCTAATGTAAACTAGGTATGAAAAATTCTTTTCATTAAATCATATGCTCCAAAACCAACCTATTTAATAAACATTATATTCTTTGTTTTTCTTGAATTTTTTCGTTGCGATAGTGAATACGAAAGTGAGGAAAAGGCCATACCTGTATAAGGCTGGATGTAGTAAAACTTTTGGCATAAGTAGAGGAACATGGTTTGAGGCCTATGTTATACAAATGCATAATTTTCGCTTTTATTTTGTAGAAAATATAGTGTTATTTTGAAAACAGTTAGATCCGTTTTTATTTTTGGTCTCAATATGTAAAACTGTTCCTAAAAAAAACGTATACGGTAACCTAGCGCTTATACAGTTAAATCGTTTCCAGACACATACAGCTAATAAAGAAGTCCTTTAGAGCGTAAAGATCTTGCAGCTGGAGAACATTCCAGTGGGCGCGGAGGTCCAGGTTTTGACGATGAGGTCAGCGACTTTTTGAACTGCCAGAGGAGCGAGGCTATTCCTGAGTCTAGGGCTTCTCCTTCCTTCAGGTTCATCCCTGCTCTCTCTCTCTTTCTCTCTCTCTCTCTCTCTCTCTCTCTCTTTATATATATATATATATATATATATATATATATATATATATATATAAAACGAAAAAAGGGCTATTTTATTCATTTGTTAAGAGTGCGGTTTGTATGCTTTGGTAACCTTAACTATTTCTATAGGAACAGCAAGGATACTTCTCAGAATGGAAACTGATTTTTGCCGTGTGGTAAGAAAATACTTAAAGAATCCCTTATATTCCGTGCTAGTTTAGGTTGTTTAACATATTTGGACACACTCTATAAAGGATTTTATTAAAACTGTCCACACGTGGTTGTTAACTTACAGCTACTAGTCTACAGCCATGCAATTTAAAAACATTCTGATTTTCAAATTTAATTCTTCCAGCTACGCCATAGCAGTTTTTAAATATTTCTTAAGCCAAAATTTCTAATCCATTTTTGAGAAATAAAGAGATTTCTGTGCTAAAAGTTGATAACAATATTATTGACCTACAGTGGTGGTAAAAATGCCACTGTTTTCATTAACAAGTAGATCTATGTGGATTTAATGACAGTTATGTTTTTGTATATAATACAAAAAAATAAAAAGTGTTAATCAATGTCGAAATTCTTTTAAATTCGATGAACCGGTAAAACATGAACTATTCCCCCTTCCCACCCCCAAAACTTCACAAACTTATTTAAGAGGAATTAACTGTCTCGCTATCACTTGAATGTATGTCTTATGCTACTGTATCACCTATTAACGAAATTTATTTCAATAATTTCGGTAGTTTATAATGTTAAATAGTTAATATATTTCTAGTATTCTATACTTCGTTTAATTCATAACAAAACCAGATTTTAAAATGCCTTAAAACTGATATTGAAAGTGAAAGATCTGTTTGAGATTTCAGAATATAAACAATGAAAAAAAAACTTTCGAATTAACATAAACTATTTTTTAAACTTCAATTATGATTTAATCGAAATGAAAAAAAAAATCACATGGACCCACGTCTTCTAAGTTCTACATGTAATGAATTCTTGCGATCAATCACCTGGCGTATCTCGTAAAATATGAGCAGTGAGATAAGAGAACCTTTTCTCACTTTTTAACATTTTTCAGTTCAGCTTAAAAATTGGTTTTACTGATTTCCACTAATTTTTTTAAATCCACTCTATTGATTCAGTTGTAAACAGAGAAAACAATAATGAACCTGGTGTGAGAGTAGTCAAGAATGGAGCGTACTGAAAAAATAGCTTTGATTTGAACGCATTTCTGAAGGATTAAAATCGAATTTCGAGAGTTTGTTCTATCTAATGTATTCTGGAAGAGTGCGAAAGATACTTTAGGAATACCACTTATAATTATCTTTCGATCTCCTACGGGTTTTATACTGTCAAGTATGAATATACACGATAAGTTTTAGTTTTTTAGTCCTAATCAACTTCTTATGTCATCCGTTTCACTTTTATAGGTTGGAGCATTGCTAATTTCTGTTGATTCCATTTTTAACATAATTGCGTCATTTTTTTTTTCCTTTCAAGGATTATAATAGCTTTATCGGACTGTCTGTTCAGTCATCGCGTGAAGGTAGAAGCAGTTAAAGAATTGATCTAGCTGTGCTATTTGCATTATTGACCATCAGACGTTCTCTTTCCTTTTTCGCTAGCTTCTCTATTATAAATACTACGTATATATGGTTACCTGTGGTATAGTGGTTTGCATGGCAACCTACAATACTAAAGGTCCCGTGGTGGCCCTAGGATTTTTTAATGGGAGTAAAATATCCTTGGCTATGCCTCGGATAAGACGTAAAATGGAGGTCCCGAGCTTGTACGATGTCAGGTACTCGGTAAAGATCCCTGTCCTAATTATACCTGGATAGGCAAGATTTAGGACTCCCACAGTAACATCATCCGATTAGCCTTTGTAGCATAAAGGGACGTTAAACAAACAAACAATTCTACGTATACACGTACGTCATACGTCAATTCTACGTATTGATAGTCTTTTTAAATGCATACTATTCAATCGCGTATTTGAATGGTATTATATAAATTAATTTACAGGACTTAAGAGTGCTGAAATAAGGGGATAACACGATATCAAGCTCTTTTGAGTCAGAGACAGTTACTTGCTAAAAAAGTCACCCTTTCACGTCGGTGTAGTATAGTTCTATTACAGTAAACCCTCATTATTACGAACTCGGATATAACGAACACCTCGATATAGCGAACCAAAATACTATCCCCCCAAAATTACCATTACATTTCTGCTGGACCCCTCGCTATAGCGAAATCCTCGGTTAGTGCGAACTCCGAACTAAATTTGATGCCTGAGAATTATTATACTCTTGTTATAACGAACTGCTAGAATTTTTATTAATATTTTTTTTTACTGTATTACATAGAATGAGCGCGGGAAGACGAAGTTGCACCAGTTTCAGGAATTGAGGTTTTTTTTACTCTTAACTAATCCGATTCCCTTTTCCTCTCTCTCTCTGATTCCATTGACTTTTTTCTCAAAACTAGCTCAGTTCTGTTTCGACCTCTGTCTTCGTATAATTCGAATCAGTGTTCTGTAGTCGTTTATACTGTTTTTTTAAATACACAATGAGTTCGTTGGTGAACGTGTGTCACAAATGTAAATCCTTATCAATCGAGGAAATATTGAAAATTCTCCTGGATATTGAATCGGGAATTCTAATTAGAAAACCCATTGCAGAAAAATATGGAATTCACAAATCAATATTGTCAACCATTATAAAATCCAAAGATGAAATAGATTCATCCACAGCCCAAGGATTAACTTCAGCATCAAATAACGACTGCGCTCTGCGGCTTATGAATATTTTGAAAAAAATTGATTAATTGCTTTAAACAAATGAGATCTCAAATACCAATCTCAGACCCTCTTACTAAAGCTGAGAGTGCTAAAGAACTCTCGAGAGAACTTGGCAGGTAAATTAATTGATCTCATTGTTTAATTAATATGAAGTTTAACTAAAAATAAATTACATACATGCGTTTTAACTTAACTAGTTCTAATGAATGAATTTCCTTCTAAATATGATAAAATTAGAGCGGCCATTGGCTAAAAAAAAGATAAAAAAAAAAAGAATCCTCGGTTATAACGAATCTCGTTATAGCGAACGATGAATATCAAACCCCCTACCAGTTCGCTATATCGAGGGTTTACTGTAATATTATTCCGTTAATGGTGCAAAAAAAGGGAGAGTTGCTTTAGCTACCTCTTTCTTGCACCACAAAAGAGGCATCCAGTGTCCTAGGTACTGCCAAGCAACGGTATTAAAAATTAATAGGTGGGAAGTCGGCAGGTTCGTATCCCCTTTCTTAGCTTTCCCCTTCCAGAGAGCTTCATGTTGAGCTGGAATATTAGAAGCTAAACATATACTAAACATAAACATATACTAACATAAACTAAAGCTAAGCATTTCGTATTTTTCAAATACTTTTGTTTTTCTGAAATTTTTAGTAATTTTAAATCAGTTGATGATCATCATCACTTACGGTCAATGTTTCCACTTAGAAGAAGAATCTTTAGGATGTCATAATTATATCAGATTTGCATTGTATATTCTATAAAGTTTTATTTGTTTTTTATTTTATTTTAATACAATATTTTTTTTAACACAATCGTGTACTATTTTGCTTATAAAAAATAATTATTTTTAAATCTGAGGTTGAATCAGGAGACATCTCCTAGCTCAGTAGCAGACGCACGTACTTATAATACGATTTGATGTAAAATAAATAAAAAAGAGTTATGTCTAATATCCTGTTTTTTTAAAAACATTCTTAATTTTCCCCAAAATGGAGTTACATCCTCCATACTTTCTTCAATTCTCATTCTATAAATAAGTATATTAAAAACTTTAAAAAGCTTAATCCTGTGTAGGAATACAAATAAAAACGCAAAAGTATTCTAAGCGCTTACATTCTGGCTATGTTAGCGCTATGATTACTTCTTTAAACTATTGATTTAAAACCAATTTGTCTATATATCTACCCGTCTATATAGTTAATTCTATCTAATGTTTAATCACATTGTAACACAATTTTTTTCTCTAAAATACAAAAATGTCAAACGAGCAATTAAAACTCAAATTATTAGCTAAGTTACAAATCAGTCACTTGCAGTTGCACAATGCTAACTATGCTTCGAGGTTCAACGTAAGACTAGGCAATACTGACTCTAGGCGGTCGCTTCTTATTTAAGGTCCGATATATACCCACCCAGAAAGGCGCAGAATACTCCAAACATGTGATCACGTACTAATATATGACTGTAAACTTTCCAGGCAATCCTAGAATTTACAATGCGTCAGAAATAAACGTCTGTTTTGGTTTCACGTCACAATATGCCCCAGTAATTCACAACTTTAATATATAATCTTAATTAGTGTAGCCGTTTTCCAGTTGCAAGAGTTGGCACATGAACAAAATCCATTTCTCGGCAAAATGATCAAAATTTCCGATGTTTGATGATCGATTTTAGCGGTAACGACTTTACTGATCTAAGCTTTTGTTTTGAAACGAATAGATATTTTTATGTAATGCATTGTTTTCGAGTTATAATTATAAAATGAAAAATAAAAATCTTCCATTTTAGGGGGCCGCCATTTGTAGAGGAAGCGACCTGACTGAAAAAATCTTCCGTTTTATATCAATACTATAAGGATTAAAAATATCGCAATAAGTATTTTCATCCATTAATGTCGATTTTTCCTCATGGGCTCTCGGTCTATGATGAGTCGCGTTACTGAAATAATCAAGTGGAAAAACCTGACGGTTGAGAGTGATTTTGTTCGAAAAACATCCTTGTACTACCGTTGATTAACAAATATTATTTCGTTGCCGAATGTTGCAAATGGTTTGTGTTGAAATAGTACATTTTTGGTACAGTTTTCATCAGGTTTCATGAGTTTCATAAGATATAGATTTATTAAAATAACTCGTTTAGTTCACTAAATATTGAAATTATTAAAAAAATCACTGAGATACGTTTTATGATATCAATTATTCCTAACATTTTTTTTAAATTTCAAATTTAATTTCAAACGCCTCCTTCGCTAAAACAATAAATAAAAATTGTTTTTTTATACCTAGAACAGTTATCTAGGTATAAAATTGCGCTTTTAAATTCGAAGGGTTAATTTATGCTAAAAGGGTCAAGGCAGTTAAGGGAAGATTCAACGAATTCCATTAAATTAAAATTCTTCTTGCCTCTGAGATTAGTGTATTTATATTCGCTAAACAGGGCGCTTAGGACTTTGTTTGCTCTCCATTTTCGAGATGTTTTAAATACATTTCGACAATGTTTAACTACTTAGTTGTTAATTCTTTCTTTTATTTATTCCGGCGAGATTTACCCCTAAAACATCAATGTGCATAGTAGCCTAATTTAAATTGCAGTTGAGTTGGGAGTGATTACAAAATATTCACTCAACATTTTTATATAAAGATAAATACATTCCTCTACTGAGTAGGAAGGAACGATGTGTATTCCTTTTAGCATGTTTTCCATTGGTGATATTTACATAAACAGTAGCCATTTAAGTAAAAAGCCGTTATTTGCCCAAACAGCGAAGTTTTTCTGAAGGTCTAATTAAATCTATCTGCTACTTTTCGATTTTTAATATTAGAAACCTGCGGCAAATTTTCCATTTTGTTAGACAGAATTTTCTTCCTCGGAATCTGAAGTCCATTTCTTATGTGTGCAGATATGATTATATAAGTGTTCCGAGATCATGTGGAATCAGTAAATATACATAAATAATTTAACTGATTAACACGAAGAATAAAAAATAGATATTTTGAGAGATTTTTAGTTTTTCACTGAGGTAAAGAGATATCCTTGGGTAAGAGGTAGATTCGTGAAGTGTTAGTTTGCCGACTTCTAAAGGTTTTTTTTTTTTTTAGGGGGGCCTTTTAGAAGTAAAGTGAAAGGCTAATGAATAAGTACGAAATGTAAGTTCAAAAGTAGACAATTTAAGTTGGTATAGTAAGACTAAATTGGGCAAAGATATCTTTGGGTGAACCGTAAACTTTAATTTTTTAGGAATTAAAAAAAAACTTTTTTAAGATTTAGGCATACAGGCAACATTTTTGTGTTTTACAACCTGTTTTTCATGATTTAATTTTTATTTCTACCTTGTAGCTATAAAAATACATGTTTTTATAAATACGATTTTAGTAATCTTCCGGGCGATTCAAAATCTGACTATAACCAATGGATTCCTTATAAAAATATATATATGTACATATAACTAAAATCATAAAGGCACGACCGAATTGTTCTGAAGGAAACCTTCAGAAATTGGCTCTCCTTAAAAGTTTAATTTTGGCGTATTCGCTAGTTACCGTTCACCCGTCTATATTTTCGAAAATATATACAGCTTTATAAATAAAGCTTTAAAATCAAGGTCACTGATTATAAATATAGAAGAGCAATAGAGGTAATAATTAATAAATGTAAATAAAGTCAGTTATAATAAATCTTTGATTGAAACTCCTGTTTATCAACCTAAAAGGAATTGTTTTATTTTTTGAAGTGAAATCTTAGGGAATTCTTCTGCACAGGAACTGTATTGACATACCGGATAGAGCTACGTTACACTTCCAAAAGATTAAACATGCTTCAAAATCAATCATTCCAATCTAAAGTATTGAGAAGGATAGTGGACGCAGCTTTCTACGTGACCAACGACTTACTACACCAAGACTTGGACATATCGTCATCGGTGGTCGCCAATGGGTCGACGGTGGGTCGTTTAGGCCCTGTGCACACGGACGACACTTTTCTGCGATCCGGACTATAAGCCTATAGGCTTGTGGTCAGGTGTACCTGGAGTATAATGGTATAATCCGGTCGGTGCATTATACTCCAGGTACCCCTGACCACAAGCCTATAGGCTTATAGTCCGGATCGCAGAAAAGTGTCGTCCGTGTGCACTGGGCCTTAGTAGTGTGACTTTAGATCAGAAGGCGACGACAACATGCATAACAGGATTTAAGGAAGAGGGATAGCGTCTCGAGGGTAGCTATGACGTCATGGGCGCAAGCCTCGGCCGTAGCTAGACCTTTCGCAGAAAAGATAGGAATTTTACCTCGGAGGTACCTGTGGTGTCACGGGCACTGGCCTCGACCGCAGCTAGGCTCGTCACAATCTTGGAGACGGCAACAGAATACTTCAAAAACTTACATCAACACACTGACAGAAATCTGACTTACAACATAAATCCTTTAGCACAAAAACTAAAATCACTTACGAATCCATAACTCCTACCCCGACGGCTATCAATACTTAAAACGAAAAATAGAAGCGAATTAAGTTCATTCAAGGACTTAAAAAAATGTATGTATTCACATTTGAATATTTGATTCATTATGAATGAAATATTAGTATTTAGATATGGGGAAATATACGTTATACATAGATACCTTATAAATAGTATAAATTAAAATAATTAAATTTATATCTTAATTTTAAAATCTGTAAGGTTATTTTTCTGTTATTATTTATTATATTATTATGTAATGATATTATTCGTTTCTGATTTCGTTATTGGTTTTTGTATTTTTGACTATAATTGGGACCCCTTACCGTCGCTTGTATTGCAGTCGCTAAAGTATTTATAGTATCGATAAGCTAATCGGATATAAATCGATTCCTTAGCCCTGATTCGGGTGGTGGTATAAATATTGAAGTATCTATCCATCGGCAGTCGGGTCACACACCCCTTTACTACTTCCACCCCCTATCCTAGGCCCTTGTGTATTGCAGCCCCTTGGTCCCTATAAATCTCTTTTAGTGCTGTTTATCTTTTCTCTTATATCCATGGCCCCATCTTATATGATCCACTTACTCATCCGTTTTGTATTTTTGTTGTTCTTATTTTCGGACAAAAATTTTTATATAAATCTGATATTATCGTGGCTGTAGACAACGAATCATCACAGAGCGATTTTCAAAACAACAAATAAGGAATGGTCCAAGAATTAGTCAGAAATAATTTTAACCCTTTGCACTCGGCACCGTTTCGGATGTTACCTACCGGCAACTCGACGCAACTTATTCCCGAAAACGTACAACCTGAAAACGCAATATTATACAGTAAAGTTTTAGACCCAAGTAAGAAATTGTAATGAACTTTAGGTTATATGTACAGTAAAACTTCCCACCTGCGGACACTGGTGGGGAATTAAATTTTGTCCGCTTATCAGAAGTGTCCGCTGGTTAGAAGCATGGGGTGGGGGAAACAATAAAATGCGTATGACCTTTGTGAATAAAATAAATGTCTTTAGGCGAAAATTCATTGCAAAGCTCCTTTACTTTCGATGCCCAATCAATAACCACAGAACAATCGACGGAAGCACCTTCTCCGCTTAAGATTTTGTATTTTATGCCATGCTTTGCTTTAAATTTGTCCAGCCAACCGCCGCTAGCTTTAAAATTGTCAAGTCCTAAACTTTTTGCCACTTCCATTGCTTTTTCCCGTATTAATGGTCCAGAAACCGGGATGTTGTTTGATCACGCTCGGCACAGCGACTCATACGTAGCTTGATCAATCGCCAGTCCCCCTTCTGCTTTAAACGTCTTCTTTGAATGGTCGTTTCCATGTTCCGTCCATTTTTGAAGAATATTTTTTTTATTTCTTAAAATCTTGGCAACACACGTTTTTCAATTTTTTTCGCAAGATTACGAACAGTCAGTTTTTCAAGTTCACTCGCGTGTATTATTTCTATTTTGTCTTTAATCGTGAGCACTTTTCTTTTCGAAAACATGTTGACAGTTTCAAACGAGAACCTAAACTGAATCAAAAATAATAATGCGAAGTGAACAGGGCTCACATATTCCTGGAACTTATATTCTGAAAATTGTTCATACTTTGAATGGGATTTACTAAACAACATAGCTGCCTTGCGTTCGCAGAAACGGTCCGAATTTTTGCCATACTGTCCGCGTGTTAGAAGTTTTTACGTAAAAGTATTGGTAAAATCCCTGTCCGTGTCCGCTTATGAGAGTGTCCGTTTATTAGAAGTAATAAACTAAAGAAAAGTTAAAAATTATGAAGGGGAATTTATAATCGTCAACTTATGAGAAATGTCCGCATGTTAGAAATGTCCGTTCAGGGAAGTTTTACTGTATTTGTGAAGCTTCAAGAACACATAGTTAAAAAAAAATTTTTTTTAATTTTATATTTTTTTAATAATTTTATTTATAATCCATGAGATACAATTTACATACAATGCCTTTTCTTTTAATGCGTATTTCATTCACTTATATGTAAAAATGATCTTTTCCCTAAAATTGCTTCGAGTCGCTGGTAATATGAATGAAAAAAAAACTTCGAGTGGAAAGGGTTAAAAGATTAACGTACTATAAAAATAATGAAAAGCACCGCGAGCCGCGACCGTCATTTATCACCAAAAGCGAAATATCCTATAAAGAGGTTTTACTTTTAGATTTGTTTATGTCCTTATATGTTAAAAACTGAAAATTATTTGCATTGTCTCCGTAGCGGAGCCCTCGAGTTCGAAGACAAATTTTAAATGGCTCCGCTCCGGAGACCTCGAGTGAAAAGGGTTAAATAAGTGTTAAATAAACTAACTGACCCGTGCGAAGCATTCGCACTCTAAACAACTTAAATTCCACTTAATTAAAGTACACACCGTATATTTAGTATCGTATAGTGCGTATTTAGTGCGTCGTGGGCATAAGTGAGGGATGACGTTAAGAATAGATATGTTTAAAAGGTTGTGTAAAAGATTTGTTTAAGTTAAAGGTATTTACATAGTAATTACGTGTTTACAGGACCTCTTTGAACATTATGTTTGAAGTTCCGATATGCACATCTGTGATTGGTGGTGTGTTTTTTTTTCACAGACATATATGTAACTAAAGGAGCGCACCATGCAAAACGCCACATGCTTAATACACGGTGGGCCAGACCCCCTTACCGTGCACCCCCCCCACATCCCTATAAATTGCATATCGTTGTGTTCCTTGTGATAAAAGATTAAGAAAAAGCCAATGTTCCCAGAAAAAAAAGTGGCCGCACTAACCGAAAATGGCGTTCAAACATGGCGGAATGACGATTTTGATTTTAGTTAGTTTTTTGATTACTGACATTCACCATTATGCTTAATTTCGCCATAACTGGTATTTTATTAAAGCTAGATAGTTCTAGATTCAGAATAAATAAACAAACATTCTAAAATAATTAGTCTTGACAACATAAAATACATTTTAATTCAATTTTTTCAAGTCACTCGCGTAAAAGTTAAAATTCCAAGTTAATTTGTGATTAAACGGCCATCGTTAACGAAAAACACCCTGAAATAAACCATCTGGAGCAATTATTCTTCTTTAGAAATCAGTGGTCAAATTTCAAAATATATCAACTAGTTTCATAGAAAACGGACCTACAAGGCGAAAAGGTGCCGGGGACTCGGGCGCATCCCGTCCTCTGCCACATCGTTCAGTTCTCATACATCATATATTTACAGCGGGTTTAGGATATTATTTTGAATGTATAATCGAGCCTATGTAACTGCAAGTTTTTATTTACAGAAATAATTAATATAACCTTTTTTTTTTTTTTTTTTTTTTTTTTTTTTTTTTTTTTTTTTTTTTTTTTTTTATTTTATTTTTTTTTTTTAAATCTTATTAATAAAGGATATAAATCTGCTAAATAATAATGAATTTGTCGCAGAATGCACATTATCTAAACCTCACTTATATTGACATAAACTGGTTATCATGAAATTAAATAATAATGTTCTCATAGTTATAGTTGGGTTACAGACACCGACTTCTGATCATTCGTGAAATTTGAAATAGATGCATTTTTGCAAAGTATTGATTATTTACAGATTTAAAAACAATCAAAATAAAAAAGATAAATAAAAAGTTCTGTTTGTTCGTTGATATGTAGAAATAATTGGTAATACAATTTAGGAAGTATATACATAACACGATTTAGTAGCTCACAACAATTAATGAATAATATGTACATATATATATATATATATATATATATATATATATATATATATATATATATGTACATATTATTCATTAATTTAAAATTAAACCACTACTGGAGAGGAAAACCAACTAAAACATGTAAGTATTCATGCATCTAATGATCTATAATCCACGAAGTTGTGGCCTTTTTCGGTTTCTGGCATATAACTACACATCAAAAAGTTTACTTTCTCTTTTTTTCGAAAAAAGCGTATAGTAATACAAATAAAATGAAATATTTGAAGTTGAAATCGGATTAGTTATTTAGCCAAAGTCCAACATGAAAGATCGGTAATTTTTATCATTTTGGTGAAAACTCATATTCCAACACCTATAACTCGACAATATGTACTCTAAATGAAAAATGTCACAGATAAAAGTTTTAGGACATTAAATTTAGCATAAAATAAGCCCATTTATTTTAAAATTAACTTATTCCTGCGTAGAGATACAAATGAAAAAGTGAAAGTATTTGTAGCGCTTACTTCATTCTTTTAACTATATCTTCTTTCCTTCATATAACTACTCAACAAAAAGTTTTCTTTCTCTTTTTTTGGAAAAAAGGGTATACTAATACAAATAAAATGAAATATTTGAAGTTGAAATCGGATTAGTTATTTAGCCAAATTCGGACATCAATGATCGGTAATTTTAACCATTTTGGTGAAAACTCATATTCCAACGCCTATAATTCGACAATATGTACTCTAAATGAAAAATGTTAGATATACAAGTTTTAGGACATTAAATTTAGCATAAAATAAGCCCACCTAAATAGTTAGTTCTGTGAATATTTTATCATATCCCCTCAGTTTTCACAAAAAGAAGGAATCAAGCGCTACGAATACTTTCACGTTTCCATTTGAATCTCTTCTTAGTAATAAGTTAATTTAAAAATAAATGGGCTTGTTTTATGCTAAATTTAATGTCCTAAAATTTGTATATGTAACATTTTTCATTTAGATTACATATTGTCGAGTTATAGGCGTTGGAACATGAGTTTCTACCAAAATGGTTAAAATTACCGATCTTTCATGTTCGAGTTTGGCTAAATAACTAATCCGATTTCAACTTCAAATATTTCATTTTATTTGTATTACTATACGCTTTTTTCGAAAAAAAGAGAAAGTAAACTTTTTGATGTGTAGTTATATGCCAGAAACCGAAAAAGGCCACAACTTCGTGGATTATAGATCATTAGATGCATGAATACTTACATGTTTTAGTTGGTTTTCCTCTCCAGTAGTGGTTTAATTTTAAATTAATGAATAATATGTACATATATATATATATATATATATATATATATATATATATATATATATGTACATATTATTCATTAATTGTTGTGAGCTACTAAATCGTGTTATGTATATACTTCCTAAATTGTATTACCAATTATTTCTACATATCAACGAACAAACAGAACTTTTTATTTATCTTTTTTATTTTGATTGTTTTTAAATCTGTAAATAATCAATACTTTGCAAAAATGCATCTATTTCAAATTTCACGAATGATCAGAAGTCGGTGTCTGTAACCCAACTATAACTATGAGAACATTATTATTTAATTTCATGATAACCAGTTTATGTCAATATAAGTGAGGTTTAGATAATGTGCATTCTGCGACAAATTCATTATTATTTAGCAGATTTATATCCTTTATTAATAAGATTTAAAAAAAAAAAATAAAATAAAAAAAAAAAAAAAAAAAAAAAAAAAAAAAAAGGTTATATTAATTATTTCTGTAAATAAAAACTTGCAGTTACATAGGCTCGATTATACATTCAAAATAATATCCTAAACCCGCTGTAAATATATGATGTATGAGAACTGAACGATGTGGCAGAGGACGGGATGCGCCCGAGTCCCCGGCACCTTTTCGCCTTGTAGGTCCGTTTTCTATGAAACTAGTTGATATATTTTGAAATTTGACCACTGATTTCTAAAGAAGAATAATTGCTCCAGATGGTTTATTTCAGGGTGTTTTTCGTTAACGATGGCCGTTTAATCACAAATTAACTTGGAATTTTAACTTTTACGCGAGTGACTTGAAAAAATTGAATTAAAATGTATTTTATGTTGTCAAGACTAATTATTTTAGAATGTTTGTTTATTTATTCTGAATCTAGAACTATCTAGCTTTAATAAAATACCAGTTATGGCGAAATTAAGCATAATGGTGAATGTCAGTAATCAAAAAACTAACTAAAATCAAAATCGTCATTCCGCCATGTTTGAACGCCATTTTCGGTTAGTGCGGCCACTTTTTTTTCTGGGAACATTGGCTTTTTCTTAATCTTTTATCACAAGGAACACAACGATATGCAATTTATAGGGATGTGGGGGGGGTGCACGGTAGGGGGGTCTGGCCCACGTACTATAAATACACATATCGGATTCACGGAAAGCGAGTGCCATGATTGTTGTTGACTGAAATCGCATGTTTTTGCTTGTAACTCGCAAACGACGGCTACAACGGAAAAGTTTATGTATCCATAATGTTCATCTCGACGAACTGAAAAAAAAATGACACCTTCGAAAAAGCCCTGTCACCATTTTCGTTGAGAATTTCAGTTCTTCGCTTACAACTCGCTAACCAAGGGGTTAATAAAAAAATGAATATGACCGAAAATGTGGTCCTTGAAAACCTGAAAAGGCTGACACCATTTATAACTCTCTACTACCAAACCTCTATCACCAAAACCGCGATTTTGCGCTTATAACTCGCAATCGAAGGCGAAATGAAATAATTTGTATACTTTTCCGGTGTAGCGGTTAAAGAAAGCTTTAAAATGATGCCTCATTCATTAAATTTGATGAAGTATTAAGGAAGTTACGGGGGGTAAATAATAGATCATCTATTATTTAGATAATAGATTATCTTTATCTATTATTTACTACTATCTGTTACATTGTATGTAGTTAATTTTTTACTATAATTTAGGGATCTTGAAGAAAAATGTTGAGCTACCCTTTTCAGCTTGTGTTCCTCAAGGTAGCATACGAGGTGTGGCTATTAAATAACGAGACTGACGCTGTAAAACATTTTATTTTTATTTCATACATTTTTACTTATTATCACCTTCAATATACACCCCTTCTCTATCCCTACAACGCTCCATGCGAATCTTCCATTGTTCGAAACAGTGCTGGAAGTCTTTTTCTGTCAGCTCCTTCAGGACGCGTGCCGCTTTCTCTTTCACAGCTTCAACAGACTCAAATCTTGTTCCTTTTAATGCAGATTTCACCTTAGGAAACATAGATAGAATAGGATAGAAGTCGCACGGCGCAAGATCCGGCGAATAAGGCGGATGGTCTAACACTGGGAAGCTGAATTTGGCTAGAAACCTCTTAACAGACTATGCGAAATGAGCCAGCGCATTGTCTTGGTGGAGAACCCATGACTTGTCCTTCCACAACATTTGCCGTACGCGGATTCTTTATCAATTCGTACAGTTTCAGCAATCGCACGAATACTTAACCGACGGTCAGATCGAATCAGATTACCGATTTTTTCGATATTGTCATCCGTTTTCGACGTGGAAGGGCGACCCGGGCGTGAATCATCTTGAACGTCTTCTCGGCTATCTTGAAAACGCTTAAACCACTCAAAAACACGTGCACGCGATAAACATCCATTGCCATACACTTCTTTCAATAAATTATAAGTTTCAGTAGCGGTTTTTCCAAGTTTCACATGAAATTTCACAACAATTCGTTGCTCTACTGTTACACTTAACATTTTTCCGGCGAAACAACTCTAATGAACGAAGGCTACGGCTGTACTGATTTGTTTACAGAAGCGAGAGGCACTACATTCGAAAGAGAAGGCTTCACGATAACAGCTGTTGGTTGATGGCGTTTGGCGCATGCGCACTTCTGTACCAGCGTCAGTCTCGTTATTTAATAGCCGCACCTCGTACTTAAACCATTATTTACACGGTATTTTTATCCTAGGTTGATTATACCTTACGGACTACTTCGACGGACCTTTTAGAATGACACCGCTGTGCTAACATCAGAAAAAAACAAAAAAACAACTTATTCTTGCATCTTCTATAATTTTATACACCCGGATAACATCTTTAGTTAAACTTGCTTGGTCGGAGTTCAAAATAATTAAAGAGTCGCAGCTATAGTTCTGAGATGAATTTCGTTATGATAATAATGAAGCATAACATTATCTTTGTACTCAAAGTAATTTCCTCGACACAGATTAAGAATCTAAAATTTGATCTTTATTTTTTTTTCTAAGTTATATCACTCATATTCGTTAATTAGCGTTAGTTGAAGTAATATAATGTTCTCAGAGCTTTATTTTTCAAATAAATTCAATGTTTAAGTTTTAATTTCTTTTTCTTTTCTTTACAGAGTAAAAAAATGAGCATTAAGGGTAGGTTTAATCTCAAATTTTCGAAGAAGCATTCTGATGCTTGAAAGCAGGCACTTAAAATAATAACTAACTTTTCCTGCTTTTTAAACTTTTTTTTTTTTTTTTTTGTAAGTTACGTAGGTAACATTTTATTTCAGACCAGAATTTTTTTTTTAAAATGGCTATTTAATATTTTTCTTTTATCTTCATTCTACATTAATCCGTGTGCTCACTAGTCGTTCATGTTCCGTGTGATGCTTGTTATTCACGGTCAGATGGAAGAAAAGTCTTAACCAATATCAAAAAAATTGTTTAACTTCTAAAAAATCCTAAATCAATTTCAAATCAAAGAAAGCTAAAATCATCTGCAATGATTTTAGTATAGGTGTAAGACATGATTAAAACTGATTAATTTCTCAAGGTCTGTGGTGATATCAGCCGTATTACGGCCATGATATGCTAAAGTATAAACAGGATCATCACCCTTAATACTTTTGTAATCTCCTTACTAATAATTTTCTGGAGACGAGCTTATATTACTACATCTGCATAAATTGATGCTTGGGGATAGCTATGTTTTGTACCTAAAACTCAAAACATTTGGTCTGCCATTGTCGTTCAGCACTTTGTCGAAAAATCCTGGAAATCAGACTCTATGCCAATGACAGGCGTTTGTTTAGTTGACACATGGTGCGAAAATTCCAGTATTTGACGTTTGTGGGACAACATGTTTTTCTACGCCCGTGCTTCAAATGAAAATGATACCGATCCAGAAAATTCAATGTTACAATTGAACGGGTTCCGAAAATAGAAGCCTGAATATTCTCCAGCACAACCTCTCTAGAAATAGTCCTCTTTTTGTTTTCCCTAGATCAAATTAATTTGTTAGCTCTCCTATAAAAAGTAATTAAACACTAATTTTTTTTTATTTTGTTCTAGGTAATTTTGTGTTCACTCATAGAATGACAAACTTAGTTCCTGAAGGTATGAAACTTTTTTTAGGTTTATATACCATAAGATTATCTTAAAGATTTATGAAAATACTAATAAAACAATTACAGCTAAGCATAGCACTGAAAAAGTCACGAGCGTCCATCAAACCATTACGTTCTATAAATGATTAGTAATTTAATAATTATTATAAGTGCTACGCTTATAATTATAATTGGAAAACCACGCAATAAATGTACTAAAAAATCCTCAGTTAAAATATCTAAATATGGATATAATCTAAATGATGTCGGATGGTACAATTAAATATAATAAAAATAATGTGTGGGGGATGTGTTGTCAGAAAAATAAAAAAATCACATAGAAGCACGTATACAGTTCCTAAGATCTGGATTTCAGGCCTTTATCAGGGCTATCTCGGCGTTTGAATGGTTTGAACCCGAGTGCCAATTTGGGAAGAGGATCGGATAATGAAAGATTTATCGAAAGCTCTTGCTCAATTGGCTGGAGTTAATAGCTATGAACAACTAGAGCGGGTATAGTGTAAATGAACCGAGGGTTTGAATAGAAAAAGGTCGTTAATATATAACCGTATCAGGGTCTGGCCACACATGTCCGCACCGGATCCGCACCGTAGCAATAATACAGGTTATGTTCAGAATATTTTTAATTTAACTTACATATTACCTTTAGTTATGCCTAAAGTTCAAGCCACACATGTCAGACACAGGCATAACTAAACTTTAGGCATAACTAAAGGTAATATGTAAGTTAAATTAAAAATATTCTGAACATATCCTATATTATTGCTACGGTGCGGATCCGGTGCGGACATATGTGGCCAGACCTTCATCCGTATTAAGAATTAGTATTATAATACTAATAATTAATTAAATATTATAGTATTATAATACTAATAATTAATAATTATTAATATGGATGACGGGTAAAGAAAGGATGCCATTGAATATGGCGGTTGGATAGATAAAGCTACTTTAACGTTTCATAAACTAGCTGACCAGTGCGAAGCATTCGCACTCTATCCTACTTAAATTTCACTTAAAAGTAAAACTTAAAGTACGTACCGTATATTTAGTATCGTATAGTGCATATTTAGTGCGCCATGGTCATAGGTGGGGGTCGAAGTACTATTACTTTATAAGGGTCGAAGTACTATTACTTCATAAACATCTATATGTGATTTGATATGTGACTTTTTGAAGCATAAATTTAAGGTATTTACATATTTGAACACTACGTTTGAAGTTACGATATGGTCATTTGTGATTGTTGGTGGGTTTGTTTTACATAGATAAAGATGTCACTGTAAGAGCGCTCCCTGGAAAACGACACATACAACTGACCGCTTACAACTCGCAAACGAAGGGGTTATTCGAAAAAATTGTGTATGACCGAAATATTCTCGAAGGCGAAATTATTGATCTGTATATTTTCCCGATGTATGGGCTTTAGGGAAGCTTTAAAATGATGCCTCATTCATGAAATTTGATGAAGTATTAAGAAAGTTTTGGCATACCAACAATAAAAAGGCTTTGAGAAATAATATATGATGATAATGTATAATGGAGACGTTTTTGAGGATCCCAAAGATAAATTTTACAAAACAGTTGTTTAAAGATTTTAGTTTTGAGTCAGGATCACCATAGATACCCCCATAAACCATCCAACAATATTAAAACTCTGGAAAAATTAAAGAAGTAACTAAAGCCTATGTCTTTCAAATGGACAATCATTAATGAAGTAGAAAAACCTAGTGGTTGAACATTACTTCTGTCAAAACATGACTTCTTACTCAAACCTTTATCAGCAAGGGTAAGGAATCTGTCCTTCCGTGCTAAACACAAGACCCCCATGTGTTGTTGCAGTAAGTACTAGTTTTATTACCTGTGTATATAGCAAAAAAAAAAAAAAACCACACAAAAAGGTTACGGCATCTTTAATTAGTGATGTTTCCGTTGTGTAATTATTCTGATGTAACCATTATTTAGTAAGTTCAATTAGAGTTTAAATTTGTCATGAAGTATAACTTTATGTCCGTATCGTTCTGAGTTCTGGATGACAGTCATTAATATCACCTTCTTGGCATTGAGCACCGGTTTGATTTCATAGACTGTTATTATTAAGAGCGCATTAATAATTAGATGTATAATCATACTTCCTACGTGGCATATTTCTTCTGTGAATTCCTACGCAGGATATTTCTTCTGTGAAAAATATAATATTTTTTTATATTTTTAAAGTATTAAAAAATATTTATGAAAATCTGTTTATAAAATAAATTAATACACTGGTTTATCATTTACTTTTATATACAGTTATGTTTTGTTATTTTATGTACAGTTTATTATTATGTTTTATGTACAGTTCCTAATAAAGAAAACTGATGCATATTTTATGACCAAACAGATATTTTCCACTCAAGTACGCGATTGAAGCCCTGTGATGTATATTGCCCGTTGATAAATAAATTTATTTTATCTCCTTTTAGATGCCTTTTAAGTCCTTCTTCGACTAATTAGAACATCTTCATTGAACTTTAATAATTTATTATTATTATATATTATTTTCCCTAGTTATAATATTTCATTTAATAAATATTCGTGCATTATGATACGAGGTGACTATGTAATATTTTGTTATTGTTTAATAAAATAATGATTTCATGATACCTGTAAGTTTTAATTTATATAGAAATAGTTATTTGACTGCAAACTGTCAGGCGCATGCACAATTCAATTTTTTCAGTACAAATCATGTGTTGTTCTTCAAGGTTAGAAATGTGTTTACTGTTATCTACCTTAAGTTATCTTTGTTATCTAGGCTTCTTAATAGGATTTATTAAGATTAAATAATAAATATTATAAGTTAATTAATTATATTTTACTTTAGGAACTGTAGTTCCATAAAAAATTTCTGAAGGTAATTTAAAGTGATTTTAGAGGAACACTAATCGTTCTCGATTTCCAGAAAGGCATAAGAGACTAATTTTACAACAAGAAGTAAATACACCTTCTATCGATTCACCTTCACGATATATTTACAAAAAGCAAGTCGCAATAAAAAAAGGGCAACCAGTAAAAAAAACTCGACTTTTGATGAAATTGGGTACCTTAAACAAGCAATAAGCAATGATAAATCGAAAAGGACTGAGAACTTTCACGTTTTGCAATACAAATACTCCATAAATTATGGAGAAAACTATATATAAACTAATAAATGTAAATAATAGTTGAAAATCTTAGTAGATGAACATATGAAATGACATTTGAGTTTCCCTTATAGATTGCTTGTTTCTTTGAATAACCTAACTACAAACTCGTAATCATACATAAAAACTCATGAATATGAGAAGGTTAAAAAATATCAAAGCAACAACTCAAAGCTAATTATCTTGACTTGGCATATTTGTTACAAAAAAATTTCTTCAACGATAATCAATTTTCAGATTCATTTAAGATGGTGGTTTATTTGATAAATGTAAGTTGCATTTCCAATTGGTATCTAATTGTGCTAAATAAATTTGCATGATCTCAAATTATTACATTTTTTTAACAGAACCTTATAAAATATCTTTTCTAGGTATCTGCACTATTTTAATACCAGAAAATGTAATTGTATTTTTTCAAAATTTTAAAAATAAGTTGATTTTATTATTAATACTGCTGTCATGTGAATTTTACTATCTAGGGGACGATTTCTTTGCACGGGGATTCCTGGGCACTGTCTTAGAAATTATTAATTATTTCAAACTTAACACAAAAAAAAAAAAAACACATTTTAATTTTTGCCTATTCTTTTTCAAGAATCAAGAAACTCCACAACAAAACATAACCGAATAGTCTCATTTAAACCTAAATGACGAAAGAGGGTTTTTGGGTAAAATGGAAGAGTGAAACTTTTGTTTTCAGTCCAGTTGGAAACTGAATCGACGGGTTTTGATTTGTCGTTTTTTATTTCCATTCCCTCCCTTTACAATGGAAAGAGAAAGGGATATCGGAAAATGTAAAATCCCCACGGATAAAACCCTGATATCTGAAAATCATTTACTGAATCATGGATGAGAATCTAAAATTTATCTATATATTAGTCGTTTATTTAGCTACATAATTATCGATCCGTTATTAGGAATATAAAAGTTTTATATTAATTTTTTATTCAATTTTGAATAGAAAAAAAAATTTTGCACATGAAATATAAATATACATACAAAGAAAAAGAAAACTGTAATATCAGATCGCATGAACATTTTTATGTTCAGTATCATTTTTAGATAACGTTTATGCTAGGTGGTTTGAGCAAATATCACGGTCAACCACCTGGTTTTCATTTCATTTTTTTTCTCCGACACATAAATATTTATATCAAGTAATTTTTTCAAAATACAAAATCATTACATGCATAAATGTTTTGATAAAGTTGATTATATAGCTGAGAATCGCATAAACACAATACCCGATGTGACAAATGTCAATAATGAAAGAACTAGGATTTGTTTAGTGTTAAAATGAGTTTCTGATTCAGATTGTTATTTTATAGAGGAGGTAAGGGTCTTTTATTGTATTAATGATTATTTCTTAATTGAAAATAGGTTTTTACATCTTCTTATTTCAGAGTATTCGGCGAACGGAAATTCTCCTGCTGAACTAGAAATCATTATTAAAATTAGGGAAGAAGAAAGTTCTGGACGTGAAATAGGAAGTCCAACTAGTTAATTTTTAAAAGTAGAACATCTAAAACTTTCAAATCGCAATAAGTGGAATTAATTTGTATTAAAAATAAAGTTTATAAAATCCCTAAAACTAGCAATACTAAAAAAATTAGAAATATTAAATGTCAAACACCTTATTGGAATTTTAGAATAAAAAAAAAAAATCTGAACATGAATTAATCTTTCAGATTCAAATCATTTTTTTCAAACTTTTACTTTGATTAACTGGAAATGGGGAAAACGCCACTTTGACCTCTTGTCTTCCAAGTCCACAAATAAATAAAAGTGGAAACATAATTATTTCACTTAATTTTTATAAAGTTCAATTTCTTAAAAGTATTGCCTAATAAATAAAAAAAGTTCAAATCTAATTTAAATATGTTGTTTAATGTTAAAATAGGGTTTTGTTCGTCGTGAAGTTAGTCCATTTGGAAGAGTTTCCCAGGAACTTGCAAAATTTTAAAAATGCTTGTGTCCTACAAAATTTAAAATTTTAATTTATGACGATAAAATAATCACCATGAGCAATATATCATTTGTTAAAAAGAAGAATATTTTTCTATTAACAACTGCTGAAACTTACTAAGAACGGAACTTCATTAGTTTCTGAAATAATTGTTCGGCGTTTAGCAAAAGGAAGCTAATACACAAAATAAGCTAAAATGAATTAGACATAGTTCTAAGGGTTATTACTATTATTAATAGACGAAAGGTATCTTTTTGTGCCCGTGGAATGGAACGGTTACTGTCATTAGGTGATAACATGTTTTATCGTTCTTGGCCTGTCCGTTGGTTAGTCTGTTAGTTGGTTCTTAGCAGACCAAAAATAAGTAAGAGATCGGCTTATGGCTTAGTCTAATATAATTAAATCTATTAATTAAATTAGTAACTTAATAATAACACTTGTTATTAAACAAATAACAGTTGTTTAATTTTAATAACTTAATTAAATTAATCTATTAATTAAATCTAACTTTTAACTGCGAAGCATACTATTAAGTTTGAGTCGCTGAAAGTTACTGGTTTGTAATGTTGTTATTAAGTTATTGGAGTTCTCGTTTTTTTTTTTTTTTTTTTTTTTTTTTTTTTTGACATTTTATATTCTTATTGTTGTTCAGCACAATTGATTCTTTCATCCTGATAGATCTACTGGGTGCCTGTCTAGTCACCGTACGGGCTCAGTAGATCTGCTGGCCGTGCTGCGTAGTTTACGACCACAGGAAACGCTCGTGAAGGGGGATTTTTGAAAATTCTTCGGCAAATCCGGTATATTTCGCTTTAGTTACGTAACTGACGCGAAATATGGCGGTTTGCCGAGGAATTGTCAAAAATCCCTCTTCACGAGCGTTTCTAGCGAAGTCATAAACTACGCAGCATGGCCAGTAGATCTACTGGGCCTGTATGGTTAGTAGACTGGCACTCTGGGTCCATGCCGAATGTGTTAAACCAAATTCAAAGTGTTAAATACTTGATCGCATATTTTCTTATCCAATTATATATAAAATATATAATTGTTCTAAATATATAAGTGTACTAAATATATAAGTGTAGGGGAGAGCGGGGTTGATTGGCAACAGTTTTCACTTTTTTGATTGTTGAGTCGTTCCTGTTCATATAATCCCAATAGGGCTGATACCACTGTAAACTCCAAGTATTAGAGCACTTCAAGTATTTTTTTCACCACATAACATTAATTACTAAGATCATAGAAAATTGAAGAATTCGTGAATCCAGAGTAGGCCAATTAACCCCCAATGTGGGGCAGGTTGGCCTAGAAGGTGGCGTTGTTTAGCCATCTCATTCAAGTACTGCCTGACACTTATTATTGTTATTAAAAGCTGCATTATAATGGTATAATAATTTTGAATCGGTTTTAACAGCTTCTAAGGGACATAGAATGACAATAGAAGAAGATAGAAATTTAGACTGTCGTCACTTTCTGAATAAGAAAAATTGTTATCCTCCTTGCTGGAACTAAAGACAAATGGTAGTTTCACCTTTCTTTATTTTTACCTCGCTTTTGTGAATTGCTAATGCGCCAACAAAACCCAGTTGAAGAGAGCCAACTAACCCCACAGGAGGGATCATATGAAAGATGGCTGCCTGAACAGGGGAGAACAATCAAACAAGAAATTGGTTAATCGAAAGGTTAGGTTTTTAAAGGAGTTTGGGGCTATGTGAACAGAATCGGAGTCAAATGTTTTACCATGCCTTAAAACCAAATTTAGTGAAAATATAAAAATTTACTTACATGTTGTAAAATCAATCAATGAAGCACACTCTTCTCTAGAGTGTTAGCACCGGGTTGAAAACTAAGGACAAGACTCCCGAGGTCGAGCGGGTGACATGATACAATGGTGGGGCTTTCACAACAGGTGTGACAGAAACTATTTGCCGATGGCCAACCTACCCCCTACGCCAACCCACCCCGCTCTCCCCTACTTTAGATCTCAGGTAAATAGTAAAAGAACAGGTATTGATTACTTAACTGTTTCAACGCCCTAAAACCGTGCAAAACATAAACTTAGAAAGATATTTCCTCAGTTTTTTTTTTCTAACATTGTTAACACCTGCATGTTAGTTGTTTATCTTTTAGTGTAATAGAAAATAAAGTAAAACGAAAGGTATCGGAAAATAGCTGAAAAACTTCTTTGTCATCTTCTCAATTTTCTTTTCTGCTATATATCCGTCTTTTTCTAATCACGCTATCAAATTTAGCGATTCTGCTTTTTTATATCGCTTTGAAGTCCCAATCCGCACAGTCCCTTAAAGTTTCATCAAAATCCTACCAGCGCTCGCTGCATGTATGTAGGTATAGATATGTGGGCTAACACTGGACAGAAATAATAAATTTAAAAAAAATTTATCTTAATCAAACTTTTTTAAAATGGTACTAATATAAGATATAAAGAAGGCGATAAGAACAAAACTAGAAAGTTGTGGAAATGTACAGTGAACACATTTAGTGAAAACTGTATTATGCACTTACATGAAATTAATAATAATTGCAAAAATAAATTCAACTGAATGTTGGAATTTATATTTCTCGTGATATCTAACTAAAAAACAATTTATTAATGTTCTTCAGTATCTGCCCTTTCTCCTCTACCTTCTCCTTCACTGAAACTCCACTATTGGAAAGGTTCCCATTCTAAGCGCGAAAAACTTTCTGTTTTCATCTTCATGAAAATAAGTTAGTATTGTTGATTCATCCTTATCCTTGAGCTCTTTAGACGGGAATTTTCGTCAATTTGACAGAAATGGGTCCCAACATTCCAAAAGATAATTCTTATTATCTAGGGTAGGATTTTTTTACGAAAATAGTTTTCTAAATTGGCAAAGTTTACAATAACAATAAAAAACTTGCAGGTCATTTTTGATCTTTTTGAAAAATGACTATCCAAAGATAAAATTTCTAGTTAAAAATTTAGTTTAGATTATATTATTTATTTATTTTTTACCCCAACAAGTGGTCTTTTTAATCACAAAAAGGCAGATTATATTTCTTAGTGGGGTCTATTTCAGGAAAATAAAAAATAAAATTTCACTAAATTAAAATATTTGGTGAAAAAATAAATAATGCAACTAATACCTAACTAATGGTTTCAGAGGCATCAACCGTTATCTTAAAATTCAATCCCTCCCAAATCCCATTTGCCTAAAAATCCTTTTAAGTAAACTTCTGTTCTAAAAGCATAGTTTGGTCATCTCCCGATTGCCATAGCTTTTTGTGTTGCTTGATACACCTTTTTTTTTTTTTTTTTTTTTTTTTTTCAAATTTTGCCAAGCTCGATGCACTGTGCAGTCATAATAGGTAACATCATTCAAACTTTTATTAGCTTAATCAAGTACGAGAAATCATAATTTACATACGTAATACATGAAGTTTTTATACAATGACTAATTACACTTACGCAGGTTAATACATAGGTACCATTCACCGAAATATTTCGTACTCACATGATTAAACATCAAGGATTATCACAAGATGCATGAATAGCCCTATTATCTATCTTGCTTTATTTGCTCTTTCAACTTCAAACGTTTTCGGTTCTTTTTTGTTTCAATGTACTGATAAAGTAAAACTTTTTACTTTTTTTTTCTTTCCGCCAGTTATTCAATTTATTTCATCCGTGATAGTAGTGACTATAAAGTATAAAGTAGCCAACAGTGGACTGGATCGGATCAATGAGACCATGACCCTATTTCTTATCTATTGAACTGGTCGTGGCTAGCGTACAATTCTAGCTTGTTTGTATTGAAAAGTCTTCTGATATATGATATGGGCTTGAATATGCGGTCTTGGGGATTCTTTCTTTTGTGTTTATTTTTTTTTTTTTATTTTTTTTTTTTTTTTTTATTAATTTATTATATCTCTTCCTAAATAAGGAAACCTTCATGATGTAAGTTCAAAAGTTTTTTCATTATAGTCGGTTACATGTACTTCGGCATTACTTTTTATATATATCAAAACTGCTAAAAAGTCCTATATGTAATTATTCTATTGTCAGGTTTATAGGAGGAGATTTTCCTATTACTGTGAGGAGAATTTCCTATTACTGCCTAGTTGCTACGAGTGCCTCATATTAAATTTATAAATTCTGTTAGTAAAATATGTTTTATTGCTTCTTTTTCTTTTGACCAACATATTTTCTTGTAAACAACTATATACTTCTAAAATCAGTTGTTCCCTTTGGTCTAAATTTGTAGGTAAGTTGATTTTCTTTTCTAAAAATATACTATTGTGACGGAAGAAATCTCAACAGATGTTTTGACTGGTCTAAAACGTACGGGACGGGAATCAGTAATATTCGAGTGTTCGCAGGTCACCATGTATAATAGTGGACATTTCCCGGAAGTACTTTTATGTCAATAAAGTTATTCAAACCCGTTAAAACATTTTATTTGATTTATAGATTTTGTTCATTTGTTTTTTTGTTTTTTCTTCATGACGTTTTGATGAAAAAGTTTTTAAAAAAGACCTATGGGAGGTTAGAAATACAGTCGATTTTTATGTTGATGTTTTAAAAATTAATAATTTTTCTTTATTATTATTTTTTATTTTATCGTAATCATACGTCATCATTTAATTTTCAGTTCAGCTCTAATAAAAAATACTAGATAAAAAAATTATTGAAATGTAATTATATCGCCAGTAGACAAAAATAGACTCAAAATTTTAAGCAACAAAAATGTCTTAATTATCATACGAATACTGTTCAGAACCTCTTTAAAGTTTGCCATCTCTAAATAAATAAATATTTTAACAATAAAAATGTAATTTTTCTTAATTAATTTTAATTTTGATAATTTCAATTGTGTCGTTATTCCTGCCGACCGTTGATACATTTTCATTTTCATCATGTCAGTTGTTTTTAATTGGAGAAATAAACAACAAACCTTCTTCATTACATTTTAAACGGTTTAAAGAAAGTTGGATGATTATTATTAAATTAAAAACAACTGACATAGTCAGGTCATCCAAAGAAACAAACTTTTGAAGAAAAAATAAAATTTCATTTATCTAAAGCAGAATCTATGGATGAACAGTTGTGAATGAATTAAGCCTTTATTAAAAAGAGTAAAAAATAAAATAAAATAATGGTTTATAAAGAATAATTTATACATATTTACAAAGTGCATTAATATTAAAAATAATTTTTTTTGAGCTTTTATCATGTCGATGTAATTTTATAAACTCGGTAGAGAAAATAAAGTAGTTTAATGTTATCTTATTTTCTCTGTTTCGAGGATGCTTATTCCCTGAATAAAAAACAACTGACATAATTTAGTAACAACTGATAAAGGATCATCCAAAGAAACAAATTTGAGAAAAAATAGAAGAAAAACGAAGATTTCATTAATTTAAAGGAGAGCCTATCGAACGGTGTATTTTTCCTTAAATCTATACTCAAAAATACAAATTTTGGTGCTTCGACCATATCGATGTCTTTTTTTTTTTTTTTTTTTTTTTTTTAAATTTTTTAACTCGAGATATACAATTAAATAGTTCAATTTTATCGGCTTAGCTTTCAGGGGCAATATGCGCGTAAGTGTCTAAAATATTTTGATAAGGAACCTCCAAAAAAAAATTCATCAAGATCCGTGACTTAACGTGTCCTCCCCTTGTTTGCTTATTGATGGGGAACGCACATCCATTTGTAGACACTATGCGAATTTTAAAACAATTAGAATTAGTGCCGGATAGATTGGCACGCTAGCTGAATTAATTTGATGTATATTAAAATATAATAGTGCGAATGGTTGTGCCGGATGGTTGGCAGGTTGTGTACAAATCATATCGCCGTTTAGAGACCTACCTGGGTTGAATGAACAATCGGATGATATGAATTATAATGAGTAGTTATGTTGATTCGAACTCGTTGCATCCTGTTGATGTTGATTGTGGAAATGTTGAGGATGTTGGCTGTGCGCCCATCTCCCCCCCCCCCTCCCATCTGAGTTGGCCGCTCTCTCTCTAGGCCCGGCTTTATAGCCCCATCAATCTCCAACTAATAGCTAAATTAAACTTGCAATATCCCTCTCTCGCTCTCTCCATAGCAAGTCCGGGGGCGAACTATGGAAATTAGCAATATTTAACATTCTGTCAGGTCTGTGGAATTATCGCTACAATCTGGCCTATATTAGAGGGAGGCTATAAACAACTAATTTTGCCAGAAGCCATACCAAAGTGCTATGAATAAATTTATTCATAGTGTCTCGACATCTGTGCGGAACAGTTGGACCATGTGCATATTTTTTTCTCACTTCGTTTCCTCTCTTTTCCATTTAAATAACACCAATGGTTCATATATCATACCGATGTGGGTTTTAATATAAAAAAAAATAAATAAAAAAAAAGAAAGCTCAATTTAGTAACAATGTTTGTTTGTATAACTTCACTTTATTCCAATAATCGAACAATGCTACGGTTAGAGTCCTATATTTGCCTATCCAGGTATAATTAGGATAGGGGATTTTCAACGAATACCTGACATCGCACAGGCTCGGGACCACTTAAAGGACGGCATAGCCTAGGATAGTAAGTTATTAACTGAAACAGTAAATAACAGTTACAGAACAGTGACTCAAAACTCGAAAGTAACCTTATGCTTCGATGTTAGACGGGATTCAAGGCAAGACTGAGACCCTAACCGATCGCTTCTTATTTATAGTCCGATATGGGCCCACCCAGAAAGGCGTAGAACATTCCAAAACAGTGTGATCATGTACTTGTACATCACTAACCGTTGCACACAATTTTAGAACTTTTACAATGAAACGGAATCATATTTGTTTTGCATCACAATATATTAAACGTCAGTTATATTTTTTATTTTTTGCTCATGCGCCCTTGAATCCCATGTTAAATGCAGTGGATAGATCGTGTCGTAGGATCTTTAAAGCCAGTTACGGAAACAATATCGCACTAATTTGTAATTTATTGAAGATTTAGCAGATATATTTGTCTCGAAAATGAAGGCTTAGGCACCCAATACGTTTACGAAAAAAAATTCTAAAATTTCTGTTATAAGTGTTTTTTATTTTTAATTATTTTTTTTTTTTTATTTTTCTCTGTTCCATTAGATTAATGGTTAAATGTTTCAGATTAATTTATTTGCCTACCTGAACCGAAGCAAAAGAAAATCGTTAGAACAGGACAGCTTTGACCTTAGCCTGCATTATTTCGTGACGTAACCTAGTTACCTTTTTTGTTCCGTTACGTAGATACATATTGTCACGCTATATGTTCACACATGCTACCATCCGTGACAGCTAAATACATGGAGGATTAATACAGTGAACCAGAGTTGTTTTTTCTTGAAAAAAGTTATAAAATGTATCATAAGCATTTTAATGAGGATCACTCCAAGTAATCCGCTATGATCGGTCGTGTAGAACTTATTTCTTTTATCTGCTGTTTTTACTAATATTTAAGATGCACCGGATTTTTGTATAATTGTTTAGTTAGTTTGTATAATAATGTATGTACATATACATACACACGAAGAATGTCATAACATACACACATACATTGTTGGTACTGACCCACTAATATAGCTCTCAACTTGTGAAGGGCTTCGATAGCTGACTATTGACCCAAAGTTGCTGGCTGTACTGTTTAACCTCATTTGTAATGCGGCACTCTCCTCACAACTCTCTTTTATCAAGTCATTATTGCCTCGTTGAAAGACGTCCGACAGTTGGGCTTGAGACTCCGCCTAAATGGAAATGTTGGAGTCTTCTCCGGTTATTCCGGACTTGTTAAGATTCGAGTCAGTGGATACGGATATTAGATCGCCTATCATCAATTTGTGATTTTTTTTTATTAAATTGTTTTGAAATAATGAATCCCTCCCGGCTTTACCCTTAACCAATCGACTCTTAAAACGATTTAATTTAAGAAAATATTGTGTAAAATTATATGAAAAGAATATGACAGAAAAGTTTTTTTGGTTCTTGAATGGAATTGTTTGAATATCTGTCCTCTTTTGTGTCCATAGAAAGCCTAAGAATAGTGAAGAGTTGGCAGGTACCGGTTCATTAACAGCCTTTTCTGTAGCCTCAAAGTTCCACTGAGATGGGTGTCCAGAACGCATCTTCGAGGATGGAGGCCCAAACCAACGGTGCATTCAAGAACGCCATAACTCAAAAAACCATGATCTTTCAGGAGAGTGGTTTAAAAGCAAAATCAAATGTGGTCAAAATATATTAAAACTTTTCTAATGCATCACCTCGCTAAGACAATATCTAAATTTTTATTTCTGCCCGAAGAAGTTAAAATTTGACGATGAAGTTAAAATTTTTAACGATGTCACAAGAATATACTAATATTTCAGCGCATTCAGAAAACACTTAAAAATAAAAATAGCCGATTTTTTAGATATGGCGTATTTATCTATATGAACTCTCACTAGTTGAAGGCATTTTAGGGTCCACGATTGTTATTTTATTCGAATAAAGTATTACCTTCTTTCGCCGGTGTAGGAAGCACATTTTGTTCTTACTTTTTTTCAAATAATTAAATTATACATTCCCTTGAATGAAGTTGTTATTCAGAAATATAACAAAGCCTACAGAAGAGCTTGCATGACCTCGACATATATAGATAGTTTACCTTCCTCTAAAAAGTAGTTGTGCTCGATATTTAGAGGTATTTAAATTTTAAAAAACTTTAAATAAAAAAAGACCAGTCTTCTACTGGACTTGAGTGATTCTGTTGTCCAAAACGCTGTAAAGGCTTATGGTTGGATTTGCGCTACGAGAATACTACTACATTTTCTAGACAAACGCTCAAAACTCCAAATCCATTCTAAAAGACTCATTTATATGACCGTTTGGATTTTGGAATCGCGCTATGGGGGGACTAGCAAACCTTCAAATTCCTCCCTCATCGAATCCTACGCAAAATTGTTAATGCTCCTTTGATAGTTTATCCTATAATGGAGGACTTTTGTAAAAAAAAAAATTAATGCTCCGTATTTAGTCCACAAATGGAATCATTCTAAACTCTTACCCATCCGAACTCACTTGTTTCTAACTTCGTTTCTTTCTCTATTCCAGAAAACCCTACTAGGCGTCTGAAAAAAAAGATGGAATAATGATGTTTGAAATTAAAAATGTTAGTTGAGTGCTAGCAACAGTGCTTTTCTTTTTTGTATTTTTTCCCTCACCCTCCTCGCATTTTAAGCTACACGGAGTTTTCCCGGAACTGGGTAAAAGGTGGAGGATTAATGCCGAGTATTAATAAATGTCCCGTGGCTCCGGGTTTTGAACAGGCTACCTTTGGGTTATCTACTCATATGTTGTCAGGGACAATGCATATTTCTTAAAGCGTTAGCCCACTCGGCCATCCTGTCACCTCATTATTTTTCGTTACACAACCTTCATATTTACTTAAAGTATTTTTATTAATACACTTTTTAAATTTCAATAAATAAGTAACCAACTCATTGTTTAGTCAAGGCCTGCTGGATCAGCATGCGCCGTCTTTTGCCGTTTGCATCCAATTGCGCGCTCCCAGCAGCGCCCAGGCATCGTGGGTTACTCCATCTCGCCACCGCGGCTTAGGTCTTCCTCTACGCCTGGGGCCATGAATTTCTTCACAAAAAACCTTCTTTGGGATGATATTTTCCTCCATCCTCGCCAAATGCCCAGCCCACCTTAGCCTTCCGAGACGGATGAACTTTGCAATGTCGGTTTCATTGAACAGGGTATACAATTCCAGATTAGTTCTCCGACGCCATTCATGGCCCTCCATGATTCCTCCGTAGATGGTTCGGAGGATCTTCCTTTCATGAGTTAGTAAATCAGATTCCTTCGATTTGGTAAGTAACCAACAGTCTTCTAAATTCCTCTTGACTATGTTTTTTCAAAGATGAAGATATTTTTTAAATATCTTAGGTAAAGATATTTTTTCAGAAATATGAGACAGAAAAATTTATTTTATTAAATACAATTCATTCGACAAGATTTAAAATTTGCAATTAGCAAAGTTTGTGAGCTGCTTCGACAGCGTTCCTGTGCAGGAGTAGTAATTAATTTAGATGGTCTCTTGGCCACCGCCTTCAAAGTCGTCGGGGTTGGCTGAAAGGGTTGTTTGGGTTTTTTAAATTGTCTGTCAGTGGGTTATTGTTGTAGACCAGTCTATGGTGAAAGTTAATGTAGTTGTCTTTGGCTGTTGCGAAAACTGTTAGAATGTTTAAGTCCGTATGTATAATATCGTTGCTGACATAATATGGTGCGTCTACTATTTTTCCTAACACTTTCTAATCAAAGGATTGAATTTTTTGGACTTTGGATAGAAATGATGAACGGATTGTCACACACAGCAATACCACTTCCATCTGCTGGATTTAAATAAACTTACTCTAGTATCAGCTGATATTAATACACTATTTTGTAATATGTTTTGCCAGATGAGAGGTTCATCTTAAAAATATTCAATTCCTTTAATTTTTGGAATGTTGTTATCTGGCTGGTCATATTTAAATTAGCTCCATTCTGGAAATTTATTATAAATTATCAGAACATGTCTGTTTCTTTTTACCGAGTTCGTGAGAAACAGACATTAACGTGCCTGTAATCAACTAAACTTTAGTAGGAAACGTATAAAATAATATTAGGACTGAATGGGAGGCCGTGAACACACCCCTATCTGACAGTGCCCCAACTTTCCCGCTAATTAACTAAGTCTGTTGCTGTTGTTGAGAACTTGTTGATGAGCGAATCTCGTGTGCTCAGGTGCTTACGCATACTTGATCAGTTGATGGGCAAACATTTGCTATATGTTGTTCTTCAAATTATGATATGATATGGAGTACATTATTGTTCTTGGTCCCTAATATCTTCTCTCTTGGTGGTCTCAAGGTGTGTTTAAATTATTTATTTTAAGCAGGTGGCTTTGCATGTAAGTGGAAAAAAAACTCGATTATCGGATTTGGCATTTTAAGAATCATTAACGATTGGATAAAAATGGGGACCATATTTGGTGAAAGGTACATACAATAAATTCTAACCCAAATTTCCTACTAAAAATTCCCTTGTGCATACTTTTCGTAAACAATAAAAAAATAAGAGAGAAATGCTTTATTTCAACAATAACCAATGCTGCTCAATTACATTGGGTTGCTACATAACATAGCATACTAATCAATAATTAAATACATACATACTTACAACTAAAACACATTGATACATTTCATCTTATATTCATTATAGTATCATAATATTTTTTTTCCTTTGTATCTATTACAATTATGTTTTTTTTTTTCCTTGTTATTTCTTTGTTTATCATAATCTTAGTCCTTCTCTTTCGTAAAACTCGCACTACAAATAGGCACACATACGAATAAACAATAATAGTTTATAGTCTAGTTATACGGAAATTATACGAAGATATACATTATTGTATACACAAAAAAAAATAATACAAAAATAAAATAAATAAATAAAACCATGCCCTAAAACAATAAAGCATGGATTTTCTATTTATTTTTATTTCTGCAGAAATGGGAAAAGGAGGTATTTGAATTAGTTTAGGGAAGAAGCTACACTGGTATTAGATAGCAGGAAATTCCAGAGGCTCAAGGGGCGGCAAGAAAGGAACTTTTAAAGATTTTAGTTTTGTGAGAAAGAAAAACCGGACCGGAAAAACACCCAGAAAACTAACTCTAAATTACATTTTTTAGCAAAATACTTTTAACTACATTTCTCTTTGGAAAATTCCAAACTTTTTATTTTGTGTGTATATTTTAATAATCTATTGACAAAACCTTCAATGCCAGAATATAGTGACAATAGTATTAATAGTTCCTTTCGCCTAGGGCGCAATTTGCCATAAACTTTTATGGAGGGATGATCGTGTTAACTCAGGTAGAGGGACTATCCATCAATGGAGGATGGTTGACTATTTTTGATCAAAGACTAGTTTCCCGAGTCGCTAGGTACATTGTAAAATTGAGAATGCAGTTGAAACTTCTCATGTGATTATAAAAAAAAAAATCTGGTGCGTGCGCGCAACACACAACTTTCACTTACCAACTTACTTAGATTAGAAATTAATGCGTTTTGTTAATTGCCACTTCTCAAATGAACAGAACAGTTTAATTATAACGCATTGGTTTGTCATTAAAGGCGTACGGCGTATGCGTGAGCTCAAGGTGTTTTATGAGTTGACGGAATATTTTTCTTTTTTTCTCCTGTATATGTTTACTTGATTTTCTTCATACATCATATTTAGCCATTTCTTATTTTTAAGCGTGATGAGAGACAGTTAATTTCTCAATATAAACTAAAACAAAGGTACTTTATAGAAAAACAAAAAAAGCCCCTTCCCCATTTAAGCCCCCTCGGAACATTTTAATAATGATAAAGCTTACCTGATATTAAATAACAACTAATTTTCATTAAACATAACGAATTTGATAAAAATCGTTAAAGCCGTTTTTGAGAAAATCGATCAAAAAGGTAAAAAATGGACAAAATTTATTAAGTAAAGTCACCCCTCCTGTTAATCAATTTTGATAAAATTTTTACAGTCATATCTCGGGCATATAAATACATCAAATACCAAGTTTGATCAAAATCATTAAAACCGTTATTGAGTAAATAAAAAAAAAAAAACACGTGAAAATGATACAAAATTTATTAAGTAAAGTCCCCCCTCCGGTTGATCAATTTTGATGAAATTTTTACAGTCATATCTCGGGCATATCAATAGATCAAATACTCAGTTTAATCAAAATCGTTAGAGCCGTTTTTGAGAAAATCGAAAAAAACTTAAAAAGTTATTAAATAAAGTACCCCCTCCCTTTGAGCAAATTTGATGAAATTTTTGCTGTCACATCGCGGGCATATACATACTCTAAATACCCAATTTCAGGTTCGCACGGTTTATAGTTTTTGAGCTAGTCTGTTCACACAGACACACAGACACACACACACACACACAGACCATTTCGCGGGACTTGGTTATTTTGACTCAGGGGACCCCAAAACGTGTATTTCCGTTGAAAACCGGAAGTTGAAAATTTTCACGATCGCAATACTTCCACTTACTATATTTTTCATATATAGGTAAGTGAAAGTAAAAAACAGAAAACAAAAAATTTTTTTAGTTGTTACCATCTTCTTGTCGACGTGCGATAAGTTTTTTTGGATTAAATAATATCGATTTCAAACCCTGCTTAAAATAGTCTATAAATATTATAGATCATAATTATAATAAATATTATAAATCAAACCCTGCTTAAAATAGTTTACAAATAAATATTAAAATAATAAATAAATAAAAAATATTTCTAAACTAAAATTAGTTAAAATATAATTTTATTACAATTATAATTTCATCATTTATTTGAAACTCTAATTTGCAAGGGTATTACCTTTATTCCTCTTTTACGTAGGAAAGTAATTTAAAAACCAAATTATTTAAAATCTCCCGTTATATATCCTTATTTCGGCCAAATCCCTCCCCCTGTTGCTGAGGTAGGCAAGAAAGGATTTCCTCCGTGTAGCGATCGGAATACCCAATGAGGCGAGGCACAGCGAGTAGTGTGAGTGGATGGATGTAGGTTCTTCGGCCCTTATCGAAGGTCGCTGGTCACTGTCGGAAAGCGATTACCTGACTTGAATGTTATCTAAATCTGTTTGGTAAGGTCAAGGGAAGGTGTTCAGGTCGTAAGGTTCGTTATCTGAAACCAGGGGAGTTGTATTTCACTTCCAGTTATACTTATTGGATTATATATTTTCATGGATATTGTTGTTGTGAGGTAACAGGTAACTTGGAATAGCTGTGTTTTTTTTTTCATAGAATAATATTGTTTTTTAAACGTTATTCAATGTTAACTCGAGTTATTTTATTAACATAGCTAACTTAAACTGTATAATGTATATTATTTTATAACAGTTTACATCTGCTCGCTATCTTCGCTATATAGATAGATATAAAAAACAATTTTAAAAATAAATGCTGTGCCTCTAATGATGTGGATTTCGGTAGTAGGGTAAACCGTATAGTTATTGACACCGTTAAGACTACATTTCTGTGGTGATTTAAAAAAAAAAAAAACAACTTTTTATGAAGAGATCAAATTGAAACTGCCTATAGCTCTTCTTATCTATCCTTATAAAGACTCAAGAGGGTTTTTTGGGAAAAAAGTTCAATAGTTTTACCATATGGCAATATTTATTGTTAAAAGTGCTAACACTAGTTATTGACACCCCGTGGATTTAATTATGAAATCTTCCCTATGGTTACTTTGTTAAAGTCTTTCTTCATAGATGACTTAGAGGACCTTTCAAACATTAGATTCATGTATATCTTGAAATAAAATTATGTTCACTTATTTGTTTAAGTTAAACTGTATGGCTTACCCTAACATCTTTTAGCAAAAATGAGAGCTGAGCGTTATCTCTTTCAACCGCCGTATTTTTCTCCTCGATTATTGTTTGTATATTATCCACTTTATTGAGGCTAATTCACTTGTGATATTAAAAAAACGATGTCCCATGGTCCTCTAAGACGAGGGTTAACAAATAACTTCTACTAGGTACTGCCATATCTTAAATATGATGACCTAAATCTTTGGTAAAATTTATCTCTTAACTTGATAGGCAACACAATCCCTGACAAAAGTATGCTGCCGAAGAAACATAATGGAAAAAATAGCATTAAGAATTACCAATAAAATTAAAAGTGTAATAAAAATGTTCGGTTATATATATCTAGGGGGTGGGGGGAGAATTATTGTTATTTAAAAACCGTTTAGAGAAAATAGTTGAGTACTACATATGAAGGTAATTGTCTTGAAATGTGTGGAACGAGACGGTAGCTGATAATGTAAAGGGTGAAGTTGAAGATTAAAGTTGGTAGCATTAATATTAAAGTCTTTGTCAAATGCAGTAGTCTCATATATTTTATAGGAAATGTATATTAGGATGGAATATGCAACGGAAGGGTAGGAATTGCGGGTTTGGAAAATATAAGGAGGCGGATGGAATCGGACAGTATGATATATGAAGGAAGGAAACTTTTCGAGAGCCACTTCAGCTCTCGATATTGGCATGTGTGGGGGTCCGTAAGGATCTCGAAGAAAACTATTCTTACATTTTTTTTTTTTTTGGCTGAGATTTTATTTTAAATAATTCTTTTAAAATGCCCGGGCTAGTAATAGAGCAGTATAGCGATAATTATAAATAATAATTAACGGTTCAAAAACGAAATTGAAGATAAGGATATGTCAAAGGCGGGAAATTTTTCGGTAGTAAAATTACTTCTTTCCCAAAATTTAAAAAATTAGAATTTACAAAACTATAATTCTTCCGACGGTTCTTTACGGATGTGCAGATGGTCGCTTACAGGAAAGGAAGAGCAACGCCTTAAGGTCATTGAAAATAAAATACTGCGTAGAATATTAGGGCCGAACAAGGATAATTCAACTAGAGAATTCAGACGGCTACAAAATGCAAAATTGGTTTTGGGTTTATGTCATTCATTTATTTATTCTTGGATAATATAAAACCTCGAACATTAAAAGAATTCGACAGCTATCCAGAACGAACCTTTCAAGTGACAAGTGCGTTACCCCATAGGCAACGGCGGCCTCTCACCTATCTTGATTATTTTTTTTTAAAGGTTCCTGGTTATTTTATTTTATATATATATATATATATATATATATATATATATATATATATATTAATTCTAGGGCCCATTGGCGGGAACGGCAAAAATACCTGTACAATATTTTTCTATCTAACACCCCCAAATTTTCATTGAGATCCATGAGAGGTTGACCCTTGTCCTCCATATTTTAGTCAAAATACAATTGAGGATGATATAATTATATATATTATAGATATAATGATATAATTATATTAATCAGGACATCTACATAATTGGCTTCCAAAATAATGGCAAGAACCATTCTTTAGAGATGTATGTTAATTTGCTTAATAATCGCAGTTATTTATACCTATTAAATTTTTTTCTGATAACGAATATTTTGATATATATTACAACAAATAATTTTTATTATGATTTCGAGAGGTTATATATAATATCCTTCCGTGCTACTTTTCGCCTTAATGATTGACACCGAATTGTTTGCACGCATGCTTGCTACGATATTACGTAACTTCGGTTCTTTATTTTTATCGCGATTAAAAGAGATTATATGGAGATATAAGTTTAATGAATTATTTTTTTTTTTTTTTTTATACATATAGAAAATATTTATTCCCATTCCAGTAACTATTACTGTTATCGATGATAATATCTCAGAAAATATAATAGAGAAGTTGCAATTAAGAAAATTCCTGGGATTTTTCTTTTTTAATTCCGGGCTTATGAAAAATTAAATTTTCATAATCACTCCATCGTTGAGGGAAATTGCCCAAGGGACTGGGGAAACTGATAAAATGAAAATTATTAAATATGCATTGCTCTTATCTGGGCTAGGGGGGGGGGGAGGTAATTCAACTCATTGATAGCTATTTTCTCTCTGGCACGGGTTCAATTTTCTCTCTTTTCCGGTCTGAATGAATTGATTATTTTTTACTGAATTTTCTCTTGTATTTCTCTGATACTTTTCGGTTCCATTTTTTTCTTTTTTTTTTAATTTTAATAAACATGTGTTATTATGACAGTGACATTTAAGTAACATTTTCAAAGATTTTGCAGTCTTATCAAGTGTTCCGTAAGTCCATTACAAATCCGATTTCACACAAGACTTGCCACGGTTTCTGCGATTTCTATTTCTGATATTGCTTTACTTTTACCTAGCAAAAATAAAAAATGGAATTTAATAGTTAAAGCATTGAAGAGGTTATTATCACTCTTTAACTTTGAAGCTTTCTAATCGTTTTTCACAAAAATATTTTATGATTTTTTTTTTTTTTTATATTCTGGTAGTTTTTATTTCTCACATTCACTTTCTAGAATAAATCGTTTTAATTTAAACTAGTCCGACTTGCAAATTACATACTTTTAACTAATTAATGTATAAAAAAATAAAATGTTTGATTAATGCCTGACCTTGAACTGCAATAATCCATGGATCGTGACCGATTTGTCGTTGCCCTTGAACCAACCAGCTTATGATTTTAGTAGAGCAGTCCTCCACAGTTATATGATGCGGAATAAATCTTTTAATGTAGTTTTCTAGGTGAAAGGTGTAATTGTCTCTATAATCGCGCATATAAAAACCTGTTTTAACTATAGTGCCATCAATTTATTATTATAAAATGAATGTATCGTGTACATTTTTTTTTGTAAACGTAATACGTACTTTTTTGTAATCGTATTATGTTTTCTTAATTAAGTTATTTCAACTTTTCCTTAACTAAAATTTACTCATTTTTGCAGGTATGTTGGTGTTGTCGTCTAGCGTTAAGGATAAATTTTATCGTGGTGAGTAAAATTTTTTAAACGCGCATTTAGTATTATTTTTTATAAAGATTTTTATTAAGTACGTACAATGTGTACGCCTTCGAATTTTGTTTGTTTATTATCTAGTTTTTTCTTCATTGAGGTAATGAATGAATGGCCTCACAAGTTATTGTTTTTCGTGGTATACTTCTTTCATCCCAGTGAATTAGTGGTTAATTCTCATTTAGCCCATACTTTTGCTATGGACACTGTTTCTTCGTACTAAATACGTATATGAAGTATATATATATAATTTGTATTAAATCTTTTGTAATCGGTCGTTAAACAATTATTGAACTCTAATTTATTCCATTACTGATAAAATCCATTTAGTTTGCCTGATGACGTAATACGTAGCTGCTTTTTTGATATTTCTACAAAATTTCTAAGTTTGATATTGAAAAGCTGATTTGATACCGATACTGTTATAAATTATAAATATATATATATATATATATATATACCTATATTGATTCATATGTCTGTACTAAGGTAGCAAAACGTCATATTTCACTTTTTTCTTTTATTTTAGGAGACAATATTTTGCTGGCTTTATATTTCTCCGAAACTGCTATAAGAAGAAATGTGTCATTTCGCCACTTAATAAAAAAATGGGAATAATGAATGAAATTCTAGAATGTGGAGAAACTTGATTTTATATTAAAAGTGACATGCCATTTTATAATCAGGACATATTTTTTTAAAATTTGATATTGAATTATTCATGCAATATTCCATCAATTTTTTAGAATTATTGCCGATGAGGACAAATACATTGTAGTTTTTTTGCTTTGTTTTTTATTCTTTTGCCCAACAAAACTATCCTGATTTCTCGTTGCTCTTCGCCAAGAAAGGCGATTATGAAACGTGTCGCAATCCTGATAGCACTTTACCATTTGGTAAGAATTTGTTCAGTGACCTAGTTTTCCCTCTTAGGTTTCGAGTTCACTATGGGTTTCAATGACTCTGTTATGTGAAATAGATTTTTATCGTGATGAATTATTAATTAATATTATTGTTATGTGATTAATTCGATAAGGTAATTTTTTATTTCTTGTTTCTTTTTTAAATATATAATATATATATATATATATATATATATATATATATATATATATATATATATATATATATATATATATGTGTGTGTTTTATTATGCTTTTGCCCTATTAAATTAAATGCTTTATTTTAAATTTTATATTTAATTTTAATTTTGAATAAGACATTTCATTCTTTTTAGTTTAAAATATCAAATATTTTAACTAAATTTTTTTTTTTTTAATTTATACTTATTGGATGTCTTCAAATACTGAAAGTCGGAAATAAAAATTGGAAAATAAAAATAAAACATTCATCGAAAAAATTACATGAAATCATTTTTAATTTTAAAGGCGATAGAGGTTAAAATCAAGGAAGAAATCTATTGTTATATTTATTTTATATCTAAATTTTTATTAGCAATATTTGTTACATTATGTTTATTTGTGTATAGACTTATATATAAACATTTATTTGATGTTCCCTTTTCCTTTATCCTATATAATAAAATTCCTGTAGGATTTTTTTTTTTTTTTTTTTTTTCTGCTGAATCTTGAGGGCCGGTGGATATTCTTCCTTTTTTCGTTAGAGCGAGCATATTGCCTTTCATTGGGATTAAAAAGTAATCCTTTCAGAACAAACTCATTACGTTAAAGTAGATTTTTTTTTCATCTGGCATTTATATGTAATAAATGCCTAAATCTATAATTTATATATATACAACAATTTGACTATAAATTATAGATTCTATTACTATGTGTTTTTTTATTATTTCAGGTTATTTATACATCCATTATACATACAGTATGGACTCCACAGAACAGAATACAGTCCACAAGAAAGCAATGAGCAGTTGAGTGGTGGGAAACGTTTAATAAGCTATGACGTAACATTTTTAAAAAGATGTTTATAAAAAAACTAAAGATACTTGAAAATGGACAAAGGTCCGAAAATTTGTAGTTATAAGGGAAAAATAAAAAGGACAGTTGAATAGACGTTGGGTGTATAAATAACCTGAAATTATAAAAAAATACGAAGTAATAAAAAATAGAACATCCAAAGAGATTGATGAAAAAAAACAAGAAGAGGAAAATATATATAGATTATATGTTAATTTTTATTCATGAGAAAACTGTAATATATTGAAACACAAATATTGTATATAAATCGAATATTAAAGGGGAGATTCTAGGACCCATAAGAGCCTCGGTACTTACGGATGGAACTAACTGGTGATAGTTTTATCCCCATTTCTTTTTTATAACCTGTCACTAATGCATTTATAGAAATTTTAATACCTCATACTAATATCTTTAAAGGACTCAGACAATTACAAATTTGTATTAACTACCTCGTTTCTATATTTATGAAAACTTTACCGAGCGGTTTATCGTTGTCCCAATGTAACTGAAAAGAACGCGTTGGGGGTTTGTATATCGCTTTTGAGAGTGCGAAGCGAACGGAGATCGAAAGCTGAGATCTAATGAAGGTCATAAAAGTCCTCTTTTTAATTGAAAAGGGTTTGCTGGGAGTTGTTAAAGAAGTAAATCAACTAATCAAAATGAAATACATTAATATTCGGAAATTCTCATTACGCAAATTTGCATAAAAATTACAAAAAATAAAATAAAAATAAATATGAAAATAGTACAACGTTACAGGTATGTACAACCATAGGGAAGCAAGATGATCGTGATATTATTATTATGAGGGTGGGTTGCAATCCGCTATAATAAAATTTTCAATCGAACAAAAAATAATGAATTGGTACATAGAATATAAAAAAAATTCTCAAGTTGTATGATATTTTACTAACACTAAATTATGTTAGGATTTTCATTTTTCATCTCCGTCTACTTATTTATATATATATTTATATATTTTATTAAATCTTTGATTTGTTACAATTTTTTGTTTATTAGTTGAATTTCTATTGAAGTATTTTTAAAAATATTAAATAATTTTTGTTATTTCTAGTCGTTGCAGAGTTATTTTAGTGATAAACTTTTAGAACGATAGCATTACTATTTGTCTTGAGGAAACTTGTTGACAGAAGACCTGAGCGTCCGGAAATCGCATATATTGATCAACTGATGCTCTATTGTTGATAGTTTGTTGATTCTAAGCCAACAGAATAAGGTTTGTCGATAGTGGGGATTTTCGAAATAATTGTAATCTAATTATGGGCTGTGTGTGAAATGAAATTAATTAAAGCATATAAAATTATATTCACATGCCTAAGCATAAATAAATCATTTATTTTTTTTTCTTTCTTTCTTTTTTTTTTTTTTGCCATTTTCTGTGGGGCTATAAAGGAGGTAATATCCCAAATCGCAATCCACTCATAATATGTCTCGTCACCTGTGGTGTAGTGGTTAGCAAAAAACCTACTGCACAAAAGATTGCGGGTTGCTTGCCCGCGAGGTTTTGCTTTAATGGGATCTTGCGATCCTTAATGGGAGTAAAAAATCCTTAGCTATGCCATCCTTCGTAGGAAGGGTAAAAAGGAGATCCCGAGCCTGTGCGATGTCAGTTGCTCGTTAAAGACCCGTAATCTAAAATCCCTGGATATGCGAAACTAATGACACTGTAGCATCGTCCTATTAGCTATAGTAGCACTAAGAGACGTATATTATTCATTTGATACTTGATACTTAATCACTTACTGTAAAATAACCTAGGTGATGTCAGACGTTACTAAAAATGAACTTACTGTCCAAATTTAGAAAAGACACTTTTACTTTTATTATTTCTCAAAGCCATTTTTTTTGTCGGTACGCCATAACTTCCATAATACTTCATCAAATTTCATGAATGAGGCATCATTTTAAAGCTTTCCTTAACCGCTACACCGAAAAAAAAAACTAATCACTCATTTCGCCTTTGATTGAAAGTTATAAGCCGCGGTTTTGGTAAGACAGGTTTGGTAGTAGAGGTTTTAAAAAAATAGTGTCAATATTTTCAGGGTTTCAAGGAGAACATTTTCGGTCATATACATTTGTTCGATTAACCCCTGCGTTTGCGAGTTGTAAGCGAAAAACTGCAATTCTCAGCGAAAATGGTCGCCGGGCTTTTTCGAAGGTGTCATTTTTTTCAGTTGTCGAGGGGAATATTTTTGGTTATATATACTTTTCCGATTTTCGCAGTCGTTTGCGAGTTAAAAACAAAAACTTGCGATATCAGTCAATAGAATCGGCGCACTTGCTTTCCGCGAAACTGTTATGTGTATTTAAGTATTCCATCTTCGAACCTGATAAAAAAGGAATGGGATATTTGAGTTTCGAAAAATTAATAATCTACAATTTAAACACATCTATCCTTTACTTCAACGTACATCTATGCCCATGACGCACTATACGATACTAAATATAGGGTGTGTACTTTAATTAAGAGAGATTTAATGCTTCGCATTCGCACGGGTCAGCTAGTCTTAAATTAATAAAAAGTTATATATTTAATGTTTATTTAATATAATTTTATGTAGCTATCTATGATTCGATATCATGATTCCTATATATCGTGTTAAAGGACACAATACGAACGAATTGTAGAATTGAAAAAATTGAAAAAGAAAAAAAAGGTTTACAAGCTCTTAGAAAGAGTTGTATTATTGGCTGAAGGTCGGAGGTCGAAAGAACGAAAGGGCTTTGAAATATATCACCCAGCGTTCTCTCCCATGGTCTCTGCTAAATCAGTGCCAGGCCATTTCACACTACGTCGCCTCTCTATTTATGAGTGAAAATATTCTTCCAAAGCCCTCTATTATTCCTGTTATCGCTAGCATTTATCTATAGCTATTGTTGATTTTTTTTTAAGTTCTATTTATAGTACTTCATTTTATTTTTATGCCGATTTTCGTGATTCTAACACAACTCCCTAACTTCTACTGTTTGTTGTAGTTTTTTTTCTGTTACTTTTTACGCGTCAGTATATAGCCAACCTTCTTTCAGTAGCTTATTCCGTATTTTCTGTGAAATGTTAGACATTCAACTATAAAACTGAATGTATTTCAAGTGACCATGCTAAAGGATTCATCCTCAATTCTTTCCTTAAAATGTAATAAAAATTTATTAAACAAAATTTAATAATACAAAAATTATGATAATTAAAGTAATATTGACGTGTTAAGAATCGAAATATCAATTAATCAGTAGGACGATCTCAGTACAAGAAAGCCTGCCCACCAACGACTAGGTGGTGTCTCTAAGGGCAAGTCGCAGTCCTGAAGGGATCAAGGGAATTTAAAACCCTATTAAGACAAAAGGATAGCTCCGTCTTGGAACACATTCTACTTAATATTTCTTAATGATCTGGTTTTTTAAATTTTTTTTTTCCGTGCTGCTTAAGTCACGAGCTGGAGACGTGATTTCATGCATAAAAATATATTGTGTCTAGTTCATAATTGGATAAAATATGAGTATTTATTGTTACACAATTATGACTTTTGACGTGTTCTATTGGAACCGATTTGGTGGGTGGACTTATTATTTTAGTACCATTTGAATATTAATTTAGGCTTTCGTAACACAATATAATCTAAAATAAAAACCTTAATGCACAAAGCCACGTTAGAAATGAGGTAGATAATTCTTAATGATAAGCCTAAAAACACTCAACCATCAATTTTTCCCTTTATTAATTATTCAAGACTCAGTCTCACTTTATTAGAGACTGAGTGTGCCCCCGAAGGGTCTCCTTGTTCCTGAGTCGACCCACGGCTCCTGTAAAAGTACCTCTCACAGCCGTATTCGAACCCGCGAAAAGGTACTGTACTACTATGCTCAAAGTAATACTTCACGGAGCTCTCTCCCTCTTATTGAATTTTTAATAAGGCAGGAGGGAAAAAGAAAAAAAAAATCTATAATGGGTCACTCGGATTGTCTGTCGTACAAGTACTTGGCGAAGTTGGGAGGATCGAACTAGCTAATTTAATGGACACGCTCGAATAAGCCGCAAAGCAATTAGAAGAAAAAGACTAACTACTACAATAATTAGTCTGTGACGTTTCAACTCATTAAAACTTCCACAACTCTTCATTCCAAGACGGGCACTAATTTCATTGAAAAAGTTCCTGTTTTGCATAGAAATGGCTTCGTTATTGAACACCAAAAGAAGGGAGGAGGATTAAAAGCTTAAAAAATAGTTTTTGAACAGAATCCAGGGTATTGTCGTTCTTTAAAACTTAATTGAGATCGATGAATCTTTCTTTTTATTTATCATAAGTTTTTAATAATCTTAAGTTTTGAATTTGTAGTCTTAACAATTTCGACACATTCGATTTTCTTGGATACTCTCTCATTACTCTCTAACGGACATGTTTACACCTTCCTCCGCTCTCTGGCGATTACTGCTGAAGTTGTTCTAAATACCTTCACTTAGATGTTTTATTGTGCAAATCCCCCCTTGTTTTGTACCGATCATTGAAATTATATCATCATTATCGTGTTTCCTTATTTTTCTAATAATAAATCATGTGCATATAGATAAAAAAAAAGAACAAAAATTAAAGAATAAACTGTATACACACACACACACACACACACACACACATATATATCATCTACATTATTAAGAATATAAAAGCATTTAGATTTAATGATAGTAAAAAAGTCGAACAAAAGTAATCTTCTTATGAAAATATATATAAATAGAAAAACAAGAAAGAAAAAACAATTAATGAGAAAAGTATATAGGCGCTTAAAAAAGGCTACTTAAAATGAATAGGATTTTTAATTTTGAGTTGTACTTTTTTAACTTAAATAGCATCTGCTTGGCAAGTAAGGAGATAAAGTATGGGGTGGAATTTAAATGAGGGCGGAAAAGGGGTATGGCGGATTGTAAGATGGGGGAATTTCCTCGCGGGTAATGGAACGGGCGAGAAAGGATCGTTCGAATATTTTTCTTTCTTTAAGAACGAAGAACAAAGGTCGTAAGGGCCCTTGAGTGAGCTTAGGACTTGAATTTTAGGAGGCTGTGGATGTAGGAAGGAGCTGAGGAAAAATCGACTCCGAACGGATGGGAAGAGCCATTTAAGTTCGCCATGAAGGTTGGACATATGAGACCGTATTTGGGGACCGAAGACAAATCTTAAACGGCAGGCCAAGTACTTTCTAAAGGCAAACCACACAACTATATCCAAGAGGAGGAAAACAAGTGAGGAAACGAAGAGCTGACGGATATCTCTTGGGAAAAAAAGTTGGATGAAATGATTTTAGGGTACCGATTGTCCTTATGCAATATGTTTGGCAATAGGGGTTTCCAAGACAGGGATTGGTCAATTATGATAAATTGCTAACGAACTAAATTTTATACATTTATGAAGATTTTAAGTCAAGATTACTTTACTATCTCAAGGAATTTCTTACATTTAGAGTTCGGTATTCTGAATATTGAAAACTGTATACGAAAATTGCTTTTTTTTTTTTTATCTATCTGGCCATGATAGCTAGTCAAGATTACTATCAACTAAACGGAGCCAAGATTTACAAAAAAGCAAGTTGCCCGATACCACTCGACCAAAGCCGATCTGTTTACCTTTGATGGATCAACACATCCTGAGAGACCCGACAGTTGAGACAGCATCGACCGATTCTCTTTCATCTTCGGACTTCAAAAGGACTAGTCGCTAATCTACGTGACCAGCCAGTCTTTTCAAACGGTCTACTGTTGTTGCTATTTATAACTCTCCGAACAATAGCACGATTTCTCAATCGTTTTTCTTTTCATATTTTCATTTTTGGTGGTTGCTTAAATTTAAATCTCACCTGCTTAATGTTATTGTGTCAAATTTTTTAATTTCTTAGTAGCTAACTTGTAATATAACTTACAAAAAAAGCTCTATAATGCCGGTAAGCAATTCAACCTAAGCTCATTAGGACAAAAACCAATATAAATCACAAATTGTACCAGCAAAATACAAGGATCCAAACAAAAGCAGTTCCAGGATAAACGTACCGTTATTTTTAATGTATTTTTTTTTTTTAATAAACTAGATCATACAAGCCCATTAGCCCTGCGTTGCTTGTTTATTAGAGTATCTTGATAATGTTGAACTGTACATACCAATAAAAATGCTTACCTAATTTCGCTCTTACTTTGAATCTATTTCGGAGAAGAAATATATGCATCTGATGCGACGGTTCTGCTAGGATATATTTGATTCTCTGTGGCAGAAGAAAGTTTGAATTTCGCCTTTTGATGAAGTTCGGATGAAGATGTGTTAGTCTTCTGAATTTAATATGGACCCCTTTATTCTTTAGAGACAGGATTTGAAATTCAAGGCAGTCCGGAACTAAATTACAGCAGGATAGTGTTAGGTAGACTAAGACCCTTCCTAAGGGATTATCCAGCCAGGTCACGTTGTCAAAGTTGGTGTGGAGGGAGAGAGATGCTCGCATGAGGTGTTGAGGGGCAAAGGTGACTCAGGAGGCAGATATGGAAAAAAAGGACATCAAAGGAGGGCCCGAAATCTTCTTCGAAAGGCATGTTATCACATATTGCATTTTTATATATTTTATAATAATATGGCGTAATTATTTTTTAAAAATTATTTTGTCTTTACCAGCTACCTAAAATTATTAAAATAACATTTATGATTTATGATGAGCCTGTATGATGTCAGGTACTTTTCAAAGATCCTTATCCTAATTATACCTGGATAGGCAAAATTTAGGACTCCCACCCACTGTAGCACAAAGAGACGTTAAACAAAGAAACAAACATTTATGATTTTTTTCATTGAAATGTGGAATGTTTCCACCGTTTTTCCTATGAGATCAATTCATCTCATTTATACGATTTATTTACAGCGTTGTGAGAAAATCGTTTCGTCCTTGTAAAATTGTTAGTAGAATTTACCGGTTATTAGTTTCGTATTTATGTTTATTTATTTCAAGTTTTGTTATGATATTTCTTGGCACATTATTTTTACTTTTTATTTTTATTTTGTATACAAGTATATGCAAAGGTTATTAAGTTATTTGATATGTTTATATATGTATAACTGTAAATATGTGTATACATATTTATAAATATATACATTTTTATGCTAAATATCAGATTTTCTCAATCAAGTTAAGGTTCGCTAAAGATTCTCAAATTAGAGAAATAATATTTTTTATTCCGTTTGCAAAAAAAAGGATATATTCTTTAATATAAGGATATATATAACTAAGCAATAATTACTAATGTTCAGTGAATTAGTAATGTCAGTGAATCATTGTAATATATAATAATGTTGATGAAAACATATGCAGATTAGGGACAGGATTTATGTATATAATGTATAGTCTTTTTGACAGCATGTCACAAGCTTCATGAGATTACTGAGCAAGTACAGTTTCTTTTATTTAAGTTTTAAGTTTGGCGTGTTACATATTTATACTACATATTAGACCATTTATACTTAGCGAATAATTTTGGCATGATTTTTTTTTTTTTTTTTCACACTTTATTTTTATTCTCATCTATCTAAATCCTTCATGTATTTACTATCATAATTTATTTCTCGGCCATTGTATGTGGTAACATTACGGTGAAGTATTGTATCATGTTAAGATTAAAAGATACCTCCCGAAGTACCTCCCGAGATAAGGATGGAAGAGGGCAATCAATATAAGATGTAAGAGAAAACGGCCCCTGAGAGATTTTCCGAATCCCGAGGGGCTGAGATACTAAATGGAATCTTCTTCGCACTTATGATGGGGTAATCTTTTATCGATTCTGGATTATTGTCTTAAGGTATAATATCTTAGAAATAATTTAAAATAAATAAATAAATATAAACTCGATAATAAAGAGAAAATGAGTTCAACAAGTTTTCTTTTATTTATATTTGGTATTTCTATGGCTTTCTTACTTTTGGAGATGCTATTGACTTCAGAAGAACTTCAAGTTGAGGCTAAATCTTTCGGTGACCCCGTTATTTATATTTAAGAAGTTTTAAAGGTCTTAACCTTTTTTTCAATATTTTATTTCTCTTCTTTTATTTTTAACATCATCTGTTTTTTCTAACGTCTATTCATAATACTTTTTTTTTTTTCAAACTTCTGTAGTCAATATTTCAAATACAAAAATGAATTTTACTTACATTAAATATACATTATTTATTTAAAAAAATGTAATTAAAATGCATTAGTAATGAACAGAAAAGATAAAAAATGAAATAAATAAAATTGTTGAAAAAGGCCAAATATTTTAAAAACAAATCCTTATTATGTAGGCATATTAATCTTATGCCTTCTTTTTTTAACTTTTTTTATCAATTTATGAGTGACAAATAAAAACTTATGTGCTGGGGCTAAAGAACTTATGATAAAATGATTTTAAGATTTCAACAATTTGTTGGAATATTTTTAGTCTGCAATATATCAATCGATTCGTTTTTATTGAATAAAAAAAGAAAATATGGGTCTGATTGTATTGAGATAGTTTGAATGATAAATAATAAATCAACTAAATAAATGAACAATTGAATAATATATCATGAAAACCATTTTCGCTTCATTTAAAATTTTCCCAACAAATTTTAATTAAGGAAAATCTACTAAGCAAAAGACTCCAAAATAACAATTTCATAGAAATAAAAAATTCCAATTCTTGTACTGGATTTCCCTGGAGGATTATCCCAGCAATTCGTTAAAACATTGATGATGCCTCAGGATTTTCTGCATGTTCCACACTCCTTAATCCATTAGAGAAATAATTTTCTTAATCTCCAAAATCTCTATATCGACAATTAGATTCATCTGTAAGGAATTAGATAACAAAAAATCTTCCAAAGTTTCTATTTCTTATCTCTTCTTCTGATTTTTATCTTTTATATTTATTATTGGAGAAAATATTGAGCGAAAAGTTTTTATCTTTTGGGTCGCTATGAGAATTCGTATTTCAGAATTACGTGAGGTATCAAAAACGTTGATGATGTTCCAAGAGGCGTTAAAAAAAATTATATTTACACTTCGCTCCAAAGACCAGTACAAATTTTATACCATTCTACTGATAATATAGCCTCATACATACCATTATTCTTTAAACCTAATGCTTACTTACTGAAATAACATTCTATGTCTGAATGCAGGAATAATGATTTTTTGCATGTATAGTTGGATATAAAATACGTTCACATATATTTTTGGGCAAATAAAAAGTCTTTATTTGTTTTTTCGCACATCGGAAAACTTATGTTCAAATTGTTATTGCGATCAGATTTTTGTTTTTTCATACTCATAACTTCAATTTTTGTCGGAAGATCATGTGGTCACGTAAGTCTTATCACGCCGTCGGTATCTTAATTGACCCGCTTGTTTCTCTGCATGTTTCTTTTCTAACTGTATTATTTTCTTCTTTTATTATTTATTCCAGATATGTAGACTTGTCCAGGGAACAGAACACAAAAAATGTGTTGTTTTTTTTTTTTGTGTCTTGTTCCTTTTGAGGTTAATCGTGAGCATTTAAAACAAGCACCCTCTGTCTATGAAACTGACTTTGTTACAAAAAAGAAAATTACTCAAAATTATTCAAATATTTAGAGGTAGCAAAAATAAGGTTATAGTATTGTAAATGTGATCTGCAATGGTCTGATACCAGTGACCATTATACATGAATAGTGCGGGGGTTGTAAGAGACATCCTCAACATACAATAGAGTACAAAAGCTTAACTGTAGAGTTTGGAGTAGGTATGTTCTCATACGCTCGAAACAGATATATTTTCTGTTAAAATAAAAATAAATGAATATATATTTGGACCTCATTTTTATATAAAAAAAATTATCTGAATTAAATCTCATTATTGTTGAAATCACAATGATAGTTTTAAAATATTTACTATGAAAACTCGAAATGACCAATTAATGTTTTAGTTTATTTATGATTATAAAGGCCTGTTTCATGGTTGTTTTTAGAAGGAAGTTTGGAACAAAACGTTGCTTCCCTTCTCCAAATAAACCTGTTTACGGTTGTGTTTTTTTAATTAACCGGTTACTAAATATCCTATTTAAATTGCATAACAGTAGTAAGATTCAATTATATATTCTTACACTTGACCAGTGTAGTATTTTTTTTTTTTCTCAAAGAATTGAATTATCTCTTTAACAGTCACGAACATTGCTTTGTTGCTTTTCAAATAGCCACAAACATTGCTCTGTTGCTCGTTACATGACCCCCTGCTATCTACATTTCGCTATGATTCTTTCCCCTGACCTCATTCTTCTTCATAATTTTCCAAAACCTTCTCCTATGAAAAAAAAAGTGCTTTCTTGAAATAATATTTTGGCAAGATTGTCTTCTTTTTCCACGTGCCTTCATTGTTTATTATGTACATGAATTTTCCGAGCGAGTGTAGAACTATATTCACAATTTGCAGCTCATACTGTTTTTATTTTTTAGTATTTTTTATGTGTTCACGATGATCTTTCTTAATGGACCATACCCAGGAATAGTTTTCCTCTTTCTAATTTTAAATACGCCTCCCTAACTCATTCAAAAATACAATGAAAGAGATTCCCGCTTGTTCTATGCTTCACAGTTGCTATGTATAAACTCCGAGGTCAAGCCGTTTCTTAGGATGGTACTAAAGAAGTCGGAATTGCCCAAGGCGGAGGAGGTCGCAGTGATGTATGGAACCCTACGGAACCCGGGGGCGGTTCCAGGATCGTTACTGGAGAGTTCTCCAGCCCCTGCTCCAGTAATTACTTCTTGTCGAGTGCCCTCCTCCTTTGTCTCTCTTCCCTTGTACAACACTCCCTTTATCCTCTATTTATCTTGTTCCTAACAGCTAGGGGGTAGGTGCGACACGAAGCAGGAAGAGTTGGAGTATACTTCGAAGGTGATACTTCCTCTTGACTTGATGTCTGTAATTCGATATAACGAGAGAAGTTGTAATGCTTTAACTGGTCCTCAACTTATCTCTTCATTAACCTAATTTCGTTTTACGAGGGATCTGTATTGTCGAAATTTTTGGTTTAGTTTATTGGCCCATTTCATCGCACAACCAATAGACCCAAAATAATTGCCAACCCTTGGTTTTTTTTCTCTATTAGTACATAATTAATGTCGAATGATTGAGACATCGTTCTGAAAATTATACCAGCAATGGAGAACTATTTAAATAATAATGCTTTAAAACGTCGTTTTTATGCTTTATGACCACTATTTACTTTTATTTTTACTTTCACTTTCCTTTATATGAAATATATAGTAAGGAAAGTATTGCGATCGTAAAAAAATTCGACTTCCGGTTTTCAACGGAAATACACGTTTTGGGTTCCCCTGAGTCCAAATGACCAAGTCCCGCGAAATGTTCCGTGTGTGTGTGTGTGTGTGTGTGTGTGTGTGTGTGTGTGTGTGTGTGTGTGTGTGTGTGTGTGTGTTTGTGAACAGACTAGTTCAAAAACTATAGGCCGTACAAAGCTGAAATTGGGTATTTGGTGTATGTATATGCCAGCGATGTGACAGCGAAAATTTCATCAAAATTGGTCAAACAGAGGGGGTGCTAAACTTAAAGAACTTTGTCTATTTTTTACGTTTTTCTCGATTTTTTCAAAAACGGCTCTAACGATTTTGACCAAACTTGGTTTTTGGTTGTATGTATATGCCCGCGATATGGCAGTCAAAATTTCATCAAAATTTATCAATTGGAGGGGGCACTTCTTAGTAATAAATTTTGTCTCATTTTCGCGTGTTTTTTTTTTTTCTTTTTTTTTTTTTACTCAAAACTTAACGATGTTGATCGTTTAATTTTACTAGCCGTATTATGAAAAAAAACTTTTATTTATTAATAAAAAGATCAATTTTACTTAAGAGAGTAAATACGTGATGCTCAAATTTTTTATGCATCGCAGGTGTGTAAGAATATGGTGTAAGATAATATTCTATAATTAATATAGAAATATTTTAGTCTAGAAACTTTTGTTCCATAATTTTTTTTAAATAATATAAAGCGATTTTAGAAGAACAGTAATCGTTCTTGATTTCCAGAAAGGCATAAGAGACGTAAATACACCTATCAATTCACCTTCACGGTGAATTTGCAAAAAGCAACTTGTAGTAAAAAACAAGCAAGCAGTAAAAAAAACTCTCCTGTTGATGAAATTAGTCCCTTCATAAATAAATTAGCAATAATATATCGAAAAGTGCTGAGAACTACCAATTTTTGCTCTACAGATACTCTATAACTACGGGAGATATACAAATATAAGTATATACTTAAATGTGGAAAAATGTGTGAAGTTGAGCATTGGCCTTTACATATTATCAAAACACGTCGATTTCTAATCTAAGTAAGGTTCGTAAGTGAAAGTTGTGTGTTGCGCGCATCGCACCAGATTTTATTTTTTATTGACTAGCTATTTGGCCACCTGGGCCTGGCTAAAAAAAAACCTTTTTTTACAGTTTAGGTTTTTAATCTATCTAGGAATGAAAAGGCTGTAGTTTACTTATTAACCTTTGAATAAGAATAATTATCATCACCTGATAATACATAATCGTTTTAAGGTTTATCAAAATATTTACTTATAAATAGGACTATTATCCCCTCATAATCGCCACTGGTGTTAGCAAGTAGCAAAGTAACTTTTGGTTCCACATTTCGTTCCAAAAATTTAATCTTGTAATCAGGCCTCCAGGTAACAGGTATTAAGATAACAGGCATCCTGATAATAAGTTTATTTTGGTGAATGGTTGCCTGCATTCGTTATAATCTTAAAGTAAATGTTGATCTTTATTGTTTTAAAATTTCAATATATATGGATGATTTAAATCATAATGGAAAGGATTCATTTACCATTCAATTTTAAATTAAAAATATTTATTTATTTTTCCAATGCGGTATAAAGGATTCGTGATACCAATTTTTCTTTTTTTGTTTCAGGTATGAGCCATGCTGTTGAAATGGAATGAGAGTATACTTCCTCATAATGCTCCTGCTGTTGGTAATACAATATTTAGTTGGTTAAAACATTATTGGATTGGCATAACGCCATTTGACAACTGGTCATTTATTTTAGACTTCAACATGAAACATCAAAATAATGGTCCCTACATTTTTTGAGATTTTTTTTTACAAAAAATTAGTCATAATATGTAGAAACATAAATGTATATTACTTAATTTAAAGCATACCTCTGATTCAGCTATATAATATCACTTAATGACTCCTTTTAGACCTATAAATTCCACTCTCGCCGTTAAATGATTAACCTGTAAAATATCTTATAATAATATATTTTTTAAAAAAAATATTATATATACTGAAATATATTCATAATGTCGATTAATCAATTATTAGAGTATTTTGTATATATTTACGTATAGTAAGAAACACAGAAGTTTCCCCTATTAGGAGGAGGGTGAGGCCTCGTTTTCTCACGGGAAGGAGCCTGTTTCCACCTCCTTAATTCTTATTTGTTCACGTTTTTTCACTTTTAGACAAATCAGTTTGTACTTTAAGACCTCTGTTGTATTAAAATATTCCTGGTAAAATTGTGCTCGAATATGATTCTATGCATGTTTTAAGTAGGGACACCCGTTCTTGAGATAATCCAGTCGGAAAAATAACAAATATTCATTAGTGCGTGCGTGAGTTCGGTCAAATTTTCAACATTTCTTTTTTTTTTAATTTCTTGTCATTTTCACCATTTGATTTTGTATACCCTTGTTTGTTATATCGGTATGTTAATTTAAAAGGTAATTAGTTCTGGATAAGCAAGAGAAAAATAATAATTAAAATCAGGGTTTGAAATCAATAATTATTTTTTCCAAAATATCATCCTATAATTATTATTTCTGATTTTTTAATTTAAAAATCATTCTTAATTTATAAATAAAAAATTAAATCTACCTTTTATTAATTTTACAAATAAAAATCATCAAATGATTTTTAAAAAATTTGATCGGATTTGATTTTTATTATCATTTTAATAATTTTCGATTTCAAACCCTGATTAAAATGAAAAGACGATTTTGAAAATTAGATCGAACACGCGCACAAATGTATAATTAATATTTTCCTACTGGATAATCTCAAGAATGGGTTTTCTGATGTAAAAGATGGATAGGGCAATACTTGAGAAAAAAATTAAGCTACGCAAATTTTTTATATAAGGTCAGCGTACTCAGTTAAATTTTTGGAACGAAGTTTGGAATAAAACGTTGCTTCGGTTTTTATGAACCAAATATTCCTGTCTTGATAAGATTATTAACCGGTGATGATTATTATTCTCATTAACCGGTCTTTATGTGAACTACAAAATTTTCATTCCAAGATAATTAAAAAAACTTAACAATGTAAGCAGGTATATTTTGTCCATTGAATCGCAACTGGCGGTTGAATTTCGGAGCACCAAACGTTGCTTTTACTCAGATGTCTTTTAACACGTTCACGCCGGGACTGTTAAATGCTTTTCGCTCTATCGGGCGGGAGCTATTTCAGGGCTTCAAGCAGTATTGGCAATCCAACAATAATAAAATAAACAATAAAAAATACTATCCTACTAGTTATGTTTATAATACGGTATTAATTATAATGGTTATTAAAAGATGAATGTTTATACGTTTATAAGTATATGAATAGAGTATATGAATATAAATGAATTTACGTTAAACTTTCATTATTTTAATTTTCAGCTATGTATGAATTATTTCTACTTTCTTAACACTTTGGCTGCCATTTGACCTGAAATCGAATAAACTGTTCTCTTGTCAGAGAATTAAATATTAAAATTGTGTCAAAACGAGAGTGTGATTCTCAGGTATTCTTTTTTCGGCAGTCAAAGTGTTTAAGATTTGGTTGAGGCAGCATTCTAGTGTGAGCCACAGGTGGTACACGGAGGCATGAACGTGTTAAATACAAACTGTTTTTTTTTCTAAAAAGTTAGAAATCGTAAAAATAATTGGAATTAATGGAACGGAAACGGAGGGTCCTCCCCCCATGTAAGGGGGAACTTTCTTACCTCCCCATCCTTGCAATGTTTTCCTAAAGTTTCAAAACTTAACAAATTATTTCCCTTCATTTTCCTAATTTCTGGAGTATATAAACTATTTCTCGTCTTCACACCAATCGCTGATCAACGAAGCAGGTGAAAGTCTTGAATTTTTCGCCCAACGAGCACGAACCAGCCCATCACACTGCCTTATCAGAAAGCGTGACCCCATCAGGAAAGGTGGGTACATTGCCCCGATAAGGAATCAGGTGATAGCCTTCCGCTGCCATCTGGATAGTAATAGATTCCACCTGAGCGCCGTTTGTTGTTGACGAGTTTCCGTTACGTAACCGATGACGTCAGACCCGTCTCTTATTCCTCTTTAATTGCCGTAATTATTTCCCCGACTCCGCCGGGTAATGATTTCGGAGTAGGAATATCATGAGATGGCTTCTCTATCTTCGAGTCCTTCTGAATAGTTTGTTTTTCTTTTTTTCTTGATCGTCATGAAGAATATCTCGATATATTATGAAATAATTTTCCAACATTAGGAATGCGAATAATTTTTTCTACGTATCACTATCTTTTTAATATTTAATTTAAAACAACATTTTTCAAGTTTCTGCCTCTGCACCATCATCAATATTAAAACTAGAAATAACATGTCAATATAAATATATAAAGTAGGTTAAATGATTATCGGGATTTTCAGTTAAAACTTTTTTTATTTTGGAAAGCCAACGTTTCGATCCAACTTGTGGATCTTCATCATGGCTTCTGAGTCCAGAGTGATACTCTGTATTTTTATACAGAGAGTAGTCTGGACTCAGAAGCCCTAGTGAAGATCCACAAGTTGGATCGAAACGTTGGCTTTCCAAAATAAAAAAGTTTTAAACTGAAAATCCTGATAATCATTTAACCTACTTTATATATTTATATTGACATGTTATTTCTAGTTTTAATACTGAATGTTACATAATTCATCAAATACAAAAAACAAGCAAAAAAAAAATACTATAAGAAATCCATGTAAAAATCAAGAACAAGCCTTCAATTTGTATGAATTCATCATAACAATCATTCGAATCCTATGTCCAAAATAATAATTAATAGATACATTTTCAACTGTATAATGATATATGTGGAACTTCAAAGACAAGGTGCCCAAGTGAAATTTTTCCCAATTTAAGTAAATAAAATTCAAATTTTGTTCGAATTTATTATTTAGATTTGAAAGGTATTTTTTTTTTTTTTTTTATCCTAAAATCTGAATCAGGTCTTTAAGTTCCTATATCGATTCAAACTTTTTTAGTTTTTTTTTTTAATTTTAGAATCCATGTACATTTTATAATCCGTTGTAAATATATAAAACAAAGTCTGATTTTTTCGCCATTCATAAATCAAGAACGACTAAACAGATTCTTATTATTTTTTATTTGTATTTTTTATTATTTGTTTTTTTTGGGGATTATCTTCACCCCATATATAAGAATAAGTATTTGGTAATGGTGGTAATTATTTCCATTTTGATTTCGACGATCTAAACCCATTTCGTCCTCGGATTTTATCTGAGTGGATAGTAGATGTTAACAAGTTTTCCCGCAAGCGAAAGAGTTGTCAACCTGTTTTAAGTGCTCGTTGGAACAAACTTTTGTTAATACCTATCCGTCTGTTAATAATAAAAATATACGAGTTTTTTTCGAAATACGGGAATCCTTATCAGAAGTTCTAGCCGGGCATAATTCTAAACTTGGACTTGACCTGGTAGAAAGTCTGGAAATAAAACTGCTCCCAGGGAAAGGTAAGTCTGGCAATAAATTAGTCCCTAACGAGTAAACTTAGAGGATAAATAAGAACTGTCCACACATTTCTTTTTTGGATTAGTTAGGAGCTTAAGTAAGTTTTACTGTTGTAAGGTTATTAAAAGTAACCGGTTATGATTTCCTTCAATATTATCTGGTGTTGGGCAGGGATTGGTTTGGCAAGACAACTTTATCTGTGTTCTGTGGTTTTTGGAATTTTGATAATAAATCCGTTTGTAACCGGTAGCATATAAGAACCAGTTATTCCATACATAGTAAGCAGTTATCAGTTTAACCTGCCAGTTGACATCCCTAGTACGTTTGCTCTATGGGCGATGTCATGACTCATCCATTAGTCAGCATTTACTGTTTACTTACCTTGAACATGTTTATTCTTTGAGTTGAGGTTTAAAATTATATAGCACTGTTATAACAAGTGTATTAGTATTTTCTTAGTTTTGTTTTTTGATACTCAGGAAATTTCAATGGCCTTTAAATGGATTTCCAAGCCTACTACAGCAAGCCGGTTTTGTTTGTTTTGGTGTGCGCGCGTGTATATTTTTGTTTGTGGGTATTATTGTTAGTGGCTATGTGTGTATATTTTTTTAGGAGGGGAAAGTTAATGTCTTCCTTAGTATAAATGTGTAAATGTGATTCGTTTCTATGAATATTCAAATATAAATGGTAATCTTGTTATAGAAGCCATGAAAGATGAGTTTGACAAACTTTTGCGTTTCTTTGGTTTCTTCGGTCAAATATTGCTGCAATAATAAAGATGAAAATTCTAGTTGGTTATTGTTGCCTACTTTTTTTTTTAATTATTAGAAATTTAATTGATTAATGAATTAATCAACTGCCCATTGATTTGTTGACAATTGAAAAGCAATGGCTTTACTTCATATTGGTATTATTTTGTTTCAGCTCCGTAGCCATTTCCAGTAGCAAATACCGTTTCGTCTTACACTTGTCTGCCCTTATCTTAAAGTATTGTAACGTGAAACAAAATTATAAGATTTTGTCTGTTACATTGGAAAGAGCTCCAGACTTTTCGTTGAAACAGTTTCATAACTGTTCTAGTACACATTCTGGATGTTTCGATATTATTCTACCCCCTTTTAGAATGTTATATTTCGGACTAAATGTAAGAAGAAATGTACTAGGATCGTTGTCCTGCTATGTACATCGAAGCAAGAGATAACTTTTGTTTCACTGTATTCTTACTAGTAGTTACTTTTTGTAACGTTGTTAATAATTTGAGTTTTTAATGTTTGTTTTATTTTATTATACCTACCAAGTCCTCTCGCATCCTTTCAATCCTAGACCTTAATACTACTTAACTGATAAAATAACCCACAAAGAACTTTTTTTTTTTTTCCGTTTTGCACAATACACCTAATGTGACCATAAGCCGCACTTTGTGGTCTTCCCATAATCCTAGATATGTAGTTGTTGCGGGAGCTTCGAGAGCCCAGCGTTACGTTCCTCCATATCCAATCCCATTGGGAACTATTTGGAAGTGTCCTTCTCACTGATTGCTTCCGCTCTTTCGGGTTCAAGGAAACCCTGAAAATTGGTCTAGGTCCGTGGATTAATACTGCTACGAGTCAGGGTCAGCTTTCCCACTAGTCGCCGATTTGGCCCGATAAAGATACCGCTTCATTCATAATAAACTCCTTATCTATCGGTAGCCACATGTTTCCAACCTCGCTACGTCATCAATTCCTGATGCTCCCCGAAAGGCGTCAGAAAAGAATGAACAACCTGGTATTCTATTTTTTCCTCATGCTCCTTCATGACTATTTTTTTTTATTTAGTTTTGTTTTGTCTAGAATATTTTAGTCTAGAAACTTTTGTTCCATAATAAATTTTTGAAAACAACATAAAGCGATTTTAGAGGAACAGTAATCGTTTTTGATTACCAGAAAGGCATAAGAGACGTAAATACACCTATCGATTCACCTTCACGATGTATTTGCAAAAAGCAACTCGTAGTAAAAAACAAGCAAGCAGTAAAAAAAACTCGACTGTTGATGAAATTAGATCCCTTCATAAATAAATTAGGAATAATGAATCGAAAAGTGCTGAGAACTACCAAATTTTGCTATACAGATACTGTATAACTTAGGGAGATATACAAATATAAGTATATACTTAAATGTGGAAAAATGTGTGAAGTTGAGGAATGGCGTTTACTTATTATCGAAACACGTCGATTTCTAATCTAAGTAAGTTCGTAAGTGAAAGTTGTGTGTTGCGCGCATCGCACCAGATTTTTATTTCAAATGATCATTCTTAGTAATAGCTTCATTTCACCAAACATTTTTTTACTTTATCAGCTTTGAGTAGAATACAAATAAAAACAATTCATAAGCAATTACGAAAAAAATAAAAATAAAATAAATCCTGTGTATGTTACTTTAGGATCCTTCGACTGCATTCTCTACCGCGATTATTAAAAATAAAAAGGAAATTATCTGTGGCAACTAGATTCGAATCCGGAACCCAGAGCTTAGTAGTTAGGACCCTCATTCACTGAGCTACTCCGTTTACTAAAATATTTCAAAACATTTCTTTTAACTGTTAAGTGGCATCGTATTCTTCAATGTTGTTCGCAAGTTCATTGATTCAAAGCCCATATTCCTTAATGATACCTCATCGAACAAAGAATTTGTTATGTTCTTTTTTCGTTTCAGTCATCTCTTGTAGAATGAATCAAGCCTTCCCTTTATGAAGATTATTGCATCAACTTATCAATAAGTCCCTTGTTGAGATCATTCAAGTTGAATTCATTCATCACATTGTCCATTGTTCGGTGTGAGGAGAAAGAGAGTTCAACACTCCTTTTTTTCCCGTCTCAAATAGATCTTTCAGCAACCTTTCTCCATTTAACCTAGTTACGGGAATAATGTATTCAAGTTTTCAGTACTTTTTTTTACTTTCACTTACCTATATATGAAATATATAGTAAGTGGAAGTATTGCGATCGTGAAAATTTTCGACTTCCGGTTTTCAACGGAAATACACGTTTTGGGACCCCCTGAGTCGAAATAACCAAGTCCCGCGAAATGGTCTGTGTGTGTGTCTGTGTGTGTGTGTGTGTGTGTGTATGTGAACAGACTAGCTCAAAAACTATAAACCGTGGGAACCTGAAATTGGGTATTTAGTGTAGGTATATGCCCGCGATGTGACAGCAAAAATTTCATCAAAATTTCTCAACGGGAGGGGGTACTTTAGTTAATAACTTTTTACGTTTTTTTCGATTTTCTCAAAAACGGCTCTAACAATTTTGATTAAACTGAGTATTTGATCTATTTATATGCCCGAAATATGCCTGTAAAAATTTCATCAAAATTGATTAACCGGAGGGGGGACTTTACTTAATAAATTTTGTATCATTTAAACGTGTTTTATTTATTTAGTCAAAAACGGTTTTAACGATTTTGATCAATCTTGGTATTTGATGTATTTATATGCCCGAGATATGACTGTAAAAATTTCATCAAAATTGATTAACCGGAGGGGGGACTTTACTTAATAAATTTTGTATCATTTTCACGTGTTTTTTGTATTTACTCAAAAACGGTTTTAACGATTTTGATTAAACTTGGTATTTGATGTATTTATATGCCCGAGATATGATTGTAAAAATTTCATCAAAATTGATCTACGGGAGGGGGGACTTTACTTAATAAATTTTGTATCATTTTCACGGGGTTTTTTTTATTTACTCAAAAACGGCTTTAACGATTAACAAAAATAAGATATGAATGTAGAAAAATGTGTGACTTTAGGAAATGATAATTAGCAAAACACGTCAATTTCTAATCTAAGTAAGTTGGTAAGTGAAAGTTGTGTGTTGCGCGCACGCACCAGATTTTTTAAGTTATAATTTGTGAACCTTAGCAGGCAAGAGGTGTGAGTGACATTTTCCCGAGTTTGCGTCACTTAAAAATAAAGTTTGTCAAATATTTTTATGTGGATTTAAAATATTCTAGAAGGTCCCATAAAGATCTTCCAAGACTGCTTTTCTTGTTGCCGACAAGTAAAGTTAAATTTTAAAGCTCCTTCCCTCTCTATTATTCCCTCGGTCTTCTTAAAGTGTCCGTCGCCTCTTTCATTGGCCGTAACATTATATTTATAATCGTTTTAATTTTAATACAGATCTAATGACCTGAGATTTTTTTGTAGCTACAATATTACAGCTAACCAATCGTATAATTATTAAAACCATTTAGTTTTAAATAAATGATTATGTTAAAAAAACTATTTATGCAAATGAGTATAATGAGTTTAAATGAGTTCTCTAACACTTGTGGTTAACAAATATTTATTCAGTAAAAATATACAATTATCAATGCCAACGAATTATCACAACATAAATATTCAAGCAGGTTACAAAAATGATAACGTTATAGCACACTAATCATATGCTTTGAGCTTCACAGACTAAGACTAATTGGCCCAGTCACTCGCTCCTTATACATAGTCGTAAAATGAACCTTATGGAAGGTTCGAGGTCTTTGTGGAAGCTGGTGGAACGCCGTAGATGGAGGTCGAACAATCTAGAACTAAACAGTTCGTTCCTACCGCTTAGTTTGTTCCAACAAACGGTCTTTGATATTAAACCATATGTTTTTATATTTGACGATTTAACTTAATAATACCATGTTCTTCCAATCTTCCAAAATGGAGCTACCCCTTATCGCTGCATACCTTTTAATTTCAGGATTAATGTTTACTACTAGGTACATAAATGTGCGATGGCACCAGCTTATATTCTGTCTTGCTATCGTAGGTTTTTATTTATTTATCTATTCGTTAAGTATTATAGTACTTGGTGATTGCAACTAGGTTGAATATATTTGGAGTCGAGGCTCCCCATGGCTTAGAGTTGGAATTGGATGCTGACTTCTTGATCAGATTCCACTCCCCTGCTCCGCTAGCAAGTTCCTACCTTAATATTTATTTATTCAAATATTCGTGACCCCATTGTGCAAATATATCGACCTTCGGGTATGTTCCCTTCTAAGCCTCCTCTCCTGTTGTATCCATGGGCTTAGTATATGATTCGCGTTTAAACGAGTCTATTAATCGATGAATTAGATGAAGTTTATAAAAGTACTTAACTTATTTTATAAAAACAAAAACCATTCTTGTAAGTTTTTGACCTACTTTGTCTAAGGTGGTGTTTACTAGAGCTTATCGTTGATTAGGCCTTGTCGCTTTCCCTGGTAATCCTCTAACACTAATCAGGTATCAGCCATATCTACATCCAGTATTTTAATATTACTTTGGCTTATTAATAAATTTATTTCTTCAGATCGGCAGCATCCACAATACATAACATTATTTGGTGAATTTTGTCGCCTTCTATTATCCTAATCTATTTAATTTTTAATGAGAAAGAAGTGGACTATCCTCTTGTTTGTTTAACGTCACTTTATTCCACTAATGCTAATCGGACGATGCTACAGGGGATTCTTAACGATTATCTGACATCGTACAGGCTCGGGACCTCCATTTTACGTCCTATCCGAGGGACGGCATAGACGAGGATTTTTACTCTCATTAAAAAATCCTAGGGCCACCTCGGGAAGCGAACAGGCGACCTTTGAACTATCCTCTTTTTGGTTACTTCTAGTGACACGGTTTTGTATTTAGTAAGACTTTTTTATTTTTTACAGCAGATTTCTCTTGAAATTAAATATACAGAAACAGCTAATCCAGTATACGGCTTGGTTTTAATGAAATTAGAAAAGGAACCGTTTTCTTTTTAGTACCCGAGCCTTAAATGAAGTAACGATTGAAACGAGATAACGGGACAGAGTGACGGTGAGAAACGGGAGATTCGTGACGCTCCGCGAGGAAACTAAATTAATAAGTGAGACCCCCTCCCCGCCCCCCCCCCCACTCCCCCCTTTATCTTCACTCTCCATGATCGTTAAAAAGTTGAGCAGTTTAGTTGAAAGGGAAATGAGGGGAAAACTCTTAAGCAAGCGCCACCCAATGGTGTTGATAAATCTTCCTTCAAGGTTTTTTTTTCACAGGTTTTGCACGTATATAAGATTAAACTGTGCTTCCTCTTTCTTATACTTACATTTAGTCAAGATCCTGTAAACCTGAAAAGGGAGATATACAACGATAATACGTATAAATAGACTGATGGATAGATAGATAGATAGAAAATTAACTTTATTCTGGAACAGAGTGCCTTAAGAATAAAAGAATGGAACAAAGAAAAATAGTGGCATCTGGTTGAATGAAAGTAATTTCGGACAAATACAGTTCATATTCATATCAGAATGGGTTTTGTTATTCACATTAAGGCTGTCAGTTACTTTTAATCACCAAATGATTACTTTAAACAGCTAATAATTTTTTTAAAATAAATTAAACCTATAAAAGAGATGAGAGATGGTCAACTGTTCTTCAATTAGGATAGGTTAAATGATGGTCAGGATTTTCAGTTTACAATGATTTTATTATGGTAAGCCAACGTATCGATCCAACTTGTGGATCTTCATCAGGCCCTGATGAAGATCCCCCTATGAAGATAGCCCTGATGAAGATCCACAAGTTGGATCGAAACGTTGGCTTACCATAATAAAATCATTGTAAACTGAAAATCCTGACCCTGATTTAACCTATCTTAAACTTTTAAACTGTATTAAGAAGGTTAATCCCTGTGTATAATGGATAACAGAGGTGAATTTTATTGATTTAATTTTGTTTTGTAAGAAAGAAGAAAATGTTTTACATTTTTTTCAAGATAAAGTTGCCTTGCCTAAAATGAAAAAGTATGAGAATGGACACAATATGAAATTGAAATAAAAACAAAAAAAGGTAGGTTTGTCATGTGAGAAATATTATAAGGGTTTAATCTCAAATACGTGGTTCGAAGAATGAAGACTACCTTTGTTTGTTTGTTTGGTTTAACTTCACTTTATGCCACAAAGGCTAATCGGACGGTGCTACTCTGGGAGTCCTAAATTTTGACTATCCACTTATAACTAGGATAGGGATCTTTAACGAGTACATGACATCGGACACCCTCGGGACCTCCATTTTACGTCCTATCCGAGGGACGGAATAGCCAAGTATTTTTTACTCCCATTAAAAAATCCTATGGCCACCGCGGGACGCGAACCCGTGACCTTTTGTATTGCAGGTTGCCAAGCTAACCACTAGACCACCTTTAAGTAAGGCTATTTTTTTTTCATTGCATTTGTATAAATTTAAACAAAGGCCGTTCTATGGGGCCTAAAATGACCCAATTGGTTGAAAAGCCTTTTTTTTTTTTTTTTAAATAAATCAATTAAGTATTTTAAAATAAATATTTTATGAACCCGTATTTTTGTTTACCTAACATATGTTAATTAAAGCGATTACTTTCAAAGTGATCATTTGGTGATAAAAAGTAACTTTTAAAGTAATGATTTGTTAATAACTAGTAACTGGCTGCCTTAATCTAAAAAAGACCCTAAGGATGTTATTAGAATAAAAGTAGTTCTAAAAAATGTAAAGAATACCAAATGGTGTTCTTAAAATGAATGTATACTTAAATAAGTATTATTAAAATGATAGGCCAGGATAGCCGAGCATGTTTGAGCGCGACACGCTTTGGCGCGCTCGAGCCAAACGGGGGCGGTTCGAATCCGCCCTGGGAGGGTTGAATTTTATTTCGTGGAGCCCCACGGAATAAATCTCGACCGTCCCACCATGGTCCTTCTTCCTAGAAAAAAAGAAACAAAGGTAGGATGTGATAATAAAATCAATAAAGTAATAGATAAATCTAGTATTCAAGTAATTTAACCAAACACCATTAATTGAACTGTGATTTTTTTTTTTAAATGAAAGTATATGAGCAAAATGAAAGGAGAATTTTATTGAGATGATCCAGTTATTTGCCTACATCTAGCTGATTTTCTTATAAATATTGGAATCGGAGGTACTTGAAGGTGATAGGGAGATGGACTGTCCAATGTATTTAGTGGAAGGGAATTCTAGAACATAGTGGAACGAACAGTGAAGGAATGTTGAAATAGGACAGATCTGTAAAGAAGGGGGTAGAGGTCAGAAGAACGAAATGTTTTGGAATAGGAGTGAATGGTGGACTAAGGGTAATAGTTGTTGCTAATTTCTAAAAGGAATGTGCGGAAGGAATATTGCCTACGGAAGGCATGGCGGTGGTAATATCATGGTATTACATAAGTATAATGGTTTAGGCTGGTTAATTAATTCTAACAACTTTGCGTGTTTTTAGTTTCTTCAATTATCGAGTTCCTTAGTGTATAAATAGCAACACTTAGATAATGAGTCTTCTCGTAAATTGCTTAATCGTTCTGACCTTGGAGGTAGTACATTTACATACAGTATTATTATATTTAATTAATAATAATAATAATAATAATAAATAGTAAAACTGTTTGTAAATATTAGTTTTTATTATATAGAAAACCAACTCATCCTCTTTACGTTTTGTTTACAGTGCATTCACCTTATAGAGGTTATGCACTCCTTAAATGTTTCCCGTCAACATCCTTGATCCAAGTTTTTTGTTGAAGAATAACAATGTATTTGTCACAGCCGGTCTCGAACCCAGATCTCATTTATATTGAAATAATTAGACAGTGTTGTAATACAGTTTCAGTATGGTCATACGTGAAAATAAATAATTCGTCTCCTTTAGTTGTCCTTGGTTTATGTTGTATCGATTAGTTTTAAGTTCTGTTATTTGTTTGGAGGTTATGTTTTAACTTTGAACTTTATTCTTAAAGCTACATCCATTGCAAATGTTATACTTTATGATTTCGTTTTTGTTTGATTTATTTTCTAGATGAGTTGAGATAGGTACAACTATATACTAACTATAGGGTTACTAACTATAGGTTAACTAAATATAGGTTTGAGATGAGATAGGTACAAATTTTGTTTAAGTGTAATCTTGTTTAAATTTAGCTGTTTGTTTACTTAATCAACGTCTCTTCGATCGAAAGATGCTACAGTTGGAGTCCTAAATTTAGTCGTAGTAGTAGTCCTCGATTACCTTACATCGTACAGGATCGGGACATCCATTTTACGTCACCTACAAAGGAGGGCGTAGCCTAGGATTCTTTATTCCCACAAATAAATCACTTGGCCACCTGCCGGGCTGCTAACCATTTTATTTAAGTGATTTTCTAACGTCATAGCTGGGTTATGACGTAGGTCATGTAATGTGATTGTGTTCATGGTGTTCAATAGTTTGAGGTGTTAAAATTTTTTTTTTTTTTCAATTACCAAAGAGATGGAAATTATGTATATACCAGATATGGTGCCAACTTCAAACCTTTTTTGTATCTGTAAAAAGTATAGCATAACTTTTAATACTATGGCGATAATATTTATCGTTTGATTATATATTTAAAGTTACTTTGCGGTTCTTTGGCGAATACAGTGTGTATTCGAAAGTGCCTTTACACTGTACGAACTTCACCCTCGAACAGCATGTCCCGAATACTGTTCGGTAAATCTAAATAGGGCACGAACTCAAACAGATACTTTAAGGTCTGGTCACACATGCCCGACACCGGGTCAACCGACCCGTTACTATCTATCCTTCGTATGCAGACTCCAATTTTCGTTCAAGTGTTAATCAGTTAAAAAAATACCTCTATATGTATTTTTTTCTATTATGCGATGATTGACTAGATAATCATAAGCTGGAATAATTAAACCAATTTCCTTATAATAATACAGACCCGTGCTGCGGTGCGGTTATGTGTGACCAGACCTTTGTGTGTTCGGGGATAGCGCTAGTGTCGCTTTTGTGTTACTTATAAGATAAGCCCCTAGACCTTCTTTTAGCATTTTTCTGACGTTGCTTTTATCCATAATAAGTTGGAGCAAAAGCCAGAACAGGAAGCGCTAGTTCCGAGTCAGCCGTCTTTGTAATGAAAATTATAGTATTAATGTGCATAGGTGCAGTCAGACATCATTGTTCGCTCGACCTCACGTATTAATATAAATAGTTGTTCGTGGTACGCCGGTACCGCTAGGTTCGGGGGATAATCTGTTCGGGAGTAGGTTCGAAGAGTTTAAAGGCACCTCTTGATTTTTAGTATACATCTTTTCGAGGACCTGATATTTCTTAACTCCCATTAAAAAAAACTAGAACCTTCGGCCGGGCGGGCTATGTACTCCCTACCTTAAGTATAGTTTACTATACTGACAACTAAACTACAGGTGATCTACTGCAATAATATTTATATTGAAACAATATTTAAACTTTTATTTTAGCAATTAATTTATTTTTTATTTTTTATAAACAGATATTCTATTAGCTTCATAAATTTATTCAGTAGGTACTTCATTCCGTCCATGCCCGAAAGTCAGTAAAAAATACACATACCTGTTCGTATATAAAAAGAAAAATGATGAGTAGAAGATCAAATCCCTGAAGGCAATTTTAATATTAATATAATTACTTGAGTGAGTATACAGAAGATTATTATTTAATAAATAAAAAAAAATCTGGTGCGTGCTCGCAACACACAACTTTTACTTACCAACTTACTTAGATTAGAAATTAATGCGTTTTGTTAATTGCCACTTCTCAAATGAACAGAACGGCTTTAATTATGAACAATGGTCTGTCATTAAAGGCGTACTCCGCATGCGTGGGCACAACGAGTTTTATGAGATGACTGAATATTTTTATTTTTTTCTCCTCTTTATGTTTTCTTTATTTTTATCATATCTCATACTTAGCCATTTCTTATTTTTAGGCGTAACAAGAGACAGTTAATTTATCTATATAAACAAAAAAAAAAAAAGGTACTTTATGGGAAACAAACAAACAAAATAGCCCCCCCCCCCAAAAAAAAAAAATCCCTCAGAACATTTTAATTATGATAAAGCTTACTTGATATTAAAGAACACCTAATTTTCATTAAACATGACGAATTTGATAAAAATCGTTAGAGCCGTTTTTGAGTAAATAAAAAAAAACACGTGAAAATGATAAAAAATTTATGAAATAAAGTGCCCCCTCAGTTGGACCAATTTTGATGAAATGTTGGCTTTTACATATTTGGTATATACATACATCAAATACCCAGTTTCTTCAAAATCGTTATTGCCGTTTTTGAGTAAATAAAAAATATGTACACGTGAAATTGGTACAAAATTTATTAAGTAAAGTCCCCCCCCCTCCGGTTGATCAATTTTGATGAAATGTTTACAGTCGTATCTCGGGCATATACATACATCATATACCCAGTTTGAACAAAATCTTTAAAGCCGTTTTTGAGTAAATAAAAAAAACACGTGAAAATGATACAAAATTTATTAAGTAAAGTGCCCCCTCCGGTTAATCAATTTTGATGAAATTTTAACAGTCATATCTCGGGCATATAAATAGATCAAATACTCAGTTTAATCAAAATCGTTAGAGCCGTTTTTGAGAAAATCGAAAAAAAACGTAAAACGTTATTAAATAAAGTACCCCCTCCCTTTGAGCAATTTCGATGAAATTTTTGCTGTCACATCGCGGGCATATACCTACACTAAATACCCAATTTCAGGTTCCCACGATTTATAGTTTTTGAGTTAGTCTGTTCACACAAATACACACACACACAGACCATTTCGCGGGACTTGGTTATTTCGACTCAGTGGGTCCCAAAACGTGTATTTCCGTTGAAAACCGGAAGTCGAAATTTTTCACGATCGCAATACTTACTACATATTTCATATATAGGTAAGTGAAAGTAAAAAGAATAGTTGGTAGTTGAATCGTTGGTCTGTTGAATTAAAGGGGTTGGAACTAGTTCAATTGCAGTCTAGAACCGGTCCAATATACTTCAACCACACGTTTGAGGTGAAAATTATGCCGCTACTCCGGGGGTTGAAAATTAAATTTCCCTCGCAGCTCTGTGTATACACCATCTTGTTGAATTAGATTAAACGGCACCTTGTTGGATGTTGTTGTTGAGCTAAGAGAGTGTTTGATTATTCTGTGTTATTCTATTTACTTCCTCCTTGCTATGTAGGGACTTGGTGGCTTCTAAAGTCAAAGTAATTTTTTTTGTTTTGGTCCTCCCCTTCCTCGTCTTTACGGGTTTTCCCGAGCTAGGGTGGTCAAAGTGGTGGTAGAAGTTTAACCTTTAATTTATCATTATATTTCTATAGATGAGTAACAATATAAATTCGGGTCATTATAAAAATATGGGTTATTTTGTGTAACACAGCCCTTCAGCCTAAACTGTAAGCAATCTGGCCGCTGCATGGACCTACTAATCTGACGTCAAAAAATTGATAATATTTACAATGAAAAATATTATTGAAAAAGATATTTTTGCCTCCACCTTGCTCCTCATTTCGATAATACCTGGATGGAACATGAAAATAAAATCCTGTAAAAATACATCAGTTGGGATTCATTTTTGTCACACAATTTTTCTCACACCCCACAAATTTTCTTAAATAACCTCCGCAAACCTGGAAAAGGTGTATTTCCCTTATTGAACAGTTTGATTTGGCTACAAAATAGCTGCCTGACTAACTTAGTTTTGTTTCCATCATACAACACATGTTCCTTGAAGAAAATTGTTTTTGATGGAAGTTCTCAGAGTATTTTCATACTTTCTAATTCCCTACAATTTGTCAATCAAGTACCTGTTCTTTCCCTCTCACAACAAACAATAAATTTCTTAACATTTTCAAAAAGCGATAATGCCAAAATATCCACTAAAGTGTTTGCATGCTTTTAGGATTTGTTAGAGAACCCATATTTTGGCACTGGATGGGAAAAAATAGATGGAGAACGGAGATTTTTTTTAAAAAATTGAGATAAAAATATCCCATAATTTTGGAATGACCCATTGATTAATATCAGTTGTTAATATTAATACTACTGGACCTAAATTAACTGGAATAACTAGAAATTTCTAATAATTGTATGAAAGAAAAAAATTATTTGTTGTAAAGGGAATTTGAATGAATGCATTATAATTGATTAGGCGACATTATTAAGTATCTTTTATGAGTTAGTTTTTCAGTACATAAATAAAGAACATAAGTCATTAAATAAAACTAAAAATAAAAATGTATATATTTATGAACATCATTTAAAACGTTCATAAAATTCACGAACAGGTGAATACTTTATTTGTTACTAAAATGAATAAGATACAACTAAAAACAGTTCTAAAAAATAAAGTTTTTGGTTAAAATCTGCTATGAAAATGTTAACCACAGACACGACTAATATTTGCATCTTTTATTTTTTTTATAAAAATTTTAATTTAACTCAATAGTAATGAAATAAGATGTCTTCATTATTATTCTGAGGCTAAACTTCCTTTAAAAGAAATAGGTATTAAGATTTAATTAGAAATAGATATTAATCAGTAAGCCATAGCGGCGATGGGATATTACAAAATAAAAAATATGTAGCCTATATGCGGTCTCCATTTTATTATATTTTTTAAAAAAGTGTATTTTAAAATGTAATATGACCAAATTAAATGTAATATGCCTAAAATAAATATTTAGTATAAAGTTACCCAAGTCCTTTACAACACATAGAAACAAAAATGGCTGATTGACATTTTAGAAAATTATCGTACCAATGACAAAGTTTTCGAGTTTTGAAAAAAAAATTTCCGTGCAGTTTTAGAAATCATTTTTATCACATTTTGAATATAGGCGCCTCTTATTATCAAAATATTAATATCATACGATAAATAAGTTATTTTTTTTCATTTTTAGTATTTCTTCTTTCATAAGGAATCCATTTTTTTGAGTGTTGATGTGCGTATCGAACCAAAACATTGGAATTCCTTGTTAATTTTTTAAAAATTTCTTGTTTTAATTTTCTTTCCTAAGAAATTGTGCATCTGTTTTACTACCTACTTCCGTTAAACCCTCCTCCCCAACAAAAATGTTTTACGTTTCCATGTGTTGAATTATAGTTTCGAGAGCTATAATACGGTAAGATAGATGGCAGTAAAGCCTTACCCATCCTTTATCGGTTTCTATTGTCAGCACCTGGCATCTATTTCACTACTACCGCACCTGTCTGTCCCTGTGACTCTTTATATTTTAGGTTTTATATTTTATTTTATTTACAAAAATAAATTTATAATCTTTACTGTATCTTTAAGTATGCTTGTATTCCTGTCATATTTCCATACATACCATATACGAGTATGTATAATAACTTAAATCATTAAATGAAATAAAATATTGTAGAATAAGTGATCAAACTGTGCAACATAAATCTTCTATTAGATGGCAATAAGATAGGGCATTATCTGAAGAAAAACTCTAAAAAATATTAGGATCATTATCTGAAAATGTGTAAATCGTATGTCCGGTCCATTTCCAAACACTAATATAAGAGCTAGTTACTAGAAAAAAATAGGAACTATTTCACTCCGTTTTATGGAGCTTCTTTAACTATTTTTTTTTTCGATGGAAGATGCTAACCATTTTCGATTCTGCCGTCTTTTTCATTTTAAAACTAATTACAGTGATTAAAAATTAATGAAAACTAAAAATTTCACTCCCTCATTCTTCACTCCCTCACCTATTTTCAGTTACATTAACAACCTCCCCCAGGTTTCAAGCAAATCTATGTTTAATTTTTTTCAACATTAACTGATGCAGGAATGGCCACATTTGCAAAAAACACATGATTGGAACCCACGCATCATTGAAACTAAATTAAGATAAACCCATTCCTAACTTGCGATATCCTACTTTTGAATTTGAAGATTGTTTTTGTTTTATCTCTTTAAAATATATCCGTTTTTGCTACAACCTTTCTCAATTCATTTTTCACTCCCTCACTTTGAAATTTTTATCATAATTTTTTAACAGAACAATTAAAGGTTCTCCTGCTTGGCTAATATCTAAAAAGCGATGAAGATATTATGTCGCTGAGCAATAATGAATTTTTTCAACCCGAAATTGTGACATTTAAATAATGAAATTTTAGAAAGTGAAATCTACGCATCTTCAGATAATGACCCATCAACATTTGTAAATGTTTTATATCTAACATATTGATAATATAAAAATTAAGGAAAAAGCTATCATGTTTATACATGGCTGATTTTTTCCTTAAATAATTAAGTTTACATATCATTAAATTATATTATTATTAACAATAATAAAGGAAAGTAATTTGGATCTTTGTTTTTATTCGACCTTTATAATTTCAAAGTCTCTTGTAATTATTAACAATGTTATTCCAGGCGTTATTTTTTAATAATCAGATGTGTACAAAAAGAAACATGGTGGATTAGATGTTTATTAAGGCGGGAAAAACTTACCTAAGTTCGCATAAATGATATTAGAAGAAAAAGATATTTTTGCATTTGAAGGGATTTTTCGTTTAAATTGGGAAAAGTGTAGCTCCTTAGATAGAAGCCGTATTCCTATTTTCCCTTAGGTTGACTTTTTAATTTTCCCGATCCTACTGAGAGCTCTCACGTTTCCAGTGGTCCCACGGATTTTTTAATTTAGTAAAAGAAAATTCCCTTTGACTCTTGAAGCCGAATCCCAGACCGAATTCTTTTATAGCAATTTCTACAGAGCACTTCGGAAAGCAGAAAAGACCTCCTTCAATTAAATACTTCCTGTTTTCCTATCGGCCGACCTAATTACATTAGTTTTTCATTTATATTATTATTTTTTTTATTTTAGTTTAAATGTTTAAACAATGCCACGGGCTAAAGCAATAATTGAACTGTTGAAGTTAAACTTTTAACTTAAAAATTCCACCAGATCTTTTATTAAAGAAACTTTTTCTAAAGAGTTCCTCAAGTACTTATTTCAAAAAAATTAATTTATATAAGTTCTGATTATAGAAGTTCTAGCTAGAACGTTTTTAATATCACTAGGTACTCACTTATAAGTTTTCGAATACTGAAAGTTTAAAATGAAAACTTTTAATTAGTATGAGCATGCTTACACAAAACAACCACGAGATAGGCATACATATTTTTTAAAAACAAAAAACATTTATCTATATAAATACAGATGAAATTTTTTGTATGTTTGTTCTTTATAGAAAGACATACCGTTTGTACTAAATTCTCCAAATTTTGCTCAGTGGTTCTTTGATACCAGGTATTTTTTGTTTATAGAACTGTTCAATTTTGTTAGAAAAATGAAATTCCCGGATGAAACCGGGATATACAGCTAGTTTTAAATTAAATTTATTGTTTCTCTCAATATCGCGATTCGATCGAACGATTTTCAGAACGGCGAAAAATTTAGCACCTTCGAAGACTCCCGCGAAAAAACACTTCCTTCATACACTCAATTCTATGAGTATTTCCTATATTTACATAGAAACTTTAATTAGGAAAACTTTTATTTAAAAAATCCTGTCTAAAATGTTCAGTAGAATAGTCTACCAGTTTCTAAGAACCCAATACCTCCAAGGCTTCAAACTTTCTGATTATGAAGAACAGCTTATTTGCCTACTTAACCCTCAAGGCGGACATTTATTGCCTAACTGGGGCCTTGAGGATTAGAGCATTTATAATTGTTGAATAGATTTGGAAGTACTGTTGTTTATTATAGCTGCGATGTAATTTTTATTTTGAACTAGAAAGAAAAAAAAAGTTGTTTTATTTATTATTATTTTATTTTTATTTATATCCATGGGCCACCAGACCCCGGTAATTGTTATTCTTACAAATTTTGATTGATTGATTGATGGAATGTTCGGTAGAGAACTTTTTTCGTAAAAAATGTTTATACTAATATTCTGATTTAAAAGTTATTAAAAGAAGTTTTGCTATAAATATTCTTTTAGTAAATTTCTCAAAAGAAGTTTTAATAAAATCATTCTCGAAAGAAGTTTATAACAGGTTTTACGAAAAAGTCTGCATGAAAAGACTGTTTCGAAAAATTTCCTTCATTAAAAAAAAAAAAAAAATAGCCTATTTTTTTTCTACCTAGCTAACTGTATAGTTTTAATTTATATATGTATGTATATGTATATATATATATATATATATTTATTTGTTTCCTTCTTATAGTAGCCCTATAAGAAGGGAGTTTATTTTCCACAAGTGCCATACAATATATGTACATAACTTGTGCTTTATGTTAAACATATATAATGTATATATATATATATCTGATTATATCGAAACAAAAACAGACCCAAAATATATAATAACCTTTAAAGAGCAATACAATTATATTCCATGTATAAAGTTATACATATTCTGAATTATAAAGTAATAAAAGAAAACATTTTCTGGATATAAGATTCAAGGGAACTGGCCGACATTCAATTACATATTCATTGGAATAATCGTTATCACTGAGCCCTAATTCCACAGGAATCCAAATAATACTTAACTGGCATTTATAGATAAAAATTTATACATTTTTCGTTTTTTCCCTTCAATTTTTTGTTTAATCCCCCTCCCTCTTATAAAGTACACAGGGTGGGGGGTATTTTTACTGTTCTTATGTTGAACATAGTCGCTTTAGGCCTTCCAGAACCGACACCACTCATTACCTAAATTAATCTCAGTAACCTAAAACACTTTCACTACTTGATATATACATACATATATTATTTTTTTTCTTCGTCGGATCACGACTCTACTTTCACTTCGAGTAATTGATGGAGCAAAACGGTTAATGAGTTCGTGTACTAATTAAAATGACCGAAACCACATCAAATAATTTCATACCTGTGTGAGATGGTTTTGTTGGACAACCGCAAGCCGCAACAGAGGTAATCCTTTGTAGTAATTACTGTCCCAACATATACCTCCGCCATCAAAATATCTTATTTAGTCCCCTTTTATACTCAACATTTCAATTTTGTTTTTTAAAATTAATGAAATATTGTAATGTGATGCCGGATTTTTTGCAAAACATAATTATTTTACAGTGACTTTATTATTATTATTATTTATTATTATTGGTGAATTCCTTTTCCGTTTTCTGCATTTGGTAATATTATAATTACAATACAATATTATAATTACTATAAAAATACCGCTTTTCTTAAATAATTTAGTTAATATATTATATTGAGAGAATAATATTTCAATCAATTTTATTGTAATTGTTATGAGTAGTTCATTATTATTATTTTATCTATTGTGATTGAATTACAGAAACTAGTAATCCCATCCATATGTTTGTGGGGTTGAATTTGTAATTATCAAACTTTCATTGTTTTTATTTTTTGTTTTTTTAACCTGTTCTTTCATTAATAGTATCAAATTAATTTTCCGTACATCATATTGTGAGTGTCGAACATTAAATTTTTCCATGCGCTGTTTTTTTTTTTTTTTTCAATACTCAGATTCGTACAAAATGAAATATTGTCGATAACCTTAATTTAATTGAATAATATGGTTATTATTATCAATTAATTATTATTTATTAACTAACAGTTACTTATTAATTATCATCAACAGTTAAATATAACTTAACAGTGACTCCAAAATAACTCTATGTTTTGCATTTCAAGGCTAGACTACCAGGTGTGTAAATATGAAACCTGAATTCGCCAATGATAGGAGATATCAGTAAATATAATCTTCTATCTAATCCGTCAGTGGTGTTATCTGCTTTTGTTTACATGTGATAGGGAGTTCCAATCGATACCAACATCACTTCTATTGTAAAACCCTGTGTTTAGTGGCATTTAATATGTCCAGTTTTGTGCCGACAAATTACGATTTGCGGACAGCATTGATTTTTTGTTTCTGGAAAAAAACTGCCGCAGAATCACATAGGATCCTTGTTGAAGCTTACGAGGAGCATGCCCTAGCTAATCTCAATGTTTCGATTGGTTCAAAACAATAAAGATGGCGATTTCGATATCGGATGATCAATTTAAATCAAGCTTTGCGCCAAAAACGTTGCAAATATCAAGAAAGGGCAAACGAAGTGATCTTGCTCCATGGCAATGCCCCATCACATTCGGCTAAACAGAGCAAGGAATCGACTAAACAGACCAAGTAAATATCATAAAAATATTTTTATGATACATTTTTTCTCTTCGGGGATAACATTTCTCCGAGTAACTATTAAAGGTTTCCGCGTTATATTTAGTTGTTGTGTTTTTTTTCCTCCATTATAAATAAATTTGTTATCTTATCAAAGCATTTTATCTCTTATATCAATAAGCTATTCAAAGAAACACAACATTCCACAATTTATTTTTTTTCAGTACTTTTAATTTTGGTTTTAGTTATTAATATTGAACATTTTAAACTAGTTTATACCATAATCTGTTTTTCTTCTTAAAATATTTGCTTAAGATCAATCTCAATTACCTGCAATTCTCGTTATACAGTGGTATATTTCAATGTAACGATTAAAGTTATGAATTCATCGAAACAAAAAAATTAATACTGAAGACAACATGTTATAACTATTGCAAATTAATGTGATAATATACTAATTAACAATTGTACACGCGCTTGTTTAGTATTTATACCTGATAATTATGAAAATGTATTCAGTTCCAGATTGTCTTTAGGGTTTTATTTATAAAACTAAAGAAGATTTAGTGCTATTCGTGAATATTCATGTTTCATGTAATTGTTCAGATTGTTTTCTTTATTTCTTTGAGTTAATGGAATAATAGTTGACAAGTTCACCCATGTTTATAATTTTATAAAAATATTTTATATGATATAGATTAGATAAATAAATGAAATGATTTTTTTTTTAAATATAAGAATAAATAAAATATAGTAATAAAGAAAATTGAAGGGGGGTAAAAAAAAGGTTTTATAGACCTATAATAATGGTACGTACTGATGTAAAACTATCCAGACCATCGATAGTTTTTTTAACTATCGATAGTAGTATCGAAAACATAGTTTTTAAAGGATATAGTAATAGCCTCTGCCCCTTAGCACCCATGTGCTATATAATCCATGGAAATGAAAACGAAAAAAAATGTATCAGTGTAATTTTATTTATGTTTCTGACAAAAATGCTTATCTACTCTTTATGCAGAAAATATTGGACTGAAAAATTGAATTGTGTGCTTGTACATGCATTCCAACTTGATGGAATAATATACAAACAAAACAACTATTTGCCAGCCAGTCCCTGGACTTGAAAATTGCTTAAAATTATTGGTCCCTTGTTACTTAGAAACAAAATCATCTTTTTTGTAACAAAATATTTTCTACCTTTACAAATCATCTACCTGAGAACATTTTTTTGCATATGCACGTTCCAAGGTACGAGTATGTCTAGACAAATGTCACAACAGCCTCCTTCTTTCTTCAGAAATTCCAACACATCCGATGATTGCGTACCGAATGTTTTCAGGTCAGGAAAACAACTACTTCGACAACTGGGAATCCTGGTTGCATGGGAATTCCTTAAAGAGGGTTGGTATAGCTTTCCTCTAAATTCTGTTTCTTTGATTTTTTTTTATAAAGTTTTTATTCTTTGCAGTTTCGAGTAAGCTTGATGTTCATCACATTCCCTAATAAAAAAAAAAAGAAACCAGTGCAAATGGAAACCTGGATTATAGCTCCTATCGCTCCAAATGAAAAATTCTACTTACTACCTCCCCCCAGGTCATCACCTCAGACTATCGATAGTTTTATGTCCGATGCTATCGAAACTATCGATAGCGGAGACTATCGATAGTTTTACATCAGTAATGGTTCATTAATAAATGAAAAATTCATTTAGAATAAATAGTCCGTATCTTTGCTATGATTCATCCAATTTTAATAATTCTTCATTATTTTGTTGTGATAATGTTTTCATTTATGTACTGATGTAAGTCCTTATGGTTGATGTAAGCCCCAATTTAGAATTTCAATTTTACCTGCTAGGTAAGCTGCTGAAATAAGTCTCAAGAGTTTTTTAATTTTTTTTAAAGTTGGCAAAAAAAGCAAACATCATTTTTGCTTGTGCTAGAGCCGTAATAAATGGCTATACGATAATCTCGTTTTTATATCAAACTACACGGATACAAGAAAATCACTTGACCACAGTTGACCTGCGATATTGTAAAGGTAAAAAAAAAACTGAATGAGAGACCTTCTGTTCTGATATTGATTATCATATCACTTGTGTTGATTCTCTAATGTACAGAGAGGTGCGAATAAAAATATGAAGAGAAAAGAAAAAGAATGATGATTATATTCATCGTTCATAAAAAAAGGTACCTACCCTGATTCAGAGAAATTCATAAATCATGGGAGAGTAAATTTTTTTATTTATTTTTTTCTGATTTATCACACGATGAAATTGTTTCTCGGCAATGGAGTTTTAACAATATGATATGGTGTACATGCATTAAAAAAAAAAAACATTAAATGATATAATTATAATTACTAATATGAAAATACATTTTCTCTTCAAAACTGAGAGAGATTAAGAGGGAGAAGCGAAATGAATAAATAACTTACTTTTTCAACTCACAAACTGTTAATGAAGTTACAGTGGCATAAATGACTGAATATTTTACAACAAACAGATTAAAGTGTTAAATTCAAAATAAATCTTGGTGAATAGAACAGAATAACATATAATAAACTTAAATAAAAACTCGTTAGAGGCGTAATTATTTCTTAAAGGCTGGATAATAATATTTAGATAACCCTCACTTAACCAAACCTTTCCTGTAAAAGTTCAAAGAACCCTAAGTTCGCTTTAACTTCGCCATTATCCACGCTTATTTACTGCTTCGCTTTCCTAAGCTCTTTTAACTCTTTATACTCAACGCTTTTAGACAAAAGAAGGATGAATTATGATCATACAGTCCATTAAATTCTCTTATGATAGATTTTTTTGTTTATTTTAACATCCCCTGCAAATCATAATCTCATAATTATCACGTCTTACTATAATAATTATATTTACAGGTGTATTTTTATTCATGTAAGTTTCTTGTCATTTCCATTTTTACCAAATTATATCATCTAATATAGTTTGATTTTATCATGTGTTAGTTGTTAATATCTTTAATTATTAGAGTCTTATTAGTTTTTCTATTGTTTTTAATATGTATGCGTGGGGGCATGAAATTTGCTTGCTATCCATATTACTGTCAAATGTATGTTCATCGTTAAATTAATTTAATTTTAGAAAAAAAAATAATTAACTATAAAATGAAAAATGTAAAAATCTTCAAATTTATTGAATTTTATACGATTCGGTTAAATTTTTTAATCAAGAAACAGTTATAAAACAGTAACACCAAACTCCATATGTTGAGAAAACCGAAGTTAAATATTGAGTTTTGTATGAAATAGAGTTTTTTACTTTTGAATAACATATTTTACTTTGTCTCTTATACTATTCGAATACAAAGAAGCATGATTTAAAAAATAACAATAGATAATTTTGGTTTTCAATTTATTAAAAGGGAGTTTGGCACTTGTTTCACTATGGATATATGCCGACGTGTAAATTCTAAATTCTTGTTTATTTAAAAAAGGATAGAATGTAATTGAGGATCTTTATTATGCTATACTAGAAATCATGATGTAAGATGTCGACCGTTGATATAATGATCTGGAAGTAGTTTATTATCAAAATAAATAACAATAACTTTTTCACCTACATCTCAATACTACTTCACATTAGTTAAGATAAGCTACATGGATTTTCATTAATTTTTATCATTTTTTTTTTTTTTTTTATTTTTATCATAGTCTTATTACAATAATTGTATTATTACGTATTTTAGAATCCTATAATTTATTATATTTATTTATTTTTGCACATAATGTCACACATATATTTAACATTTCTTTATATATTTTCTCCATTATTGGTTGTTGTCTGTTTTTTTTTTTTTTTTTTTGTTTTTTTTTCATTTAGCTCTGGTGAGGAAAAGATCCATATTAGGATTATTTATTTTGATCGAACACCCCCCCCCCCCCCCACCCAACCATTTCAACTTTACTGTGCTAGAAATTTTGTATAAGCGTTATTTAATGCGTAAATTTATTCCATGAATGTTTTCTCCGAAAAACTAGATGGGGTGTCTTCTTTCCAAAAAATTCATTTTGTTTTTTTTTAAAAGAGAGAAAGAGTAAAATGGTATTGAAGTAGTTACTTACAGATGTTCAATTGTACTTGCGTTAATTTGCGGATTTAAACTTTGAATTAAGTCCATCGTTTTTTAGCTTTGTAACCATAAACCGGATAGAAAATATCTAGTTATAACAGAGGAGCATTTCCTTTGAATTGCTTGAGCAAACATCTATTTTTCTTCATCAAAAAATTCGCCTTTATCAAGAGGCTATTGAGTTAAAACTGATATTTTGTGAATATTGTGTAACATATTTTTTTTTAATCAAAAAAATTCATTTTTGATCATGGAAAAGTTTTTAATTAATTAAAGTTGTATAATTACCACGTCATGTATTGATCCCCCCTACATGTGAGCATGAGTCAGTGACTCCTAACACGCTAATTTACGTGCGTACAGAGCATTTAATAAACTTTATTACTACTGTAAAAAAAAAATGGGTTCGTTGTTTTATAATTTATCTAACTTACTGGACTGTATTCGCAAGCAAATGACCTTTTTATGATTCTATGTCAAAACATAAAAATTATTTCTTTAAATTTCAATTGTCTTTTAAACGTTTTTTTTTATTATTAAGACTATTGGATTTTAATGAATAAATGTATGCTAATAACCTAACGTCTGTCAATCAGATCCTAACCTCAGACAATGTCCATCCCATAATTACTTCGCTGCAACGTGGCGATATCATTCTCTTCTTGGAACCTTTAGAGAGAGACGATTTACGTGGCAGATTACGGACCTTGATATCTTAGTTGGTTACAACAGTGCAACTGTGATGCCGAGACCCGCATACGAATCCCGGCCTGGCCAATCTTTTTCTACTCAGATAAGATCACTTAATATTAATTCAGTTCTTATACTGAGTGATTACTCGCTGGATAAGTCGATTCTATTTTTACATTCACTTACATATATATGAAAGTACATAACTCTTACATATATATAGCGAGAGAAAGTATTGCGATCGTGAAAAATTTCGACTTCCGGTTTTCAACGAAAATACACGTTTTGGGGTCCCTGATTCCAAATAACCAAGACCCGCTATGGTCTGTCTGTGTGTGTACAGACTAGCTCAAAAACTATAAATCGTAAGAACTTTAAATTGGGTATTTCGTGTACGAGTATGTACATATGCCTGCGATGTGACAACAAACATTTCATCAAAATTGGTTATTTTTTCGATTTTCTCTAAAACGGCTGTAACGATTTTGATCAAACTCGTATTTTAATGAGAATCAAGTATTCTTTAATAACAGTTAAGTTTTATCATCATTAAAGTATTCTGAGGGGGCTTAAATGGGGAAGGGGGCTTTATTTTATTTTATTTTTCCTTACTTTAGCAATTAAAGTGCATTGCAAATAAATACAAGTAAAACAACAAATAATTACGTTCAAGTTAAAATAATTGATATTAACGTGACACATCCCATGTTAGAACTATACCCTCTTTCTCCTTTTAGTTTCTTGAATATCTCAGAGATAGCGGCAGTTGATGGAGGGAAGTTTTTCTTATGTTTCAAATGAGGATTATAATCAGTTTTATTTAACAGGTTTTTTTTTCCTTAAGATACTTTTTGCTTGCTGATTAATGTAAACAAATTGAATTTCAGAGTATTTATATCAGGCTCATCTTGAGATTAGATGATTTGGTCTTGGTGATGACCATGTATTTGTAACCGAAAGCGTGTTCAATGAGGTCATTGATTAGTCAAACATCTGAATTAGGGTAATGCATAAAGGGACTACATGAACCTAGTCTACAGCGAGTTAACAGTAATGAGAGAAGTCATGTAAGCGGCCCGGCTCTTTGCCTCTAATTAACTGATCGGTTAATCGATTCCCCCTCCCCACCCTCCTCGATGATCACAATAACCAATTAGAATCAGTAATCGAGTAGGAAGTGTAATCAGTGTTCTCTCCCTTGGACTTGTTTGATAGCTTTAGCAGCACATGTCAATTGGTCCACTGAGGAATTCTACACATTTTTTTATTTTTATTTTATGGGTATAGTGGCTGTTAACCTTATTGGAGCAATCACCAGGACAATCTCAACTTTACCATTTATTGCTAATAATTGTTTAACTAATCAAAAGAAAACTAACTATTTTAACAATTTAATTGACGAAATACTAGGTATGGATATCAAACAAGGTTATTGGCTTTTTAATAATGCACAAAAAGAACTGGAGAAGATCAAAGTGGAAATTGTTCAAAAATATCCGAGCAAGAATGAGAAATTTGTTAACTTATGTGGTAAAAATATGAATATAATAATAAACTGTCAAATTGTAACATTAAATAAGATAATAGACCTTTCTATTTCCAAGCCATATGCAATTAAAGGGGATAACATTCAAAATAACCAAACATCTATATATGCTAACAATATAAATTCTAAACTAAGATTATATAATAATAATAATGACAAAGAAATGTTAGACCGACATAATAATCTATATAAGAAAAATTTAGTAGAAAATTTATGCGAAATCGAGGTTTCCAGAGGGATGATTAATATTTTGAGTTTAGGGGAAAATGTTAACATATTTCCAAAAAACGTCAGTAAAGATATAGCTAATCTAATAGTAGATATAGAATTTATATTAAATAAATTAGACACATGTGAGAGCAATGTGAATGGGTTAAGAAACAACATTATCAGAAAAATAGGAAATTTTTTGGATAAAAATAAAGCAAGGAAAAGTAAAGTTAATTCATTGATAAGAGCCTGGGAAAAAGACATAGAATTAACTATTAAATTCAAAAAAAGAAACTCTAATATAATAGTAGTTAAATCCGACAAAACCAAAAAAAAAAAAAACAAAGAAAAAAAAAAAAGCAATAAATGGTAAAGTTGAGATTGTCCTGGTGATTGCTCCAATAAGGTTAACAGCCACTGTACCCATAATATAAATATCCCAGGAAATTAAGAAACCAATTATATATTGGATATAATTAAGAAGAATTTATTTTTATTTTTTTAGATAGTGTTTTCATTGTTTAGTGCTCGGATCAGATAGTACGTAATCGTGTACCGAAATTTGGCGCCCACACATCTAAACGAAAACGAATTCCTTATAAAACAAGGAACTGACACTGTAAATAAATTCAAGCATTTATCATTTTGTAACATAAAACACAAAACATATGATTTAAAAGAGTTTAAGACTTTTTATTGGAACAGCTGCTAACTCTTCTAGTACATGTTTGTGACTGTTCGAGAATCTTCTACGCTTTTCGTGAACCTTCCAGAATGTTCTAATTCGGACTTAATATAAAGAGCGTTGGACTGGAGGTTTATTGTGTATTATTGTTTTCGTCTAATAAAGTTATTTAATCCCGCATAAGTGTTAAATATTTTATGTCAGTAAATCTGTACTCAGATGGCAAAATGAGGTTGTATGTCAGTTTTACTAAAAAGTATACACACTCTAGAGTCTCATTCATATCGATTAGTTTCATTATTCGTATAGATTAGAAGATGGCAAGATATGTCATAAGTCTTTTACTATATTAGTGTTTTTAGATTACGATAGGAAATTATATTAAGTAAAAAGCCATCTAAAAGCATCTAGCAAAAAAATGTTTCGTAAAATTACTAAAAAAGTTAACATATGACATTTTACCATCTAAATACTAAAATATGTTATAAGTTTCTCTTCATTTTGGTATATATATATATATTTATTAAAGCATCGTTAATGTAAAGGAAAATGAAGAAATCTACCATCCCTGCAGGGGATTTTTCCTTTTTTATTCTACTTGAGTCTTGTGAAGGGTTGTTTCATTTTTTTCTCCCCCTTCCTTCTTACGCATAAGCGAACATATTCGTTTTCTACCCTGGAAGAAAAAAGATGTAACTCGGGTCTGATATGTTCTCAAGAAGTTATTTGTGTTTAACCTCCCAAATCAATGGATATGTACTTTGAAAAAAAAAAATATGTATATTGTTTTATGGGGTCTTCATTTTTTGTTGTAAATTTATTTGATGTAAATACTTTTTTTATGTTTGAAACTTGTAAAGACTGGTTTAAGCTTTTAGCACTGGTTATATTTATTTTTTAGATGGAAAATTACCAGTTTTCTAGTATTCTAGATACTCTTATAAGACGCTCATGATAGTAAAAATACTCAAATTTAATTGAGCTCCAATGGACTCAATTTTATCCCGAATCCCTTAGGGAAAAATGTTTTTGTTTTTTTTAAATAGAGTGCTGTCAAATCTTTGAGCCCATTTCGCAAATAACACCCTAGTGTATTGTAAGTGTGAAATACGATTCAATGAGATGAAGAAAATGGTCAAAACACGTTTCTGATGTTATTTACCACGAGAAATGAAAGGATCATAGTATCGGGATATATATGTCAGTAATGGTGAGAGATAGTTGACCGTAGATATAATTAAGAGGAAATGGTTGGGGGTTCAGTCAAAGTAAGTAACACAAATATGTGAGCATTAGATATTTGTGCTATTTATTGTGTCAGTACTTTATTGGTTCTTTTTTTTATCGTTTATCTTTATTGTAAACCGTGGATTTGCTGCTTTTTAGTACCTAGCTCATTCATAACTTTCAACAAAAGAATGTTTTAACATTTTATATTTGTATCTTATCACGGAGAAAATAGTCAGTTGTTATCTGGAACGATATGATACATAGTCAAAAGTACAATTAGAGACTTGTAATCTATTCTGAACATATTTTATTCTACTCTTAAACTTCTTATTCAGTCTCCTGAAAAATAATTTTTTTTTTTTTTTTTTTTTTTTTTAAAGATATGTCGTTATTGAAAGAAGTGAGCGATATTTCAGTTATTTTTTATCGATGTTATTTATTATTCAACTTAACTTATTAATATATTTTCGCAAATTAAAACATATCTCCAACCGCTACTCAATTTCGTTTTTCAATATTAAATAATATAAAAAATAGATTTTCTATATTGAAAAAAAAAAAAAAAAAAGAATAATAACAAATGATGTTTAATGTTAAATTACATATCTCTCGTTCTGAAGAAGAGTGCCACAATGCCAAAATTTTCATTTTCCACACAAATTTATTGTACTTTTAAACTTTGTATTCACTCCCCCGAAAAATCATGTTCTTTGAGGTAGGACTTTGTTGAAAGGAGTGTTTTAATATGTCCTATTGAAATAACTCTGTTGAAAAAAGTGCTTATGTACTTTTTTTTTTAGGATTACCATTTTGATCACTACAAGTCTCGAAATACCGATGACGCTCGCCAGTGCGTTCAAAATCTAAATAAATGAATATAACAATTGAAATCGATTTGAAATTTTTTACTTTCTATTTCAGATGGGGGAAGTTAAAATATCTGGGCATCACTTGGTTTTGAGGGGGTTTTTCTTTTTTTTTTTTAAGGGACCACAATTGACATCTCTACCCATACATTATGAAATTCTAAAAACAGCTTCTCTCTCTCTTTCTCTCTCAAATAATTCCCTAAGCTCATTCAGAGAAGATTATCCCCATGGTTTGCAATAATCCTGCTTTAGCCAGCAAAAACCTTCACCTGGTCTCCTGGACAAGGATTATAAAAAAGTAATGTTCTCATCAAGGCAGGTAGAGTAAAAAAAAATTCAAAAATCTACAAAAAAAAGGCTACGTTACAAAATATTTATCATTTTGCCGAAAAGTGAGGGGCTATTGGGGGGGGGAGGGATTTTTTGTGTGAGTATTGGTGGAGAGAGTTATGGGTTGACGAAAGGTGGACAATGGATGCCCGATGGAGCGAGCCGGCTGATTGATAGTTCCCAGCCCTCCAAACCGTAACAATTTATGGCTCTATAAATCCTCGGAGGTGGGATAAGATGGATTATCGCAAATAAGGAAATACTATAATGAGGGTATTAATCATGAGCGAGGAGGAAATGAGCTAATGGTTGCATAATTGCTATGTACTAATTACATATCATTATGTAACAATTCTGTGGGATAATAATATTAATCAACGAAAATGTAACAATAATCAATGCTACACTAATTATAAAAACACAAATATTAAAGCAGGTTACAAAAATGATCACTTTGTAATCCTTGAGCTTCATAGTCAGGACAAAGACTAATGACCATTAATTGGTCTAGTCACTCGATCCTCATATAAAGTCGTAAAAGGACTGGTCTGGATGGTTCCAGACCCCCGTGAAATCATGAACAATCTAGTCCCAAACACGTGATCTGACGGTTCACTCCAACCGCTAGTTCGTTCCAACAAAAGGTCTGGGATTTTAAACCATATGTTTTTTTTATCTAACGATTTAACGTTACAATTTTATATATATATATATATATATAGTTATATAGTTATATATATATATATATCATAGTCCGGGATCCCCTTTTGTGTCATTATTAACTCGGGATTCTCCTAAATTTTACTAATGCTACAACTTTTTCATCTAATGAATTTCTCGGATCTGTGCCGTTTGTCGTGACCTACGCCTCTAGCATGTCAACCTAACGACCTTAGGAAAATTTATAGGTGCTTTTACACTCTACGAACTTTACCCTCGAACAGCCTTCACGTCGACTGTTCGCCTGTGTTCGGGGGTAGCGCTAGTGTCACTTTTGATCTGGGTTTTTTCCAAGTGACAGGAGTTGTAAGTGATACTAGTGCGCCCTTGTAAAGCGTTTATTTTTCGGATAATATAAAATATATTGGGAACGGAGATTTTTTCTTCATCATAAGCTAGCGTTGGGTGCGTCAGCCATATTTGTTCGCTTAACGTCACTTTAAGTATAAATGGCTGTTCGGCTGTACGGCAAAGTTCGGGGAAGAACCTGTTCGAAGGTGAGGTTTGTAGAGTGTAAAGACACCTTATGAACATCCAGTTGATTTCACCTTATTGTTTAATAAAGATCAATCGAATCAGATGGTCATGTTGGCCTACCAATCCCATGGGCCGATTCTACAGACCTACGCCCGAAAGATGTGAAGAGTCTATTTTTTGAAGAAAAAAAAAATTGGATTAATGAACATTTTTACTCTTTTTCAAGCTTACGATTCCCGTTTCGTATTACATTTATCCATAATTCATTTACTATATTCAAACAATATGTTTAAAAATAACAAATTGGGACTACAAACCGCTTGCATCTGTTGATTGGTTTATTAGTAAATTGTACCTTGAAAAAAATCCTTCAGAGGTTTCTTTGGCGTTTTAAAGCTTAGTTTATGTTCTGTAAAATATATATTTAAAATCAATCTGATATAATCTTAAACCTGTTTCCAGTTATTATAACAAGACAAAATTCATCAGAATTGGTTAATTGGTAAATAGAAAAACTGAAATTAACTATGGCTTTTCCACTTTCGATCCAATATAGGATCATTCTCCTCTCAACAAAATAATAAATTAAGGATGTAAACCCGGCGGTTGTAACGTGCTTAAAAAGTACTTAGCTTTTTTTTTTTTTTTATCAAAAATATAAAAATAAATATTGACGTACGCACACTGATAAAATTGTCGATAAGCTTGTTTAGTTAAGATCTTGGAGAATATTGCAGATATCTCTGAAAACTCCTTCATTGAAAGGATCCACTTTTAATAGGCTGAGGGGTTGGAGGGTTAATGCTGATTAAATTTTTCTTCCCCTTCTTACTTTTTTTCCTTACTTAGCTGAAGCTCTCTCTCGTTTACCCGATTTTAGTCTGTTATCGTTAACTTTTAATTTTTAATTTCGCAAAGCACCGGAGGTGGCGAGTAAGCGGGCGTTAGCAAAGGAAGATAGGGGTGAATTATTGTCTGCCTAGTACTTCTCTCTTCAGGGGGCTTTAATTCAGCCGGGATTATTTCTAAAATCCACAAGAAAAACAGAAATTCAGGACTGGCTTTATTCTATTTTTTTTTTTTTTTTTGTCATAAAAAGAACAAAAGGGACCCGTCAGAAGATAAACTGTTATTCCGGGGCATTATAAAAAATAAGTATATAAAAGAAGTACTACATTTGTATTTATAACATAAAAATGAATAATATGAAAATCCTTTCATAAAATATTTTAAAAATCCTTCATTAATAAAAAAATTTCGGATTATCAAAGGTTCAATTTAAAGTTATGGGAAAATAGGCTAAGTAAATTAAATATAGAAAGAAAGAAAATAACTTTTATTCTTAAAATCACAATAGACAGCAAAATCTACCAAAGTAATCTTGTTCTATAATACTTATAAATTTAATTCACAATATAACACATTATTATATATCTTCTTATCAGTAGATTCTATCCGAAACAGGTTATCAAAAGCGAGCATGGAGCAAGAGGAATCTCTAACCATGCTGCATGTTGTTACAGTACTACTTATCGAAAAATAAAAATTTAATTGTATGAATGAGATGGATAAAGTTAATTTATAACTTTTTATAATCATAATTTCTTTTTTTTTTTTTTATTAATATAATTGAGGCGTTTGGTTTCAAAACCAGTTACATCCATTTTTTTTTTAATTTTCTCTTCATTGTTTTAAAGTTTTCATTTTAAAAAAAATGTGTTAGATGCGTTTTAAAAACGTCTAGATACTTCGAAAATCAATACTAAAAAATTCCATTTCTTACCAAAAGCGGTTCCGATTGATCCTTTTTTGATTAATCTTGAAAAAATGTTGAAGATGGATGTACCTGGTTTTGAAACCAAACGCCTTAATTCCTAATTTCTATTTATTTTACTGCTAATAGGTGTACAATGATTTTGGTTAATCTGTCTTTTCTAAAACAAATAGATTCGATGTTTTCCCCGCGACACATAATTTACCATGGAAAAAACACGGATTTTCCTAGTCCAAGCCGGAAAAAAATAGATTTATGCTTACCCTCCCTAAATATCGAAAGAAAACGAAGTGTTGTGTCAGTAAATCAACTTTCGGAAATTTATAGGACTTACAAATAATCACGTTCAATAGTAGTGTAAAAAGCATTTAATATGCTATAAAAGAAATATTGAGGCCTATAATCGAGATAAAAACTATCCTATCCTTTAAGTTGGACAGAACTACATACACACTTAAACACACAATGAGCCAAATTTTATGAAAACCGGTTGAGTAGTCTCTGATGTTACCCTCAACAAGCATCGGGACACGAAATTTTTACATATATAAAGATATGTACATATTTTGTTCCAAATGCAAAACTTTGAAGGTTGGCTGGAAACAAACTTCTCAAAAAGCGAGTTACCCTGGCAGGTGAAAGACGGCTGCTCCCTGGGGAAGGTTGGAACGGGGGGGGGGGGGGTTGAATTCTGGAGTAGCCCATTGAGCTAACGGAGTAGAGAGGCAATAAAATATTTCCAAGTTCATTATGGCGGCTCCGCTACCTGTACCCGTACCTGCCTGGTTCTCATCAGTTGGGATGAATAAGCCATGTCCCCTTTCTCGAGCTTAACACTGCTTTATTGCTCTGCAGGTGTTAAGGCTGTTTTAGCACCGAATAGGTAACAAATAGAACTAACATTTATTTTTTTTTTAATTTAATTTCAGTCATAACTAAAAATATATGTATATACATGTATAAATGATTAATCAAACAAGGGCACAAAATGTTTTTCATACACATAACATTTATAAAAATAATTTTTGACCAGGCACCTCTAACAAAAATTTTTAAATATATCCGCCAACGGGCCCTAATGCCGAGAACGGTTTTTTGCAAATAATATTCATTTTGTATTTTAGGGGGTAAGAGGGGGGGCACTATAAATAAATTGGATTTTAGGATTTATTTTACACCTGGGTCCAATATTATGTTATTAAGGACGGTGTTTTTGAAAAAAATATTCAAGTTGTATTTTAGTGGCGGGGGGGGGGGGGGGGCGCATTATGAAAAAGTTAGATTCTTGGATATCTTTCACACTGGGGTACATTATTATAAAAAAAATTCAATAATCAGCGGATTCATCACTTTAAAATAGTAATTAATATTATAGAAGTCCGCTCAAATGATAAATGGATATTTTTTACAAGAACTAAGTGTTTGACAAAATAATATAATACATCCATGTGAAAAAATCCCAAAAAATTAATTTTTCAATATTTTAGTGTCCCCTCCCCCTGCTTACTCGAAATTAAAAATAATTACTATTCCTGATAAATAGAGGTAGGTAGCTTAATGTAATATGCTAAGGTGAGATGTTAGACCGGGTGATCGTGAAGAAATGGTTGAATTTGTCAATGTCAATTAAATATAGTTTGGATTTAACGAGCCTTTCACCACAATCTCATTTTGTACAGAAATAAAAATGAAAATATTTTGTATTTATATAGTTCGGGAATGACGTATAAAAAAACAAAACAAAAAAAGATCTAAATTCGAAATTTTGAATACAGATTCAAAAAAAAAGATAGTTTATTATTACTAAAAGTATTCGAAGAATCTATCTTTTGGTTCGAATTCATCAAACATCGAATACAGAAAGTTTTTTATTCAATATTTGAATACTTCGAAAAGTATTCGATTTTTGTATAGTTATCTAAATAAAACAAAATGCCATCTGTTTTCGAATCTAGATAGATTTTTATCTAGATATTGCCCAACTTTGCTATTTTATTGTTTATTTCACCTTGTAATCCTACTCAATTTGCATATATAATATCCGTGTATTTAGTTTAGGCTTATCGTTGGTGAAGTTCTTAAACTTAGATGGAAACTTTGGTATACATTAAAATAGTATTTATCTCTAATCTTAATGTCTGAGTCTACTCTCCAATCATCTTCTCTTGAATATAAGACTTTTTTCAAAAGAAATAACAAATTGCTATACTTATTTATTCATACTTTTTTTAAAGCATATGATCGATGTGTTCCAATTGATGCAAATTACTTAGTAAAGTTGTAATGTTTTGCCCCGATATACGATTCTTCCTCGTTAAAAAGTTTCTTCAAAATAATGGCTTGTGTCTGTAATGAGTTTCTCAACTGTCATCTTCATTTAAGGTTTGTGTCAACATCCTTCGCTAAAACAATTCTCAACTACGGGTCTCAGTTCGTTTCTTTGCTCTCCAGTTGGCTAAAAAAAAAAAAAAAAAGAGAAAAGATTGGATAAATTGTATTTCCGTACTTTATGTTCAATATCGTTCTAGTTTCCTTTTATTCTTATGACCCCCTCCTCTCTCTCTCTCCCTCTTATAACTTACCATTTGATTGCTTTGAAAGGTCCTTACGCTCAGAAAAACATCGACATAACCTAAGTAACTTAAGAGGCAATGGGAAGGCGAAATGAATTTTCCTCTAGACGAAAACAGATGGAAAGTGGGTCAGTGGAACGATTGAGTTTCCATCCGACACGAAACCATCGAGGCCCAAGGGCAGCAATCTACTCCCGCGACAATTAACAGCGAGTGATTAATTTATGGTTTTGTGCTTTTGCTGATATATCCATTAAACTTGTGTTTACATGCCCTTTCTCGATTTCATAATATTTCAACATATCGCACAAGGGGAAGAAGATGGTTACGACTCAAAATAAATCAATTATGAGTTATGCGTACCGTTGGAATCAGAATGTCAAAACCTACAACGCCAGAATTTAGTCATAATATTGTATTAATTCTTCCGTTCGCGTAAAGCGCAATTCACTACATTCTTTTATGGAGGGGATATCGTGTTAACACAAGTAGAGGGCTACTTTTGAGTGACAATTGTACCAGCGATAGTAACTTTCCTAACGGTAGACTATTTTCCCAAGTAGCTGTTTGTAGGTATATAGTAAAATTGAGAATGCAGTTGAAACTAATTATCAAAAAAAAAAAACAGTTTTTCGAGTTGTATCCATCTTCTTGCCGACGCCCATATATATTTTATTTATACTTTCACTTATTTTATTTTAATGGACTAAACAATAATACATAAACTAAATAAATGCACATATTTACATTCACCGGCACTGGCATACGCATCACAGGTTTAAGACCCAGTAAAATCTACGCTATAATCTTTCCAATACAAAATTTTAAGTCTATCAATCAGACCTTCCTTGGTTCGTAAATAAAGAATTCTCATTTCACATTATAACCACCTACTATCGACTACGCATGCGTGCTCTTTATGTTAATTTCCACAATGAGCTTAACAGACTTTGCAAAATGCTTATTTTAAAAGGCCAAAGGAAAGCGATTAAAAAGAAGCTGGATGAGAGAAACCCACTCTCCTGAATCAAGTAAGTCTTCTTATCTCAGACCTGAAATGCTAAAATCAAATTTATTGGTCAGATTTGCTTTATAACTGTTTTGCTAACAGATGAGAAAATTGTAATGAAAATAACAAAAATAAATTGATAAAAAATGTTATTTTTTTTTTTTTTTTTGCGTTCCAAGTTCAATATTTCAGTTTCCCTAGTCTAAACAGTAGTTCCTAGTCCCTAAACTAAAAAAAATATAGATTGAAAAAAAACCTGTTCCACTGTAATCTAATATTAATGTACTTAAGAAGTGTAATGTACATTCAATAAAGTGCTCCTTCCTAATGGGTAAATAGCGCCGTGTGCGTAGGCAAACCCACACAACTCTGAGGCGTTGCTGGTTCACTCTAACGCTAGCCCCTTTTTCTAGAACTTGTGTAACTGTTAATATTTTTAACATATCTTTTATATTTATATTATACTAGCTAGGGTGCCCGGCTTCGCTCCGGTAGTTGTGTGGTAGTTTTTATAAGAAAAACTTTAAATTAGCACAGATAGAAATAGAAAAAAATTAGCACTTTCTTGAAACTTTAACCACGGTGTCAATATTAAGATTCGAGATCTGCAGAGTTCGCCCAAATAAGGAACCCTATATACTTTAAAGGGGGTTGAAAATAGTGAATGAATAATTAATTATGCTGCAACTTTGTCGAGTCATGCATCGTTTTTGATGGAATAGTTAAAAATCTATAATTCGAGTACAACTTAAGCGTCGACTACTGTGATGGGCCTTTTAAATCCAGAAGTTTAAAAACTACCAAAGATTCATAGAAACTTTTTTTTTAAGACCTTTCTTCCAGTTCAACCTCCCTTAAGATATCCCCCTCGCCGTAATTTGGCCGGACTATGCACCTACTATTACAAAATAAAAACCAAAATATCATGAGGGCACAATTTTTTCATCATATTTCTTTTTATCCTGAACTATGAAGGGTGATAAAATCTTACTGAAAAAATGTTGTAATTGGAATTAGTCATTTTGTCGAATGGAATGCTCATCATACATAGTAAAAAAAAACATTTTTTATAATTACATGCAATAAGAACACTTCAAATTTTTTATTTTCGATTTATAATCAGTCAATGCAGCTCTTCTTTTTTTGTTTTATGTCTGTTTTTATTCGTTCACTGTACTACTAAATAATGTTCACTCATATTGCATTACATTTACTTAAGTATATGTTATATATTGATTAAATGTAATGTGTTAATCAATTAACCTTCTCATGAGAAAATTTATTTTGTAAGGTATTCAATCGGTTTTCTAATTGATTGCAGATATGTAAAATCATTATATTATTTGAAAAAAAAGGTGAAACTAATTATTTTCGCTTGATTTTTTAGTAATTTAAAAAGAACAGCTGATAAAATAGATAACCTTAAACAACAAACTGAACGGTATGAATTAACAATAAACATTGAGTGAAACACACCCTAGCGCTTTCTGGTAGTCTGCTGCTCGAACTAAATCTTTCATTCATAAACTCGCATGTCATTCTAAGGTAGACTAATTAAATGGTGCGAGAGGCTCCAAATTCCAGTCCTTTTCTCTTCAATTTTACACCCTTAAAAGAAAAACGGAAACCTTCTTCTCCATTAGTGAGTTTGTTTACTTATGAGGGAGGGATTAATTTGTATTTATAGGTTTATTTATGTTTTTGGAAGGGCTGAAATAAACTGAGTGATAAAATACCTAAAAAATAAATGAATATTTATTAGTAATATTTCATAATGTAGGATTAATGGATACAGAGAATTGTGTTATTAAACTTTAGTGTCTAAATATATTACTTTAGTGTATAAATACTTTCCTATTTACATACAGGACTTATTTATGAATCTACTGAGCTGGATGTAAATTAATAATTTTTGATTTAATATTTTATTATTCACCATTATACATTAATATCTTTAGTATTTCTATATTTTTTTCCTTTGTTTATAATTTACATTCACTTTCTTTTTATTTTATTGTATTTTTTATTTTTCAATAATTCATTAGATAGCATTAAGGTCTGTTGTTCCAAAATTCCATTTAAAAAAAATTAAATAAATAAATAAAATCGTGTGCTCTAAAACATTATAATAGATCTGCTAGAGAAAAAAAGCATTATGTTTTGACATTAATTGTTGAATAAATTAATACTGCATTGAAGTATACAAATTTTTTTTTTTGTATATATTTACCTTTACCTTGCTAATGTACTTTTTAACCAACTTCACTACATATCGAATGCCAAGATCTTGATTATTCATCGTGTTTCTATTAGGTTCCTTGTCCTGTTCAATTTTTTTCAAGTTTCCTGGAATAGTGTGCAGTAGAATAATTACTAAACCAAGGAATGTGATTACATTTTAATCAAAAATTTAATGAAGTTTAACTGTAAATCCTTCTCAAATGTTCTTTTTGTTTCCAGCTTGAAAAAGAGCAGTACTTGTCCAATATTATTATCTAAAGATATTAGGAGGTATTGTGGGTATTTTTTAATTCATGTTATCCGATGTAGTTGTTAAATTTATTATAGTCCCCTTATACCTAAAATTATTACTATTTTCATTTTTACAGATAATAACAACCAAAAAAAAAAAAAAAATAATAAAATATCTCTTCAATAAAATATTTTTAAAAACACCTCTTGCTTTTGAATGGTTCAAATGATCACACAATTTTTATATTTAAGAAACAGTGCATTCCTGAATATGTTATAAACTAATTTGATTTTCTGCATTGATATCATCTCACTTTAATGATATTACTTATTTTTTTATTTAAATTTTTAAATTTATATATTATAATATATAATTATATTATATTTGTTTCAGGAAACCGGCCAAGACATTTGCATTCGACCATTGTTTCAATTCTGCCGACCCCAACAGCCCGGATTATGCAAACCAGGAAACTGTGTTTGGTTTTCTCGGGACTGACATTTTGGACAATGCCTTTCAAGGGTACAATGCCTGTATCTTTGCATACGGACAGACAGGTGAATTTTTTATTGAATCTTAAATAATTCTTGTTATTTTTCTTATCTATTTGTTGAATTAGTTTTAATTGTTTTATTAATTTATATTTCCTTATGAAACAGTATTTATTTTTATTTTTGTATTTTTTCTGGGTAACAATAAACACAGTTAAGTATGTCTATTCCCTCTTACTAACACAGCTTTTAAACTAATTAAAAAGAAAGTTAATTAATTTTATTTTTTATATATTTAAGAAATATTCTCTTTTATTTTTTTAAAATTACTATTAAAATTTTATATACTGGAAACATATTTATTTAATGTTTCGATCTATGTCAGGCTCCTTGCTAAAATGCAATAATATTATTAAATCATTTAAATTTTGTTAACACTATTTTCATCTTTACCTCCAAAGGTTCTGGAAAATCATACACGATGATGGGAAGTCAGGATAACAAAGGCATAATACCGAGGCTATGCGATTCCCTGTTCGACAGAATCGCTAAATGCCAATCGTCCGAACAATCATATAAAGTTGAAGTTAGTTACATGGAAATATACAACGAAAAGGTATCTTATATATGCAATAATTTTAAATAATTATTAATAACATTTTTTTATAATTATTATAATATTTTTTACAATTATTACAATCATTTTTTATTTAGAAAATGAAAAATTTTAATTTAAAGTTGAATCACCTAAAATGAAATCATTAGCAACTTACTGCTACAGGCCAACGATGAAAATATTTTTCTTCTGCAGTCTAATAAATATATTTTATTGATTAATAATCATAATTAAATTTTTGATGTATTATATATTACTTATTCCTTCTTTTGCAGCTGCTACTAAATTAATTGCTTCAATATATTTATTTGTATACAAATATCTATAATTTTCTCATTATCATTATGTTGTTTCTTTTATTATTCCTAATAGGTGCACGATCTTCTAGACCCGAAACCAAATAAACAATCGCTCAAGGTTAGAGAACATGCAGTTCTTGGCCCTTATGTTGATGGTCTCTCACAGCTGGCAGTTTCTTCATTTCAAGTACATAAGTTTTTTATTTATTAAGATATTGTTTATAACATTTTACTAACAAGTGTTTAAAATCTGTTAATGTAGTCATTGTTCTTCTGTATTATGGTTCACATCTCTTAGGTTAGTAATAAATAAGTAAGGTTTGACATAATCCTTAACATTTATATATTACTATTATAGGATATTGATAATCTTATGGCGGAAGGCAACAAATCGAGAACAGTTGCTGCAACAAACATGAACTCGGAATCATCTCGTTCGCATGCTGTTTTCTCTGTAGTTCTTACACAGACTCTCAACGACCCTGTTTCTGGGGTGAGTGGAGAGCGTGTGTCAAGGATGTCCTTGGTAGATCTTGCTGGCAGTGAAAGGGCGGCGAAAACAGGAGCAGTCGGCGATCGGCTTAAAGAGGGATCCAATATTAACAAGTATACAACCATACTTATTTGTCGTTATTTATAATTAGTTAGTTTTTCTATGTTGTGTCTAATGATTGTTTGTTAATATTTATTCATTTTATGATGAAAAATTAAATTTATTTTCATAACAAAAAAAATATAAATTACCAAAATATAAACAACAGTCAAGTTTTCTCAAGCTAAAAAGGAACTCATAATAGCACATTTGAGTTGCTATATAAAAAATTAAATAAAAAGGTTTAATAAAAGGCTAATAAATGCCACATCATAAATGAGAACTTTTTCATGAATGAAGTGTCATATCAGACATTTTTTTATATAATTTATAATTAAATAATATAAAAAACCATTGGTCAATTTAAAAATTTTAATCTTTTAATTATTGTTTTCTTTCCAGATCTCTAACCACCCTAGGGCTTGTGATATCAAAATTAGCTGATCAGTCTTCAAATGGAAAAAATAAAGATAAATTCGTACCTTACAGAGATTCGGTGCTTACGTGGTTGTTAAAGGTAATAAGGGCTTATTTTAATTTAACAGTATCAATTAAAAAAAATTAATCTAAATTTCTAAAAGAGATAGAAAAATCTTTTTGCACTTATATTTTTAAGTTTTTAGACCTAAATTGATACTGTTGTGATCAGGACAATCTCGGAGGAAACTCAAAGACTGTAATGGTTGCTACTGTCTCACCGGCAGCCGACAATTTTGAAGAAACGCTGTCCACGTTGAGGTACGCAGATCGAGCGAAGAGGATTGTTAATCATGCTGTTGTCAATGAGGACCCCAACGCTCGTATCATCCGAGAGCTGAGGCAAGAAGTTGAAACCCTCAAAGAAATGCTCAAGTACGCCACTGGATCTAATTCTACTGTAAGTTCCCAATTAATTTATCTTTTTGTCTTGAAGTAGAGAGGTGTAACGGTGCGTAATATTAATAAATGTATAAGGTCAGCATTATATTGTAAACTTCATTCAATAAACCTAAACTGTAGCTTAATATATTGTTATATGTATATTTTAATTAGGAATATTCATATTTTAAAATTATAGTAAAAGAAACATTTGTTTTTGAAGAATGGCCAATGAAAATTCACGTGCCATGAAATAGATTATTAAGATTGCTGCTAACAATTTTCTCAAAAGAAAAAGAAATAATTATATAAAAAAAATAATAAATGAAAATACTTTTTTTGTTATATAATTATTTTCAGTGTTGTTTAAAAGTACTTATATAATATTCTTTTATGTCCAGTCTCTAATTAATATTTTGGAGTGTATGGAAAAAACTATTAATATATTGTATTTTCAGAACTCTCAAAAAATAACTGATAACAGTAAGAATAGTGTTTAAAAATATTTACATTTCCTTAGTTAATTTATTCAACCTTATCTCTGTTTATGTAATGTGCTGTGAATTCTCTTAAACATTAGCCATTATGATTTAGTTCCTTAGAGTTTTCAACCTAGACTTTAAAATAATAAGTATCTGAATAGTAAATTGTTTTTGTTTTGTTTTTATTTTAAAATAAAAAAATAAGTAGAGTTTTAAGTTCAGTTGTTTTTGTTTTATTGTTAGAAGAAGGAGGGATTTATAAATATTCAACTGTCTCGGTCGAATGCAAGTGAGATGTTAATGTGATCAGTGATTTACAAATTTCTTTGAAGGTTAATCTCCTTAAGATGTTTCCAATTCATCTCTTCACATATTGAAGTAATGTCATTTGAACAGTGAGCTGTTTGTGTTGAGATCGTTGAGATAAACACTTCCTAACCCTGCGATGCAATACTAAACTAAGCAGTGTTTGAAAAGCTTTACTGTTATCATGTTGAGTTGTTTTCTTTGGTTTTCATTAAACTTAAAGTTTGATAAATCTAAAAATACTACTAACATTTTTCTTATTATGTCCCTCCTAGAAAAAAAAATTATATTCTTGATAACTTTGAATGAGTATATCACAATTAATTAGCCATTTCTTGTTATTTACAAGCATGTTATAACATAGTTATATTGCACTGGAATTTATTTATCTGTTGGAATATTGAAATTAAGTTGTCCAGTCTTCATATGGAAAAAACAAGGATAATATTATCTTTTAGAGATTCTGTGCTTATTTGGTTATTAAAGGTAAAGGCAGATGATGCATAATTAAAACATTTCATTAACATTTATTTCTCAATTGGCTATAATTGATAATTGTTATATAAGAATTGGTTATAACCATAATGATATATTATGATATTATAGACAATAAAAAAATCAATACCTTATCAAATACTATTATTATATATCATAATCAATAACTCAGAGCATTTAAATTATTCATTTATTAACTTACAATAAGTTAATGATTCACATATTTTGAAAATTTAAGTTGTACTTAAATTTACTTAATATAGACAAAACTTTATTGCTTTACATTTTTAAAGTGTACCAATTGTTTATTTAATGGCAATTTTGAGATGTATTAATGTGTATAAGTGCTCAAAAAGGTTTTATTTTTTCCGGAGTGATTTTGTTTCTGATGTGTTTCTTAGTTCTTGTTAGGTGTAAAATAAATAAAAACGATGTGTGTATTCACCAGAGCCAAGCTCTGGGAATACATTATACATCAAATAAATAGGGAAAAGTAGTATTGAAATCACTTATTCAGGAAATATTTTAATTTTTTTATTATTTTCCCAAATGTTTCTGTTTTTTTATAAAAAGCGGAAAACATATTATGATATATTGAGAAAAGATCTAAGATGCCATATGTTGCAGAGCTACTGAAAAATCAGCTAGAGTATACATTTAAAATCTAATAATAGTACTATTGCTACTAAATTATATCATTGGCATACTTGTGGCTATTTTGCATATTACTTTAATTACATAAGCTATTGATTTATCTTTTGTAAGTATTCCCCCCTTCCCTCCGCTGAGCAATTTTAGTTTGAATAACACTCTTTTCTCTTAACTTTTCATGTCTTGATTCACAGGAATCACCCGTTATCGTAAGTATATATGTCTGATATTTTAATTTAACTTTTTTAAATATCACAAACTTTTAACTGAAATTTATTATTACAGCCACTTGACTTACATGAAAAACTGACAGAAAGTGAAAAATTGATGAGAGCTATGTCAACCACATGGGAAGAAAAATTAATAAAAACAGGTACTTTTTTAAAAATTATTTTACTTAAAATTGAGTAGCCACATTAGATATATTACATAATATTTGACATAATTTTTTCTACTTTGATGATTACCTCACATTGTTTTTATTTGTTTAACACCTGTCAAAATACAAATATATTTATTTATCCACACCTGTCAAAATATGAATTGACATTCTGCATGAAACAAATGCAAGAATGATCACTTAGTGTCAACTATTCCCTGCCATTGGTATACGATAAGAAATCTTGAGAGGAGATCTCTCATCCAGGTTCTTTTCACTTCTAGCATTCTCACAACTACAATTTTTCTATTGCTTGCTGCTTGCTCTTCATGTCATTTCCTTGGGCTGAAAAGTCTGAAATATTTTGTATCAGTCTTTTTTTGGTGATATGAATTTTAAAAAGTAACTTTGAATTGTGTTAGTAAACTGTCAAGAGGATGTATATCTTAAGTTTTAATATCGATTGCTGTCATCTCCGATCCGTCTCTCATATCACAACATTGTTAATGTTAGCTCTGCCATTTTTTCCCCGTCTTAATAGTCCTATTACTCCTACACAGTTTAAATTGTATTTGTGTATGAATGTTATTATCATAAATTATATGTATAAACCTTTTTTGTTATTTTTATTTTAATATGGTGTACTTGAAAGGGATATCCGAATCAAAAAGCCTTTTGTCTTTAAAATGCAGGTAACAAATTATTATAAGGATGGAAATAAAATCACAAATTATCATCCACAAAATACCTTAAATTAATCAAGAACAATTAAACAATAAGGAAATAACACGATAGGCATTGTTTATTGATAAACACAAAAAAAAAAGTGACAAATTTAATTTTTGTGTTGAAAGGATTTTTTTTTTTATTTCGTTCAAATGTTTTGGAGAAGATTGAATAAAAAATTCTAAATTTGAATATCTCCTTTATTTAAAAATCTGTTGTACTTTGTGAATACAATTGCCAAACTGCTAACTTTTAAATTTCTTCCCTGTTACTGTTTATTTTTGAAAAATTCTTCATTGTTCAAAGTACCTCCTCTTCTAAATCCTGAATTATTTTTTGTTTTTAAAATGAAAATACAATTCGTAAAATTAATCATGACTAATGTATTTTTTATCTTATTTCATCTCAGTAATCTTTTTTCAAATTTTATAAATAAGACATATACATTTTTGTGGCTATTGAAAAATTGATTTACATTTGCATTGAATTTCATATTCGTATTTATTCCTTAGAACAAATTCAACATGAGAGACATGAAGCACTCGAGAACATGGGTATATCTGTACAAGCTTCAGGAATCAAAGTTGAAAAGAATAAATTTTACCTCGTCAACTTGAACGCTGACCCTAGCCTCAACGAACTTCTTGTATATTACCTAAAAGAGAGGACGCTAGTTGGTGCTCGAGGTGCTCCAGTTTCGCAAGATATACAACTGTCAGGATTAGGTATAATAATTATAAAGTTCACCTGTGCTCATATATGATTAAATTAAATATGTGTTTTCTAAGCAAAAATTATTATATTTTTTCAGGTATTCAAGCAGAGCATTGTGTTTTAACGATAGAAGATACAAAATTGTACATGATCCCCATAGCCGGAGCGAGGTGTTTCGTCAACGGTGCTCCAGTTTTTGAAAAGACTCTGCTTCATAACGGTGACAGGTTGCTTTGGGGAAATCACCATTTCTTCAGAGTTAACTGCCCAAAATCACAAGGGGGTATGAATAAATTGATTTTTTAAATATATGTATATTAGTTGTTATCTAGTCATATTTATCTGTATTAATAGAAAAAAGTTAGTAGTTAAAAATAATAGTATCAGGACTTAAACAAAGTCTGAATTTCTACATACAAGTACTTATTAATACTGTATGTACAAAGAAAAATGAAATAGAATGTTCACTTAGAGTTAAGTCAATATTATTTTCATCAATCTGACAGTGAAAGCACCCAATATCAATATTAGTTGAATTTCAATAACATTTTCAATTAACCAAATCATAAAAATTGTTAAAAGCAATTTAAATTCCTCTTAGAAAAATTTTAATGTTTACTGAATGTTTTCTGTTCAGTCTCAACATGCAGTGAACCGCAGACTCCTGCTCAGACAATTGACTACAACTTTGCCAGAGAAGAATTAATGTTGAAAGAATTATCCAACGATCCACTTCAGGCCGCCATTGCAAAAATCGAAAGGCAGCATGAAGAAGACAAACAAGGTTTTTTTTTTTACTAAATGAATATTTTATTTCTTAAGAATAATTAAAAACAACTATATTACTCAAATTAAGGATTTTAGGATAGATCTTATCAGTAATGTGGTGTTAGAGTTGACTAATCGTTCGCCAACTGATTACAACAAGTTTAGCGAAAATTATTCTAACTAAATTTCAATGAGAATGAAATCAATTCAATTTCAATAAATGAACTCTTCATTATTAATTAGTAAAATTATATACTTCTGTGCTGCTTTTTAGGCACTTAACCCATTTTGGTCTACATTCAACCTAACCACTTATTCACTGGGACTACAGATGTTTTCTATACCTTCTTAGCCCATCCCTTAAAAAATCCTTCATCGATTCGAATTTGAAAATTTATTATTTACCTAAAGATGTGGTGCACTTTAAATAAATAGTCTTAAAAAAGTATTCATTGTAATAATTATTGAATGTTAAGATTTTTTTTTTTTTTACTCTTGAACAGTGGCTTTGGAACGGCAAAGACAAGAATACGAAAGGCAGTTTCAGCACCTTAGAAATATTTTATCCCCCTCTACGCCTTATCTCCCTTTCGACCCATTCCGAACTGGTAAGCTAACACCTTCGACACCGACTACGTTGATGAGAGTAGAAAAATGGGCGAAAGAAAGGTTTGTAACAGGATATATTATTGCAAAAACCCACTATATTAACTGTTTAAGGTATTAACTTGATGTTTTAGAATAAAACAAACATTTAAAAGTAAAATACAATTTTTTTTTTTTTGTTTTATTTTAAATTACATACATATTTTATTAAGATAATCTTTTCATATCTGCGTTCCTTTGATATTTGTAGGACTTGACAAAATTCTGTTGATCTTGAAACAAAAAGAAATATTGGGTACAGTAGAATGGTTCTATGATGTCTTAACAGGCAAAATGAGGATGTACACTTTTGCGGGTTGTAATTCACTTAAAAAATGTAAATTAAAAGTCACTTAGGAATATTAAAAAGCATTTTTTTTTTTTTTTAATTGTTCCACTATTAAAGCAAAGAAGCTATATTTCCTTTATAAAAAAACAATCTTATTGTTAATTATTTTACAAGTCATAGCCCAAACTTTGGGAACCCTTTTGCCAATGATTTTTTCAATTTTATATTTGAATAACTTTTAATAATTATTTTTGAACTGCAGGGATGATATGTTTCGGAGGAGTTTAGTTAAACTGAAACAAGATATTGTGAAAGCCAATGTTCTTGTGAATGAAGCAAATTTTCTAGCTGAAGAAATTGGGAAGCAGACAAAATTTAGCGTTACTCTGCAAATCCCTCCAGCCAATTTGAGTCCTAATAGAAAGGTATATTCTTCTCTATATAGACAGGTATAAAGTTTTTCCTTTCTTTTTTTTTTCTTTTAGTTTTTATTTATTTTTAATTTTTATTTTAGATTTTTTATGTTTACGTTATTATTATTTTTCCTTTTTATTGATATCTTTATGTTAGCCAGAGATAAAACACCTTGTATTTGAACAATATGGCATAAGTATGAATTTAGTGACTGGTGTTATAATTTACTTAAATCTGTATAACTAACGGGAGGGCTGCTTGGTAAAAATTAATCACTTAGTCTTCACTTGTATAAGACATTGTTTTTTTTAATATTTTTTTGTATGTGATTTCTAATTATTTGCGCATTTGATTTTGGAAAACTAACATATAGTTAGATTTAGGCTTCTAAAAGATAAAAAACGAAAATATTAGTCAATGCAATGGACATCTTTATCATTTCAAAAAAATTGAGGCTGTCAAAGATTGCATGTGTCAAATTATTGATTTTTCGATTATTATTGATTAGTTTTTTTTCCAAAAAAAAACTTACTTAGAGCTTAGAGCTCAAATTTGTTTTTAAAATAAAGAAAAAATATTAAGGGTCTGCCTAATTATAAGGTAAATTTGTTTCTGCTGAATAATTTCAATATTAAATTGTTCCATCTCCATGCCATCTATGTCGGTTAATTATTTCATTGTTTCTTCTATTATCAGTATAAGCAAGTTTATATACTTCATGTCTAACAACAATTAGCAAAAGTACCGTATCGAAAGAAGTATTGGTATTTGAGTAGTATCGTAATGTCATGATCTGGTATCACTTGTATCCTTTTCTATATCTGAAATCTACATCCTTCTCTATATATATGAAACATACAGCATTTGGGATCTTTCTAGGTTTCTATTGATACAAAAATCTTTGAGATATGCTCTTAACCACACTATAGAACTTTTTGAAATAAGAATGAAGCTTTTTCCTGTTATTTATTAACTTCATTGTCTAACCCACAATTTATCAGACACCCATATTAAAAATACAAGTTTCATTAAAATGCATTGATCTATTAAAATCTATAAATGTAGACTTATTTTTAAAATAAGATCTTTCAATTGGAGTTATAGGTAGAATAATGAATTTTCAATTTATTAGTAAATATTTTACTTAATTTAAGAGCAACAATTATATATTGACTTTATAATTTTAAAGTACAATGCTAATGATGCTTTGATATCCAAAGAAAGGTATCTTTAGCCCTGTAATATCGGAAGACGAGTATCAATTCTGTATTATTTGATGCCCTTGTTAGCATGCCCTTGATAATTTAAGTTTCAGTTGAACTTATGTCAAGCACCCATTAAAATAATTGTGATAGATCAATGAACTTGCCCACCACAATTACGTAAATTTTAATTATTAATAACATAAAAATTAGCAAACTTTAATGTAACACTAATGTGGGTTTAAATTAATTTTCATTTAAAAAAAAATTAATCATTAACTATGTCAGACAAACAATAAGAGCTCAATGATTAATGTTACAAAAAGTAACTACTAGTGACAATGCAGTGACACAAAAGTAATCATATACTTAGATGTTCAGAGCAAGGCTTAGCCCCTAGTCTATTGCTTCTTATATTAAGTCCAAAATCAAACATTCCAGAAGGGCATAGAACATTCTCGTTACATCTAGAACACATGCTAAAAAAGTTATGTAACCGTTCCAACAAAAAATCTTGAACTCTTTTTAGATTTTTTTTTTTTTTTTTTTTTTTTTTTTTTTTTTTTTTTTTTTTTTTTTTTTATCCAATCCTTAACATTTCTTTTGATGAAATATCAAATCTTTGGCTTTTAGACCTTTTACATATACATATCGCTTTAGACCATCAGAATCCTGAATAGGTTGATAAATTATTTGATAAATAAAATTAGTTTGAAATCGATTTGTGGTTCTGTTGCAGAAAGGTACATTTGTTAGTGAGCCTGCCATTTTAGTAAAGAGGGCCGGAGTGGGAAGTCAGGTATGGTCTATGGAGAAGCTAGAAAACAAGCTTGTGGACATGAGGGATATGTACGAAGAGAGGAAAGAAACAGGCATTGTCATCGAGCCGGTAACGCTATCTCCTATTTATAATTTATCATAGGAAATTAGTGTAGATAGGTTTTTAATACTGATTTTCTTTTCTTTTTTTCATAGGATGAGAATCCAGCAAAAGTAGTTGATCCCTTCTATGAAAGCCAAGAAAACCATAATCTTATTGGAGTTGCAAACATTTTCCTTGAAGTCTTATCAGAGGACGTCACCCTTGACTATCATACTCCTATCATCAGCCAGCAAGGGGATGTTGCTGGCCGACTTCAGGTAAATAACTAACTTTTTATCCAACCCTCTTTAAAATTGTTTCTTGTTACTTATGAAAAGATGAACGAATACTCTGAATTTAGAATCCCGTTATGCAAATTTGAACTAACTATGGCTTAAAGAACTGTTTATTAAGCTTATGGATTATGTTCATTAAATCGTCAGAAAATAGTACCTTTATAAGTATTTAATCTTTTTTTTTTATTGTAACATTTCATAATAAGGCACCACTATTATCTAGTAAATTTGGACTTTTTAATATTATTTTCTCTTATACTGGTAATGGAAGATCTGCCTCCTGTTGGGACCTCAACATAACATTATTTTTTGCTTTATAGTTGGTATTTAATAAGCTTTCACATTATGGCTTGAATTAAAGCCTGAAAAATGTATTATTAGCTTTGCAATGCTTATACCGTCTTTATGACCTTTTATTTCTGCTGATTTTTTTCCTATTCAACCAGCTCAGCAAGTTGGCCAAATTTAAAGCCTTTATGATGACTTCTTGGTCATTATGGTCTCTGCTATAAATATAGTTCATGATTTTTGGAAAAGTTTCATATTAATTTAAATCATTCTAAGATAATGTTGTAACAAGTAATCTGTAAGTCTTTATTATATTTAACGAGAAAATTTCTTCTGTTATTATTCATTTTTTATTTATTTGTGTAGGTTGAAATCAAGAGGATTGCAGGAAAACTTCCAGAAGACAGGATGTGTGAATCTGGCTCGGAAAGTTCTGGTGATTCTGGAAAAGATGATATGGATTCACAATTTACATCTTCAATTACAATCAGGGTTCGGCTTATTTTAATTTCTATTGTATTTTAATGAATTATATCAGATTATATTTCTTACTAGCTGTATATCCCGGTTTCATTTGGAGAATTTCATTTTTTAAATCTATAAACTGAGACTTTTATCGACTCAAATGGTTGATTTCGTAAAAAAAAACATTGGAAAGTGAGATCATTATGATTTTTATAACAATAAAGAATATCAGCTGAAGATATGCAATTTTAATATGAACAGGTGTTCGCACCTGGTCTGAAAGAATCACTTAGCGAAATTTGGAGAATAAAGAATATCAGCTGAAGTTATACAATTTTAATATGGACAGGTGTTCGCACCTGGAGTCAGAGAACCACTGAGCAAAATTTGGAGAATTTAGTACAAACGGTATGGATTTCTATAAAGAACAAATAAACAAACAAACAAACAGAATTTCAACTTTATTTATATAGATTATATCTTTTAAAATATTGTTATGTTTTTTAATTAAAAAGATTAATTAAATTCTATTGGCTAAATTAAGTAATATCATCATTCTTCTATAAAGATTAAGATTATTTACAATTTATATCTGTTACTTGAAAATTATTTAATACATATTTTTTTCAATTATTACTACCAGTTGATTTACTGTATGATTTCTCTGTAAATCTAAATTAACTTATATTTATTTTAGGATTATGTTTGATAGTTAATTATTTTTCTTTTAGGTGACCATAAAACAAGCATCTGGACTTCCTCCCTCATTGTCTAATTTCGTATTTTGCCAATACACACTTTGGACTCACCCAGAAAACATTGTAGTCCCTCCTAAGATGAACCCTGATCAGGCTCCGTCCATGCAAGGGACCGACTCGATGACTTTTACTTTCGATCATACAAAAGAATTTACATTTCCAGTGACTGAAGAGTTTGTCGAACACTGTGCAGGTATATATATTTGTATTCTATATATCATAAGTTTCAGTTCGCTATGTCTTCCTAACTGTTGATAACAAAATTAGTATATTGCATTAGATTTTGATTTTAAACGCACAAATTCCATATAATTAATCTCCTATTATTTTATTTCCAACAGAAGGTGCACTGAGTATAGAAGTGTGGGGTCACCGGAGCGCGGGGTTCACTCAAGCCAAGCCTGGCTGGGAAGTGGAGCAGCAACAGCTTGCCAAAGCACGATCTCTTGCTGATAGGCAAGTTTCATCATATATATATATATATATATATTTATATTTTGAGGACAATTATATGCTCCTGCTGTTTGTATTAGACACCACACAGAATGCTTGTTCCTGATATGACTAAATATGGCAAAAAAAAAAAAAAAAAAAAAAAAAAATCAACGCACAAAGGTTATTATTAAGGAATGTTCTCCACGGAGAGTTTCTGGAACGTCATGGTGAAATTATTGTTGGAAGAAATTTCAGCAGCATTCTTATAGCAAACAGGCTATAATATCTTTTCATTTATTTGATAAACAAATTCCTTTTTATTTTCTTATTTATTTTCTTACATTTAAGTCGATGTTTCGGGGTATCCTACCCCATCATCAAGACTAATAATAAAGAAAATAAAAAGGAATTTGTTAATCGATATCACTCAAATAAATGAATAGGAACCTTTAAAGAAGAATTCTATAATCAATAAACAAGAAAGGCTATATATATTTTTTCTTTATTTTATAGTTTTAGAAATGAAATAACTCGAGTAGCCAGGTTTTGAAATAAAGAAAATAAAAAGGAATTCTTTAATCAATGAACAAGAAAGGCTATATATTTTTTTTTTTTTGATTATTTTATAGTTTTAGAAATGAAATAACTCGAGTAGCCAGGTTTTGAAGACAGTCAGGTTTCATCATTGATGCTATGTTAAAGTCATTTCATTAATAAAACTGCGAGAAACATGTTAAATATACCAGTTACAAAGTCAACTTTTTTATTTTTTTCATCTCACAAGTTCTATGCTTCTAAGAATTGAGGTAAAGTATCATAATTACTCTATGATATAACTGCTTCAAGTGGTGTATAGAAATAAAAAAACAATCTTCAAGGGTATTTTGCAAAAGATGCTGGCCGTCTTCGTGACTTAGCTACACATGCATAAAAAGAAAACAGAAATACCCAAAATTATTACAGAGACATTTCATTTGTAATTTCTAAAATAGCTATTTCAATTAAGTATTTTTTTATTTTAAATTATTTTCATTCAATTATTATAATAATAAAAAATTGTTACCAGGTGGAGTGAGTTAAGTAGAAAAATTGAATTATGGGTAGAAATAGAAGAACTGAACGATGCTGGCGATTATTCCAGTGTTGAAGTTACCCCGTCGAGAGAAGTACTTACAGGTATGCTATTTCTCATTATAACTGTGCTACATCTTTATGCACTATGCATGCACATGTTTGGTGTATGTGTTAAAGAATTCCACAACAATGTCATCTTAAAATTAATAATCATGCAATAGGATATGAAGAAATCAAAAATGTAATGAATAACTAGCGCTGTTGATCTAAGTGTTATATATTTACCGCAATAAATGAATGACATGTTCTATTAAGAAATATTTTTACAAAGATTCGATTGTTGAACAATAGGTGGTTCATGAAACCAGTGTAAAGAATATTTAGCCTCTTTAGTCTGTTAACACATTCAATGCCCACTAACAATAAGCATACATCCTCGGGGGCCCAATGGTTTTTTTTATTCATTCTTGTAAATAACACTTTAATAAATCAAATCAATCATTATAACATCGATGCAAGTACCATTTACCATATTTTTACATACAACCCGCCAGGCGGGTTGTGGGCTGCGTGGTGACTCCCGACCTGCCTGGCCCCCCTTCGTATTTCTATAATGAAATCAGTTTTTAGGGCGTAATTTTTAATTAAATGTAAGAAATAGTATTTTTTTTCAATTACCCAATTAATGTAAAATCATGTCAATTTTTTTTATGAGGGGGGGGAGGGGTTTTATATTTTTTTCCTAGTTCTTTTTTTTTTTTTATTATTTTACTGGGCGGTACGAACAATTATTTCTAAATTTCCTTTTCTTTTTTTACTTTTTATAAGTTCCACAGGGATATATGGACAGATGAAGGGAAGAATTGAAGGAGGCTATTGGAAGGTAGACGAAAAATATTTAATAAAAAATAAAATAAATTACATTTATTTTTATTATATAAATAAATTACATCAATATATATAAATTATACACTTAATTTTTTGGTTGAAAAACAAATTACAATACATACATACAATTAATTACAATCAGTATTTGTGAAAATCACGTTCTTATGCAAAAAAAGTACATAAAGATAAATTTAAATCCTTCACAAATTGAGAAACAAGTATGAGTCTTTCTTCCAAGACATCTAAATCAATAAATAAAAAAAAATCAACATACTTGTAAAAGGGACTGGTACGCCAAGAAGCATAGCACTACACAAAACACGCTGCCACGGATCAAAAAAAAAAGTTTTCGAGAAACCAACACTTTCAATACACAGCGACTACTCTGTGAGAGGCCCCAGAGTAAAATGAAGTAAAAACGAGAAGCCCCTGCCGATCTAGGTAGCCGGGAAGGCAATGAGTAGGTGCACTCGCCAGGCGGGTCCTGGGCCTCTGGGGATAGGTCAGGTGCACCCGCCAGGCGGGTTGTGGGCACTGAACGTGTTAAAGCCAAAAAAATCATGTATCTTCAAAAGATTCCAAAAATCCATTTGAGCAAAGAGGAACCCAATTTTTTTTACTATTCCTTATTAATTTAAGGTTGCCACACCATGAATAGCCAATATTCAAATAAAATATTAAACTTTAAAATAAACAAGTAAAACCTTAATTATCGCTAGTGATATCAACTTATATCAGCTACAAACATATTAAGAGTTGCCATTGCCACTGGGTTTAATTAACAAATGTGCCACGATAAACCTACTCATTCAATACATGAATGTGGTTGTGATGAATGCGGCACAGGAGAATAGTTCTATGAAGTTTCATGCTAACTGTTTTGTACACACTTAAAACATTATCAAAAGTAGTGTGAAAATCCCCAATATTTTTGATAATCTTTTAGTATACTTTTGCAATATGAGAAAATAACTTGAAAACTCTACTAAATTTTTAATTATTAATTAGAGATATTAGTGGATGAAGGTGTTATGTTAAGAATTCAAAGTTTTGAAAAAATTACAAATTAAGATCTGTACCAGGGATACTGCCTGAAACAATATGCCAGCAATATCAATATCATCATCATATGCTAGTAGCTAAACTGCTCGATTTAACTTTCTTCAATTATAATAATTTTAATTTTTAATTTAAAGTTTTTTGTCTTGTTAAAAGTGTAAAATTGTAAAGTTAAATAAGGAAATTTAATATCTAGGAGGTGTATACCAGCTGAGGCAAGGCCAGCAGAGGAGGGTGAGGGTGAAAGTCAGCCCAGTCGTGCAGTCAGGAACTCTTCCTATCATCTGCCAGGAAATCACCAACATAGCGCTAGGCAGTGTATCCGCTCGGTAATTTAAAAATTTGCTTTCAATATTTTAAAAAGTTGTTATTATACTTATTGTTTCAACACCCAATTCGTCTCATGTTATCGACGTGGAAGGGGGAGGTTAACAGGAAAAAACAAATTAAATTTAAAGAAACTGTAAAGTCAGTTCTGCCGGAGTGCGGTGGTTGACAAAAATTAGGTTCCTAAAATAAATTGTAAAGAAATCATGAACATACATAAGTAAGGTGTAAGATCATATATTAATAATCAAAGCTAAATATAAAATAAAAGATAGATACAAATTGCAAGATAGATTTAATATGATAAATAAACGAAGTATAAATTAAATTAATTCCATGAACATCTACCTTAACAACAAAAAAATAAACATGTGACAAAATTTATCATTTCAATATTATAGGCTAAACTAATATTTCTGATTCATTTATAATTAACATTAACGCTAAGCTAACTTCAATACAGATCTAAATCTAACCTTTATTTTGTTTATTAAAGTTTTTAATGATGCTCGTACGAACCCATTAGCGCAGGTAGCGATGGTAGAATATTTCTTCCAGATACATATAGATATATTCGAGATAGATAGAATAGATATACAGAATCAATTTTCCAGTCCTCTGTGCCTTCAATGAGTGGAGAAGTCAATTGAAGTTTGGTACTCGTTAGAGCGGAAGAGAGAAAGCGCCGGCCGGCTGTTAGCACTGAACTGAACTGAGATTTCAAGAAAAAAAACAATAAAAAACCACATGGTTGATTCTTCACTTACGCAAGTTCAAAAAGAATAACATTTGTTCTTGCTAATAGAGCAATGATGTTATAATTGTATAAATTGAAAAATAAAAAAATCTTTTACATAATAAATTTAAATATTACATTATATGAAATAATTGTGAACTTAAAAATAAAACCCAATTGATCAACTAATTAAAAGAATGCGGTTCGGGCCCAAAAACTTATTATCCTTTTTCTATTTTTAACCTACATAAGGCTTAATTCTATTGGGTATCATGAGTTGTCATTTACGCAGTATCAATTTATCAGTTCAGTATCAGAATTCATTTCAAGCATAAAATTACATATTTTAATTCGACAAACATTATTTAAGTTGCTTTATTAATTTTATCACTTTATATTTGTTATATTACTTTATGATACCTTATTAGTTCCATAATGTAATTTTTATTTACATACGAAGTTATATTTTGTTAATTTTTTTATATTTTTTAAATTTTAAGCCTTTTCTTATAATATTATTCTTAAGTTATTTGTCCCAAAATAAGTTAAGAATATATCATTTATTATTTCAGATCTAGGTTGCAGAAACCTCTAGATTCCTATCAAGAGGACGACTTGAATAGGCTGAGGGACAAGTGGAGCGAGGCCCTCATGAGGAGACGAAATTATCTCGACCAACAGATACAAAGGCTAATCAATAAACAAGGTTAACTTTATTTAAAATAATGTTTATAAGGCTATAAATAATGTCAGTAATAAAGTAAAACTTTGCTAATCTGACTTGCACTTATCGGACACTCCGGGTAGTCTGACCAGTCCTGCTATTGTATAATTTATAACAAACCGAAATTATATCTCTTGATTCTCTAATTCCTGATTTAGGTAAAAGTGAAAGTGACTGTGAGAGGGAGCAAAGCCTCGTCGAGCAGTGGGTAAGCCTAACAGAGGAGAGAAATGCGGTAATGGTTCCTGCGGCAGGCTCTGGTATACCCGGTGCGCCGGCAGATTGGATACCTCCTCCCGGGATGGAACCGCATATTCCAGTTCTTTTCTTGGATCTCAATGGTAAAAAAGATATATTTATATCTTTTTTGTTTATTTTAAATATAATATTTCAATTATTACACTTCAATCCAGGGTCGACCTGAAGCTGTTAGATACTATCCTCTTAAGATAAACCTAGAAGGTTATTGAGACTTTTAGACCCAATGATCTCCTGAATTTTTAATAACTTGTGCTATTTTTATTACACTTGTCATATCAAACTATTTTAATATTATAAAAATTGAAATTCAGTAAATTATGATTGTTATATAAAAAAAATCCTAGAGAAAATCACTAAAATATATTTTCATAGGCCATAAATATTTTGTCTTGATTGTCCTGAGGTGTACTACAACATTTCTCTGTGAACATTCAATTCCAGTAATTTTGGAATAAAATTTAATGTTTAACAGTTTTAATGTTATATACAATTTTGATTTATGTTCTTAAGATAAATTTTATTTTTCAGCTGAAGACCTTTCGGCAAATAAATGGTCGGGAGAAGGATTAGAGCTCCCAATAGCTGGCCTCAATTCTATTTTGCCAAAGGAACTTGGCAAAAACTTTCATACCCTCCCAATAGTGAAGCATTGCGAGAAAGAAGTTTGTGCGATAGCTACTTGGGATTCTTCAGTGCATAACTCCATTCATCTAAATAGGCTCACTGATGGTAATTGAAAATTAAGAATTTTTCAACTTCCTTTGGTCTTTTATTATTAACAATTATTATAAACTTTTTTCTTTTTGATTAGGTAACGAGAGGGTATATTTGATTTTGCGAACTACAGTGAGGCTGTCTCATCCTGCACCGATGGATGTCGTACTGAGGAAACGGTTATGTTTGAACATTTATAAAAGACAAAGTATAACAGACAGAATCAGAAGGAAAATTGTTAGATCGGATGGACTTTCTTCTACTGGTGTAACGTATGAAGTTGTCTCTAACATTCCAAAGGTAATTAATTATTATAGTTTTTTTTTTTTATTTTAATAAAACTCAGCCTCTAACAAATACAAATATTAATTAAAATAATATTTAAGAAGACCAATCTATTACTGCAACTCCTGGAGTCTTTTTTTTGTTGTTTTTTTTTTTTTGAGTTCAGTTGATTTCTTGATTAGTGTTTGTAAAAGGAGGTAATCCAACTTTGATAATGCCTACTATTCCACTTACTTAATTATTCAGTAGAAGCAAACTATAAATTTCAAGGTCTGTGGACCAATTAAGAAAAGAAGTTCTAATTTTTAAAGCAGGACATATTTTTTCACTGATAAACTTTGATTTGTCTCTAATTTGAGCTTATTATTATTGTGTTTTTAAATTTATTTATTTCATGACTGATCATTTGTTTACAGTTTTTTCTATTGTCTCTCCATCACATTTGACATAATTACTGACATCTAAGAAAAAAAACTTTCAAATCCTTGCTTGTTTGGCATATTGCTATCATACTGAGTTATATTTTTATTTTTTTTTTTTTACTTCATTTTTTTAATTCTATTTAAAATGTACTTTAATTAATAGTTCTGACTTGTACCATGGGTTTCAGCAAGATTTCGTTTAGGGGGATTTCTGACTGTGTAAGGCTCAATTAATTTTTCAAATAAAACTTAATATTTGAAAATTGAAATATTTGTTTTATATAAAACTTATTAAATATAGTAAATGAATACGAATTTATTTAATTTGCACTTTTTTTCTCATATCTTCCCCCCTGCGGGCACCCATAACTTATGCTATGTTCTGCAGGCATATGATTTAAAGTTCTATTACAATTAGAAATTGATTATGAAAAGTTCAAATTTGCCAACTTGTCAACTTTTAACAAAATATTATTAAACTTGATATTTGAAAGTGAAGCAGGATCTGGAATAATTTACCTTACCACCTTATGATTTTTTTTTTCCTTTTAGGCTAGTGAAGAGCTAGAAGAACGAGAGTCGTTGGCACAGATCGCTGCATCCGGTGAAGATGCATCGTTGAGTGATGGAGAAACGTACATAGGTATGATGATTGTTTTGGAATTTATCTTACAAAGATATATTAGGTTTAGTATTGACAATTTATGTTGAGTAAATATTTTTCAGCAGTGCTATTCTCTCTTTTTTTCCCTTTTAATTCATCATCTTTGGCATCAATCCATGCAAAGCAGCCCATCGTAATTATGACATCCAGGAGAGATTCCTTAATTGTCTTTGAAATTCTATTCTTTCGATACTTCGTTTTTTAAAATGAATATTCCTGAGATCCGGAAAAAGGATCTAGACTACCTATAGCTATATAGCGTATATTGCTTACTACTCTCATGTATTTAAAATATTTATTTTATTTTTTCCTTTAGAAAAGTACACTAGAGGAGTGAGTGCTGTTGAAGATATCCTCACTCTCGATCGGCTGAGGCAGAGAGTCGCAGTTCGGGAGATACTCCAGCACAAAGGTGTTCCGCTCACTATGAGGAAGACTTGCTCCGTACCAAACTTCTCTCAGGTCAGTCTTATCCTGAAATTATTATTTTCAGAGTTTTTCAATGCTGCTATTATAATAAATTATTTCATAGTTTTTTAGATATTTAGGAAAAATCAGTAGTAGGAAATTATTAGAATATCATAAAATTATAATCTTAAATGACTTGGAACAATTATTACTTATTTCCTTGATAGATCAATTCTTCATAAAATAATTACTATTGCCATAGTAAGGGCTCTTTAATTTCTATAGACTTACGGTATGATTATTTTCAAGCAACAATTTATACAACAAGATTTCCAAAAATATCAGTACAGATAGATTAGAATTCTATTCAAATTATTTTATTTAAAAACCAAAATCAAAACAACCAATTTTCTAAATTTGATAGATAAGAATCACTCGTATGGTATCTTCTGATTAGCCATAGTAACAAAGATTTCCAATGCTTAACGAGGAAAATTCAAAAATCTTTCAATGACAACTTCTTCACTCTGTTTATCCACACAATCTTGCTATTTTGCCTTAAATTACATTTGTATATGATTCATATATTTTTAATGTAAGATAATTTTTTATAGTTGTGACTATATACAGTTTACCATTTTTGAGACCTCTTCTTTGTTCAATTCCAGTATTGTTAAACTAATGTGTTTATACTTTCTAGTAGGATTTCATGGTAAAGATTCTGTTTTGTAATTCAGTTTCTGTTATAATTCTTTATAACATATTCTGGATATTCTGTTGCTATATCTGATGCCGCCAAGATGTCTAAGACATTTAAAGTAAAATAGATATATGGTCTGTTTGAATTTTTGTATATGATTGAGATCCCGGCTGTGCCTAATAATTAATAGGCAAAACTATATAATTAAACAATTTCATGATCATTGTTTAGTATTGGCCATCAGCTTACCTAGTTGGACCAACTCTACTTGGTAGGCGAATTGACAAAATGAATGTATGTTAAGAAAAAAAAAGAACGGGGAGTGGACTGTATGACTGGTAGAAAAAAAAAAGATTAATTAAATTGCTGGATGGGAACATAAAGTTATATTTTGTACAATTCTAAATGATTAGACAACCAGTATTGAAAGCCACTGGAACATTGTTTGAAGATGTGGTTGACTCGGATAATTTGAAGTTGTTAAACTATTAAACTTAAGCTCTTACTTGTTGTGGTCTTGTGAGTCTTCATTATTTTCTGTGAGAATGGCCATTCTTGCTCCCTCCCCTTGCCGCCTGCCTTGCAGCTGCCTGATCGTTCTTCTCCATCATCTTGGAGAACAAATAGTGCACAAAAAAAAAAATAGTCTTTTTTTTGTTTGTTGAGTCGTAATGTGTCCTTCCTTTCACACTCAGCTATGCAGGTCCAGTGCAGGATTCCTGAAAAAGACCTGTGTACTCTTATGGTAAACTGGGCAGTTAGTTCCCCAGTTTCTCCACAGCTAGCACTGGGGGCACCTTGACAGCTGCTAAAAATCGGTGACTTGTGCTTGATATTTCGCGAACATTCATGTTCTTGAAAAATTATGATATTTCAAGTAGAATTTCTACGTCTGCTTCGAAATCCTATGCTGTGTTCATTCTAGGTCTATATTCGTTGTGCACTTATGCAGATAGTCCTGATAAAGAAAATCATTAATAAATTCTACTCTGTTGATTGACATCTATTGATTGTTAAGTGCAGAAATTAAATATATAATACCTCTAGTGAGTTTAAATATAAATCCTCAGTGTTCTATGCATTCTAATACCAAGTCGAATTATCATTAAACAAGTAAGTTTTTAATAATATATTAACCATCTCATTAATGATATTTATTTTTATTATAGCTGATGAGACTAGATGGAAGTAGCGATGGAGTCTCACGCTCAGAAAGTGTTACTGATCTCAATAAGGAGCTCCGTGGTGAACTTTCGAGGCCTAGGAAATCCCTCCCTGATGCCACCGATGTGCCGTCTAAACAATTCGCCATTGGTGAGCTGTCTTATTTAATTTATTATTTTTATTTATTTTATTATATTAAAATTAGTATTAAGTAACCAATTTTCTGCGTACTATTTTGAGTACTTGGGATTATTTTTAATCAGTCACAAACCGTCATATATTGCTCGGTTGGAAGAAAACTACCCCAATCCAAAAAACTAAAATTTTAAAGGAGAAGCAAATGTAATCATTTTCGCTTTCGCTATGGAAGGCTCCCTAAACTGCTCTCCAGCTTTAATATTAAATTTAAAAATCTATTTTCCTGAAGGAAAGATAATCAAATTTAAAGTCCTTTAATTTTCGTATTTTGGCATTTTTCTTCCAGATGAGCAATATCTTTGATGTGATAGGATATTGTGTTTTTTCTATTATATTAATAAAAAAAATCCATTTATGAAAAATATCTTTTCAGAGTTTTAGTTTATTGTTATAAACTGAAAATATATCCTTACTAGCCCAATAAATCATGTGGTGGCATCTCATGAATTGTCTGTTTTTTAATTATGTAATAATTGAGTAATGAAACATTAATTAAGTTAATCTAATAGGGCCTTTTTTTTTTATTCTTCATAAATCTTTTAAAGAACAACAACCATTTTCAATTCTTCTTCATAAAAGGACTGAGTCTGAAATGAAATAAAAACTTAATAAAAAAATATTGTATCTCAAGCTGGCTCAACCAAATCTAGGACTAAATTTTATTTTATTATTATTATTTTCTAAATTTAAATTAAAGGTACTAAAAATCAATTCAACTTTATTTAAATATCTACTACTCCTGATCATTATTTTACAAGACTTTTTGTACTACATTTTGTAATGAATATATTTTTGCATATTAACACGTTAACTGCGACGAGGGGTCATTTGACCCCATGCGGTGGCTTCCTATACTGCGAGCCATTAAACGTGTATTTGTCGTTAACTGCGATGCTTGTCATCCTGTTTTAATATTTTTGAGATTTTTTTATTTTTTTTTTATAATGCACTACTTAATACTACTTATATGTCGAAAAAAAATGTAAGGGGTCACTTGACCCCTTGTCGCATTATAGTTTAAATGTTTTCCTTAATGCGGCAAGGGGTCAAATGACCCCTTGGTCTTTTAATGCTCATTACACTTCATCTTACTATTGTTTAAGATATTATATCAAATATTAATGAATATGTAAATAAAAAATATTTTTTTCTATTTCCGTAAATGTTTGAAAGCAACAGTAATTTACCGTGAATCACATTTATTCCTTTCTTGTTCTTCGACTTATTCTACTTAGTATTGTTGACACCTGAGCTCTCGTTTATTTGTCTCGATTTAGTAAATAATTTCGATATGTATTCACGTGGTAAGAAACCTGCCGATTTAGCCCTTTCACAGCGGAATTCAATTTCAAGCGAAGATGAAGGAACTAGTTCAAGTTTTGAGAATAGTTATGATTCATATAAGGAAGAAATGTTCGGGCTGTTATGAAAAGCTAAGAATAGCTATGAGCAGTGCAGAAGCCCAAAAAAAGGTGAAGGTCCGGACATACTATGACGACTGTGCCGTCAACCGTCTCTTTGCTTGCAGTGCTTCAATGATAAACATTATTAAATGTAGTTTTCACGTGTTATTTTTTTTTTTAATAATTTAATTTGTAATATTTAGGTTTATTTTTTTTTAATACACAAAAGTTACACCTATGTTCATTTATTTATAATAAAAACATATGTTTGGTTTTATTTTTGATATATGAATTCTTCCTTTCATGAATTATATATGCTGACAATTAAGTAAATTAAAACCATACAGCAAACATTTTATGATTGGACGTAAAAGGAAAGGAAAAAATTACTGTTAGTATAACACAGATGTTGTGGAAAAAATAAATAATAAAAAAATATATTCAGAAGCAACAGAATTCAACCCTGCTTCTGTTACGAATTCTTGTACGTCAGGTATTTGTAAAAAAAATGGATTTCACTTTAAAACATTCATCAATGTTTACAGAGAGTTAATTTTAATGTCTAAGGGACAAGGGGTCAATCAGCCCCTTGACGCAGTTTAGCGGTGTGGTAGCATGGGGTCATTCGACCCCTCGTCGCAGTTAACGAAAATCCCAGTTTATTTGCTTCGCAGCTAACGTGTTAATTATATAATTTCAACAAGAGGTTAATTGGTCAGTTAATTAAGCAAGTATGAACCAAAAACTGTAGTACAAGAATTTTTCACTTTTTCATTCTCAAGATGAATACTTATTTGTGTTAAATACAACTTGAATACATATTTAATCAATAACTAGCTTTGACATATTTATTTAGTTTTTCCTGTGCTTCTCAGCATATTAATTTAAAATTTTCCAGGTCGATTGTCTCTTGTGATTTTTGCTCAGTAACTATTTGTCATAGCTTGTCAGTATAAATCCAAAAGTCTTCTTCCATAAACAACCTTATGCAAAAATAACTTATCAAATTCGGGTGACAAACAAAGGTAGTTCCTAAATCTGTATCTTCTAGCAAACTATCCAGTTTTATGTACTGATACATATTAGTAAGATTTAACTGAATTTATTCATATTACTAAAACTGACATTTCATGTGATTCAACCTAGTTAGTTTTATTAAACTAAATATATTTTTTATTTCAAATTAGCACAACAGCATTACAACTCAAACTAAATCGTTATTGTGAATACAATTTTCACCAAAATTGTTCAAGAAACATTTAGAAAAAATCCTTTTTTTGTTGTCTCACTGTTTTTCTTTATTGTTTTCATTATTCACTCACTCACCTGTCATATATATATTTTTTATTTCTATGTACCTTTTGGTTCAGTTGTGCCTATCATGGCATCGCTGCCAGTAACGCTGTTCACATGAAGGATATTCTTAGCTTGCTGGAAAGGCATTACGACACATTGCTTAATGCACATTTATCATTTTTTTTATTTCATAAAGAAAAACATATAAGCTTAAGCAACAGCTTATTTTAATTGTTATACAAAGTTTTTGAATAACAGATGTTGCTACATCTATCAGAAACCTTTGAACATGTTCCTTTCTTTTTTTATGCCATGCACACTTTTATTATTTCCTTTTTATTATATTATTATTATTTGTTTAGTTTAGTTTTAGTCAAATTTTATAATTCAGAATAACCGATGCTTATGTGGCATTAAATCTTTCATACTAGGTGTTTTGAATTTAACTTTTCCTTTTTTTATATATGATTATTAAATTATTGGAGTATTTTAGTAATAATGTTAGGTAGAGGTTAGTTTATAAAGATATAGTGTTTTTAGTGATAGTTTTAAGTTATAACTAATAGTAATAGGCAAAATTGCTAAATTGCTCCAATGTCTCTTATTTCTCTTTTTGTCTTCTTACCCTGGTTATCCAATTCTGTTATTTTTCTTTCTCAAAATAATTATACATACCTTTAATATTATTACGAATTCAAACCTGCTTTTGATGTCTTGTTTCTTTCTTCGCCCTTTTATTATCTGTAATGATGTAATATTCTTCTGCATTACTTTCTATCTTTATATACATAGATTTTAATCTGGGATTGCCAACCTTGTCCCTAACACCCACTGGGAAGCTTTTGAAGTCATTGCTGTAGGTAGCGGTGCGATTTCCTATTAAGGAATTTACATTTTATTTGGTAATGCCATACGAGTAAAATTATTCAGGAAAAATGCCTTAGTAATAATTTTTGTTTGACCTTAAATCTTCTCTATATAAGGAAAAGATTTAACTTTTGAAAATAATAAATAAATAAAAAAATTTGAGGGAAAAGAAGCTATTCAAAAACAAAACATTTATGAAAATATTTGTATGTTAAAATTCTAAAAGTTTTCTATTAAAATTAATTTTACATTTTAATTTCTGGTTCAAGGGATTTTAACAATATAAAAAGAAAGATATTTAGATTAATAGATTGTGAAATGAAACAGTAGCCATGATGGTCTAAAATGTTGAGGCTTTGTTTTAACAGTCAACTCAAGAAATCAATTCAGCCTTGGCGAGTTCACATTTATTTTGTGGTGAACGGAATGAATTTCAATATTCCCCCACTGGTCTGAATAGGCTGTTTATCTATAGGATAATTTGTATATATTTGGATTCTATTGCTTAGTAAGAAAACTTACTAAATTAAAAATAATGTTAAGTAAATTAAAAAGATACACTAAATATACGATTGGGATGCCAAGCTGGTTTACTCATGATGAGTTTGCATAAAAATCTGGTCTCTAAAATAAAGAGTAAGGACCTCTCTAAGCAAAGTAGCCTCAAGGAAGATACGCTAATAATAATATATTTTCCTAGCATCTTTACAAAGCATTTGTTACATTTTTATTACATAAATGGAGGTTATGTGTACTTATGTGGGTGGTAGGAATTGAGAGGTTGACAATCTCTGTTGTTTTCAATTAAAATTGACTGAAATATCTACCTTTATCCCTCGACCCAGTGAAACATCAGAGCTGATTTGAGTTCATGCCTCTGCAGATTCTTGTCCTAAAAACATTATCTGCTCAAAGAAAGGCATTCATTGATACAGAGTAATTATTAATTTGTTCTTATGTTGATAAAAAATAGATATATGTTTTAGAAAAATGTTAGTTAAATACTGAAAAACTTGGAAGTAACTTCTTTATTATTTTAATTTAATTATTTTTTTGTTTTTTTTTCTGTTTTTTATGATAATTTAAGTATTGTATGTTAAGTCAATGCATTTATTACATTGCATAATGAATGCCTATTCCTACTTTTTTAATGGTAACTTATATTTATAACAAAAACATTTCAATTTAACTTATTATAAACATAAAACAATCTGGCTTTTTAAACTATGAGGGCAATATTTATTGTCAGAGCGGGGAAGCTCATTGTTAAGGCATCAAATCATGTACTGATACCATGCTGAAGGTCCTGAATTTGAATTTAGTTTAGCTGGATATCTTTAATATTCTGGCACAGATCGACTTGAGGACCAAGGGATTCTCCTTGGGCAAACACAGCCTCTGTAAAGGGTATACTCTTAATAAAAAAAAACTGGAGGTTGGCATGATTACAATCAAAGCACCTTCTTCTTGCACATAAGTATAGGAAAGCTTTTACAAAAAAGGCTTTGTCCAGGCTTGGTTGTAGCAAATGATTATTTATTCTGCATTAGAAACTAATTGTTCTGCCTTTATTTATACTAGCCTGATATTTGACCCTGGATGATGGACAGAATGGTCAAGACACTTCTGGGGCTCCCCCCGCCTTTATAATATGGGTCTATTCATCCATTTCATTGTTCTTCCATTGGATCGAGGAACAGTACTTCCTTACCATCACTGAATCGAAGACACTTCATATCTTGCTAGAAGTAATTATATTACGGGTACATTACTTGTCGTCATGTATCTTGTGTTCTATTCCCATTCTTGAGTCTATTAGTTATAATTCCCCGACAACCAAACTAGTTAATGGCCTTTTCTGAAACAAGAGATAGTTGCGACTTTATTTCTGTTGTTGATCAAGTACTTTTTCAATTCGTGTTATTATTCCCCGACAACCCGAACTAGCTAATAGCTTCTTTCGAAACAAGAGGTTGTTGCGATTTTATTTCTCTTGTTGGTCAAGTACCTTTTTAATTTGACCTTATTATCTCCACATAACAGTAACTTTAAATACATTTTTTACTGTGAAATCAATTAGAAGCTGGTATTCTTACTAATCCCTGGTAGTATTAAGTCCAGCTTGTCAATTCAGATCAATGCCACTTCATTATATTGATATATTCAGTTACTTTGGTGCTATCAAATATTTAATTTTCATTTTATCGTTGAAAAAGTTACCATTACAAAATTGGGAAATATCACAATTTTTTTTAAGTTTTATTTTAAATAATTTGCTTTGCGTTAAATTCAATTATCATTGGAAGCTCAGTATCAGTATTGCTCTTTTTTTCTTTTCTTTTTTTTAATTATGTTATTTGTTTTTATTAGCAGTATTTTGAATTGACTAAAAAGAAGTAATAAAAAAAAAATCCTAGAAAAGTCAATATAAAGCTATTGTCACATGTCTCATATTGCCTTATTGTTTTCTTTTTTTTTTATGTTTACTTTTGTTGTTGGCCAAACAGGCTCCATTTTGTCAGGTAATAGGCTTTTTATCTGCAACTTGGCATGACAGTGCATGCGATATAGGCTACTGCCTGCTTAATTTTTTTTTTTAAACGTTAAAACTATCTAGCAATTAGATCGCTTTATTCTTTAGTTAGTGTTAAAAAATTATAATTGAAAAAAAAATAATTTTGATGCTGATGGAATTCGATTAGCCATCTTTCATCCACAATTTATTAATAAGGGTTGATCAAAGGTATTTAAAAAATGTAATATAATAAGGCATTCAGGAGGCACATAGTACTCAGTGTGGTCTGAATCAATGCAAATAGAAACAGTATACATCATTATTTGAAATCCTTAAAGGGTATTCATAGATAAAGAGAAGATCTCTAAATTATAACCTCTATGGCCACTGAAGGCTGGAATGGGAGAGGAAAAAAATCTTGTGGGGACCAATTCTTGAAAAGAAAGTGCAATTCAGACCTGGACCTGAGGCAAAAAATTGTAATTTTACATTTAAACAGTTAAATGTATTTTTTTTTATATTTAACCTAGTAATAAATTGAGACACTCTGCTCCTAACTCCCCCTCTCCCCCACAGGCGTAAGAGAGTTTACACATCATTGAAATGTTAATAAAAGAAGTAAATGGGATACTCTACAACTCTCTTCCACACCAGTTTCTGGTATAACAGAAGGGAAAAGAGTTGAGAAGGCAAATTTGACGAAAATCATAAGGTATTTTGGGCTAACTTGACTGTACTAAAAACTACCAAACTGTGAACCAAGGAAAAGTACTTCTGTTTATTATATTTATTTTTAACTTTTTACTCATCAAAAATTTTAAACTTTCTATAATTTTCTGGCGTCAAGAGATGGTTTTTTGACTAAGTAGAGTGGGGTGGCAGTGCTATCGGTGAACTAGGTTTTTTTTTTTTTTTTAGTTAAAAGTCTAATTAATAAATTTTATATTGTATTATTTTTTATCTGAGTTCTTTCTTTTGAATTGTTTAAATCTTAGTCTCGTATTTATATTTAACAGTGTGACCGTTTTTTGGTCCCTTATTTAACGAGTAATATAGATTGAAACTTTATAATAATTGTACTTCTGGCTCATCTCTGTAAAATAAATTATTAGGGTGTAATAAACTGATTCGTCTTCAGCACTTTCATTTCTTTATTATTTTTATTATATTCGGTGCTTATGGTATAAAACTAACCTAGCTAGTACAAAAGAATAGTTTTATTTAGTAATATCAAAGTAGTTAACAAGTAATTTTAATGTATTAAGTTGAAAATATTAGGAGGTGGCTTAGTTAATATTAATCGTGACTGTGTAGTAGTTTTATTAATGTAAAATATTGGTTATTGTATAGTGAAATAAAATATTAGATTTAAATTAATATGGCTCATACTTAGATTGAATAAAGCGATTTAGAATGATTTTGTTGCCTGCTTTAGTTCTGCTCTTGCATGCGACTTGCCTTGAACAGTCACTCATTTATTCATTTCCTTAAATCGATGACTGCTTAAATCCTTAAAATTCCTTTCCCCCATCACATTATCACATTAATACCATTCATATGTTTCCCTCATACCCTCTTTATCCTTTCAGTGTGAACTTGAAGTATGTAACACTGTAAATACCCACAAGTAGTTGTATCGACTGTGTCTTAAGTATAATAAAGTCTTCGATTGTTTTCGTTTGGCCTTTTTCTCAAAGGCATGCACGATTGTTGTACATAAATATGTTATATTTTTTGAAAAAAAATGTGGGATATCCGTAAAAGCTGTTGCGCTGATATTATGTATAACTGAATCCGAATGACAATGTTGTATTTTAGTAAGTTATGTTGTTTATTGATTTTATGATTATTTTCTTTTTCAGTTTCATAGGTGATTGTATGTGTATGCTATATCTTAAGCAATAATAATTTATTGCTTCTTATGTCATATTGCTCATTAAATGCCCATGACTCATTAAATATAAAATTTGAATTAAGTATTTATATTAGAAATATATTCTAAAAAAATTTGTAACTGTAGAAACGACTCCTTCACTGTTCAATCAAAAGGTCTCTCCGTTATGTTGAGTATTAGGCCTAGTCCAGACTGTAAACAAATGTTTCGGAACAGTGTTCAGGAACAATGTTCCCGATGTTCCTGAACAGCTCAAATTTGTTTATGACTTGTTCCGGAACTGTTTAGAAATGTTGCGAAACAAAATCAGCCCTGTTCCTTGTTTCCCGTTGGAGATGGAAAACACGGGAACATTGAACAAGTTGCGACAAATCTGGACGTGTTCCTGAGCACAGTTCATTTGTTTACAACTCAAACAGAAATGTGACAGCTTGCCTAATCGATTCTGGAATTGATTTTCTAAATGTAGTATTTTTTTCTGGATATTTTCCCTCCAATCATAACTAACAATTTTTCAAAATCACTTGGGGACATCCTAGTAAAATTTCTGAAACCTGCCCTATCTTCAAATTTTAGGTCCCTCATAAGGTCATTGCCATAACTGGTGCCTTCCATTAGCGATTCCTTTGCCTGTTAAGTAAAATAAATAAATTGGCAGCACAGATTCCTGCGATAGCCTCACTCGACATGTTTAAAACTGGAGAAACACTGACTCAAGTCTGTACGCGGAATATTGTTTCGGAACTGTTTATAAACTATTTGGGAACATGTTCAACAATGTTCCGAAACATTTGTTTACAGTCTGGACTAGGCCTAAATCTTGCTCATGATATAGTATTTATTTCTTTTGAAACTATTACTTGAAATTGCGAGCGTCACATAACATTGAATTTGTTTAGTGAGGGTGGGATAGCTCAATCATTACAGACCTCTGCTCATTTTATTTTACATTTACATTTGATGTCTAATTTTTAAGATCAAACTTCTGAACCACGGAATTCATAAATAACGTAATACGAATTTTTTTAACATGATTTCCAAATTATATTTTTTGAGTTATGTCTTATTTAATAAGCGATATGCTCTTTATAATTTGGTTTTAAAGTTATATCATCATTAGTATTTGGTGTTGTATATGTGTATTTTTATGCACATGTACATGTATGTAGTATGTTTTAGTTGCTGTTTGATCAGTAAAAAATTTGAACCTGGTTACTTATGTTTAAATTTATTTCCAAAAATTTAGATTATAACTTGTCATTCATCAAAAACATTTATTTCTTAGTTATTAAAATTAGTCCTTGTATCACTGTTTTTATTATGACTTAGACTCAATAATCATGAATTTAAAAAAAAATAATGCAATAATAAATAATAAAAACCTATTCACTGAACTTTAATTTCCACTCTAATATTATGTTCTAAATTATTTCCTTGTGTGAGTGTAGCTTATTTTTTATTGGTGTTGGAATGAGATGTTTAATGGTGTTGGGGATATATTTCAGCTCGTCCGACGTTCCTCAATCTCAACATCAACTTGAACACCCTTCGCCTCCAACCTGGCTCGAAACGTATGTTACTAACACTAATCATGCTTTTTAACTCTCAATTTTCTTTTGCTCTAATCTATCCTACTGCATTGTCTTGTTATATAACTAACTGTTTATAATGTTGACATAGAAATCTCTTTAATTTCATTCATCTTAAAAAGTAAAAGGTGTTTTAAATTACATGTTACTTCATATTACATATAGAAAAATTATTTTTACACTTTTCATATTATTATAAATATGATATAAATATACATTATTTAGAAATATAGATTAATTGTTTTAGATTAAAAATAATAGTTAATTTATTTTTGTAAAAAGAGATTTCATTGTTTTCTTATTAATTTACTACTAATAATATACCTCCCCAAACCATCCTGCTCCTTAAAACCCTCCATTTTATGTTATGTATTCCTTAATTTTGTTATTACATTGATTCCATTTATTGTTGTTAGTTTCTTCTGATGTCTTCTAACCAATTCTTTCCTATTACTTGATCGAAAAACATAAAACAGAATAAAATGATGGTTCAATGAAATAGAATATGCAGCTTTATCCCTGCATCCAATTACAGTGGTAGCCCATTATAATGAACTGTTTGGGACTAGGCAGTCAGTTTCTTAAAAAGGTTGGGTTAATCGGAGCCAATCATCATGTGAATCAGGAAATGACAAATGAAAAATTAAAACTTTGTAACTATGTTATAGAAAATATTTCTTCTAATCGCACACATGCATAACATTAAATACACTACCATAATTTTATGATAAGTTCCATATAAGATCAAATTGGTTTTTAAATTGCAAATATTTTTGATTTCTTCATTCTGTAAGAAAAAAAAAAAAAAAAAAAAAAAAAACCAACCCAAATTTGACGAAAATCTAACTGATCTTCCAGCTGACAAGGAGGTAAATTTTTTCTACTATAATTATAAAACATCTAAACGGTATTAATGGTACTAATAGTGATAATTAATTTATTTTTAATATTTCCTGACATTTGTTAAAATTGCTACTTTAATTGATGGTTTATTATCTATTTGCATTACACTAATCAGTTTTTAAAGAAATGTTATAAACAAATAATGCAAAAAAAAAACAAAAATGGCCTTTAACAAAAGCTTTTTGTTTTTTTTCGAAATGCATGATTTTGGTTAATTTTTGTTTTGTTTTTTATCTAATCCCTAAAATAATTATTTTATTTTTACGAAAAAGTAATCTATACCTATGCTTTCAATTAGCTAAAAAAAATTATTGTCCTTCGAAATGGATGATTTTTGTATCTTTTAGTTTTTTTATTCAAATCCCTCAAAGATTCATTTTATTTTTATGAAAAAGTAATTTACACCTACACTTTCTATAAGCCTTAGCTTATGGTTATTTTATAGCTCATTGAAAACGTTTTTAGAAAATGACACTAAGTTGTATTCCATTACCATAATTTAGAAGTTGCAATAAAAAGGATTCATCATATCTGTTATTTGATTCCGATGTCACTAAACACATTTTGTCTCATATTCAACACTTTGTGTCACCATAGTGAGGTTCTAGATAGTAAATATTTTTATATATATTCATAGCTTTATCACAAATAGCCATCAAACAGTGTTCACATTTAAATTTTGTTTATAGTCCTCATACAATGCATCATAAAAAAGAGGTATCAGCATATTTTGCTGTTTATTCAATAAATTATATTATAAATAATATTGCTGGAAATAACTCTAAGGCTATCAACCTTTTGATGGTTTTTGTTTCATTGCAAAATTTAAGTATTATTTTTCTTTCATTTCATTTCTTTTCATACTCCTACATTATATAAAAACATGTATTTTATTTTATTTGAAAGGAAATTTATTGCTGTTAAATATGTAGGACAGATAATCTTAGAGGAGTAGCTTAGCCTCTTCAATGCTATAAAATGACATTATCTAATTATAAATTATCTAAATTGTAATTATTATCTGAAAATTAACATTTAAAAAACAATATTTTAATTGGTAATTTTTGAATTAGCATCGCCGAACACTAAGCTTGGCCTGAGGATGACCACTCTACATGAGGAGCACTCCCGTAATTTCCCTTTGAGCGAAGAGGGATTAATCGAGGAAGAAGAAGAGGGAGGAGAGGAGGAACGGGAACCAATCAGGAGATTTTCGGAGTTTGAATCGTTTCAGGTGTGATTTTCAAATTTATTTACAACTATATTTAAAATTATATACTTTGCAGAAATTTTACTTGTTATAAGCCTTTAGTCATGGGATCTTTTAAATTTATAAATACACAACCTTAATGTAGGATATGATGGAAGAGAAAATACTACATTTAACACATTCACGCTAGGGCTGTAATTCATGCTTCTCGCCCATTGACGGCCTACCTTATTGATTTTTGCTCTATCGGATGGGAGTTATTCAAGGGCATTATGCAGTATTGACAATCCAACATTAATAAAATAAACAATACAATCCTACATCATTATGATTGACTAAAGTGTCCGATGGGACAGTCTACTGTGAGCCACCGGTGGTACACGCCAGCATGAACGTGTTATATTTCATTCTAATATTACCTTTGTGTGTACTTTATAAAAAGTTAATCCTGAATTAGACATATTTTTATTGTTCAAAAAACATGATAGTGGAAGGTGGAGCACAATGGAACACAAAAGTTTCTTTTACCCATAGCAACCTACCTGAGACTTTATTTCATTTTTTTTATTTTTTTCCATGTTACCTTAGGATCTAATCTATGTAAGAAATGCGTTAAACATTATTTTATGCATCATGTGTGACCGCGAGCAGCCATTTTCCAAACAAATAATTTTGTTTGTAAAAAAAAAATAATGAAACAGCGTGAAGTTAAAGCATGAAACAACTGAAAAAAACAACACCATAATTAACGAAATAACTTTATTCGGCTTCAGGTCAGTTTTTCGTTCTCCTGCTTTAGGATAGACACAAAATTCTTCAGGATTAAGGAAAGTTTGACTTGGTTGTCAGAGAGGAAAGTTGATGAATTAATACATTTTTTTTGGTGTTCCACTCTCAATTTCGCACCATTCTGTAAGAAAATGAAAAAAAAACCGACTGCTTATTGCACTGTGAAAAAAAAATGGGGACCGTTGAAGCACTCATGGGGCTCCATGAAATATTTCATAGCCCCTGTTTCAAGGAACCCCATACTAGCCATTTTGATGTCTTTCACTTCCTACAATGAACGTGAAGAGGTAGGAAAGCCAAAGTCAGGCGAAATCTTACGAGATACATGCATAATGAAATGTAAGAGCAGATTGAACAAAATAATTACTATCTAGAGACAAAAATTCGTTAGTTTTGCCTCACTAAACCGCACTTCAGCATATGGAGTCTGTCACGCAACAAGTCGAAAGGGGAGAATACCTGACTTTGTTTGGAGTCAACCTTACCGCTCGCTGTCTGAATTTGGTTGCACTAGATCTTTCAGTTCGCCCAGTGCAACGACTGTTTCATTGTGCCCCACCTTCCCCTATACAATGTACCATAAAGAATATGGTATATAAAGGATCTGTTGTAATTTTTCTACTTATATCATTATCATTAACTTAAATAAACTTCAAATATATATAATTAACAATGGTTATGTACTTGTTATTTTTTAGGATTCTGAAAGATCAAAGCAACATGTTAGAAGTTCACTTCCAAGTTCGAGAACATTGGATTCGCTTGTTGAACTTCAGTCTACTAAAGGAGGCACCCCGAGTACAAGTTCAAGGTTAATAATTTTGTTCTGAACAAAATAATAATGGTATATTAAAAATATAAAAAAAATTAGTAATTTCGTACTTCTCATTATTGATAGTTCTTCATTAAATGGTGGTATTAAATGATTTACTGACCTTTTGTATCTCTGGATGATTAACAATATGGATGATCTGTTAACCTATTTGTATTAGTTGTCTTCTATGTCACCCCCCAAAAAAATATTTAATAAACACTGTTATTATTATAAACGAATTAAAAGTTAGGCACTAATTATTATTGGCATGTAATGTAATGAATTTATCTGTTATGTTTTTCAGTGGCTATGGATCTCAAGCAGTTTCTTCTAGCAATCTAACAAGTGATGATTGCCTCTCTTTGAGGTCGATGGATACTCCAGATGACGGAAAGCATTCTTGCCCCTCGGAAGAAACCAAGGTTCCTCAAACCCCAATCGTGAAAGATGAATTTTCCAGTCAAGCTAATAACGATAGTCAAAGTTCGGAGAATGAACCCCCTGCCTTGACTCCTGGCAAAGTAATTTATCAATTATGCTATAACATTAAGTATCATTTATTTCAGTTATTTTATTTAATATTTTAATCTGGTTAATAGGTGGTAAGAAGGCGGAAGAACAGCAGCGGTACTATTAGGAGCAGTAGTAACAGGGCTTCCTTTCCGCAAGCTCGAGGACCGCTTTCCGAAAGTAAAGCAGCTCTCAGGCTTGAGAGGAAGTTATCTGAACTGTCTAATGGCACCGAGAGCATATCGTCTTCAGGTGGTAACACTGAAGGTAATCTAATCTAAATCAAACCAGTAATATTTGGTCGTATGATTGTAACCTAAATGAATCCAATGTATATATTTTTTTTCATTCTCTTTAGATGAAACAGAGACGATAAAGGAAGCTCCGCTTCCGGATTGGGTCTGCCTTGGAGAGAGTGTGCAAATAAGGCCTTACAATTCGACAGGCGTGATAGCTTACATCGGCCCAACTTCCTTTGCCTCTGGTACTTGGGTCGGTGTGGACCTCGATGCTCCCATAGGTATGTTATAAATAAATATATTCAAATTCTAACCACTAAAAATCAATTCATAAATCTCTTTTACTGATCACAACATTTTTTCACTGACATGTTAAACAAAATGCTGAAAATACTTTATTAACAAATTTTCCTTCATAAACACTTTTGTTTTGACACTCCTCTCTCTCCCCTACCATTTTCTCTATATTACTTGCAATTCTGAACTAATCTTCTACCATTATAAATACCTTCCAAGTCTTTGAGTACCTTTCAACAGCTAACTACCTTCGGCAAAAGAAAGCGCTGGAATAGAAGAGAAAATGTAAAAAAACAAAAATTCTGAGAAACAGTAATCTCTCATTTACTCTTATCTCCTTCTCACAAGGTCTAGATAGGTTTAAGATTCAACCAGATTTGGTTTATTATAAAAAAAAAAAAAATTATTTTATAAAATGCTATGAAGACAGAAATAAAAACAAATATTGAGGGGACCAAATTACATTGTTTTTAAACGAATTATTGGGATCTACGAATCACCAGGATAAGAATTATCAGGATTCTACTGCATTAATTTCCAATTTTCTTGTTTTAATTATAGTAGACACCCTCTTATCTGACACCATTGAGACCAGGGTACGTTCGGATATGTGGGAATGCTGGATAAGAGGATGTTGATTTTTTAAAGTTATATTTTACTAATTTAGTAATAATGGAGTAAGTAATTATAAGCAGTAATTTATTAATAATGGTTGATTTAATAAACAACAATGTTTCAACTAATATGTATTAAAAAAATATAAATGTATTCATAAGTAGTACGTACCTACATCTGAACACTAATTAAAGCTAGAATATAGTATTGTATATTTATCCACATAACACATAATTTAAGGATTATTACGAAATTAAAGACATTATTTTTAAAATAGTCAGTAATTTTTTACTGACGAGCACAAATTACACTGTTTATCAAATTTTTTAGAATCCCACAATTTTTTAAAAATTATAAGGTCTTGAAGGTTGAGGAAGGTGTCGGCTGCTGCTCCACATACATAAGGGCTTTTTCGAGTATCTCCTTAACTTCTGGGTGTGTTGTGGCTTCCAGCAAGGGAACATTGGCCTCCGCCTCCTCGGGGATGGTTCCACTAGGAATCCATGGTTCCACTTTGCCACAGACATAATCTCATCGCCTGTCAGGGTCAGGATGTCAGTGTCATCTCCAGTATGCCAGTTCGCGATGTCTTCTGCTTCCGCTTTTTTCGTAACCTCGTATCTTTTTAACCATCTATAACAAACATTGATTTTGTTCCAGAGGTTTCTTGTCTTCACTTTTCGAATCGGAATTTTGTCCCATGCCAGTGACAGCATGTATACGACGTCCTTTATTGTTAAATTTTTCAATGCCTTCCTTTGAAACTTTCAATGACTCCTTGATCCATAGGCTATACCAAAGGTGTAATATTTGGAGGTAAAAATACTGCCTGTATGTCCCCATCAAATAAAACATCTGCTCCAGGATGAGAAGGTGCATTGTCTAAGAGAAAGATAGCTTTAGCTGGAATGTTTTTTTATGGTAAATGTTTCCATACAGAAGGAGCGAAATTTTGAAAAACCATTCAGCAAACATGTTAGCATTCATCCAGCTAGAACTTTGCGCTCTATAATGAACTGGCAAAGCGGCCATATTTATATTTTTAAATGCCTGTGGTTCAGCTGGCTTTCCTACAACAAATAATGGGAGTTTGTGCGACCCAATAGCATTAGCACAAAGTGTTACTGTTACCCTTTCTTACGATTTTTTAAACCCTGGAGCACTTTTTTCTTCAATCCGAGCCAGTGTTTTTTGAGGCAACATTTTATTATTAAGTCCTGTTTAATCTAAATTGTAAATTTGTTCTATTTTAAGTTGCTCATTAGTTATCATCTTTTTCAATGCATCAATTAAATAAATTGCTGAGGGCTCATCTGAAGATAATTTCTCTCCAGAAACTGTCAAATGGTAAACCCTCTGTCGTTTTTTTCGTCTACCTAACCACACTTCGCTGGCTACAAAATTAGGTTCACCATTCATTTTTTTATTAAGGTAAAAAGAGCCTTTTCTTTTAAAATAGTTCCACTCACCATGCAATTTAGATCCCTCTGCAGCCTAAACCATATCCACACAGCCATATCCAAATCGTTTAATTTTGGTTATTTTATAGTTGATCAACCACTAGCGTGCAAATTCAAGGATGTACTATTCGGTAAAAACCTCTTGAGCTGGTGCTTATTTCTTCTCCAGTTCATTACTGTACTTTCACCAATACCTAATTCCTTTGCCACTTTAGTCACAGTCTCTCCCTTATCCAGTCGTTCCAGCACCTTCAACTTCTGTTCAACAGAAATTTGAAGACTTCTGTTCAACAGAAGAAAGAATTATCTCCTGCCTTTTAGACGCCATGAAAATAATCTGTGTAGTCGAGAGATCACGAAAATAATCAAGATGCACTCCCAAAACAAGCTGAACCAATACTGGCAAACATTAAGTCCTGAGGTATGTAGCTTTGAAAGCAGGTGAAATGGGAGTTTCTAAGTAAAGAAATATTGTTTCTTGTATGGTAATGTAATAAGGACTCATTAAGGCAGGAAATCAAATCTAACTTCAGCAACCTTGTAGCCAGGTAATATAATCAAGTCAGAACACATTAGGACAGGGAATTAGTTCTGTGCAAAGTCTGTTATGAATAAAGAGCAGGGAAAAAATCGGAATACCATTTTTTCTTTTTCCAACCAGAGCACCAGTTCGCTGGATTAACGAGCGTCGAATAAGAGGTCGTATACTGTATTTTATTTAATAGATGACTTTACTGGCATATTTTCTTTTATCTGTATTCACAATTTATTAATTGATGACATTAATCCTAGGATAATAATATTATTTTTCATTTCATTTCATTACATTATATTTTTTTTTACGTTCAATTATGGTAGATATATATCTCCCTTTCAGGAAAAAATGATGGAAGTGTCGAAGGAGTAAAGTATTTTGAGTCGAGGCCAAAGCACGGCATCTTTGTTCGCGCAGACAAACTAATACGAGACCGAAGAGGAAGGGCTATGAGGGATCAGAAACCTTCTAAAGGTATTTTCATTTCATTTATTGTACTTAAATACAAATTTTATAATTTTTTTTATTTTGTTGCTGTTTAACAATTTCAGTGCAAAATTTTTATGTCTCTAACCCCACAAACATGAAAGTAAAAACTGCTTAATAACTCTTGATTTGTGTCAAATATTTCAATCCATGAACTCGCTGTATTAACCAAAGAAATGTCATTCATAAATAAAAGAAAACGTCATTCATACAATTATAGTTCATAACAATAGCTATTTAAAATCAAAGTTACGTACATTTTTTCTCTTTAAAAAAAAGTTTTAAAAAAAGATCAAAAACTCTATTTTTAACCTGAAAAAATTGTAATGACATGAGTTGATAAATGACTAATAGGATTACTTATCGATAATTAGGTTAAGCATTTAAAAAAAAAAAATAACATAAAAAATGTATTTTTTTTTCAAAGTAGATGAGGTCAGAATTATCAATTTCGAAATGGCTTGCACGGTTTCTAAGTTAAATTATACTGAAGGCAAGAAAAACTTTCGGTAGGTCTAAAATTTGTCCAAGCAACATAAGGGAGAATCTCTCATAGGAAGTAAATTTATATCTCCCATCAGCTTGCCTAACGAAGAGGCAGGAGGTAGATTTGCCTCATCCACATGGAAAGTGTTAATATATCTTTTTTTCTTTTTTTTTTTTTTTGCCACCAAAAATTTTTTTCCTCGAAAATTTCTCAATTTTATTACAAAAATCAATTTATAATCCTATTATACATTACCCTGAATTTATATTTTTTATAAGGTTTAGTGTGATTATTCTTCTGATGCTCATATATAATTATTTTATCTGTTGCCGATTTTATTACTAATATTATTTTTTTTAATTTCCCCAGAAAACTCCACTCTTCATCGATCCCGAAGCAGGGGGGAAGGTCTTAGCAGTGTTGGGAAAACAGCTGGTCGTGTTATCGGGAAGTAATAATCTTTTATCTATATTTCTCTTTTCGCTTCTGTCAGCTTATTTCCACAGGACTGGTTTATTTCCACCTCTATGGCTGTGTCATTCCAGAGTAAAAATAAAAAGAAGAAATTAAAAAAAAAAAATGAAAAAGAAAGTAAAAATTATTGTATTATGCGCATGGGGGCCCATGCCTATTTTTCATATATCTAATTATAAATATTTATAAGTTATTCATACAGAATGTTAATGTCTGTTCAAATGTTGATTTACAGCCTTATTCTATGTATTACGACATGAAGGATTATGTCAAGTACTTAATATATTTATGTAATGAATTTGCAATGTACGATATCTGTGACTGTAAGGCTAAATGAAAAAATTGTGCCAACTTTCGTCAGAGGTTGTGCGACCCAGGCCGCGGCCAAGCCATTCAAAATAAACCAGTCGTTATTATATATCGAGAAACCCCTCTCTTTTAGTCTTTTTAAAATGAAATAATGAAATTGTATAGCTCTTGCCAGATTGATTATTAATTTAATGTTAGCTAGCTTTAGCAAACCGTGATCCGTTGTTTAGATTATTCTTTTTTTTTTTTAATGCACATTAATTTATCCACTGCTCACTGCAGGTTGTTTTTTATATATAAAATATAACATATAAAGTTAATTTTCAATTATTACGGTACAGATATCACATGCTTGCTACTCAAGATGTTTTGTTATATATATATATATATATATTTTTGTTATAAGTATGCTGTGTCGACTTACATAGATTTAAGATACAATGAACTGTTTTTGTTTTTTTTTTATTATATTTTTTATTATGTCTAAGACTACGGGTAAAAACAAAATGACAAAACCTCTCATACCGTTGATGGCATATCAATTTCAAATTTTAAATCAATGTACATTCTTCATAAAGTCTACAGATATTTATATTTTTGACAATATATTTATAAAGTGTTAAACTTCTACTATATTTTTGGCAAATTAAAATTAAACTTCCAGATAATGCATGGCATTATTATTATGTTTGTTTTTGTTTTGTTTTTTGTAGATTAAATGACTTTTTGGGTTTGTGCAATAATATTAGTAAGGATTATCTATGATCTTACTACTTAAGCCTAAAGCATAAAGCTTTTACGTTATTAAATAAGGGGTGAGATGGAACAAGTACTTAACATTAGGAAAATGCCTAATTAAAAATAAATTGTAAAAAATATCTGTATGAGAGGCTTTGTCATAATTGCCCAAAATTCCATTTTGCCTCCTTATTTTAATTTTCTCTGTTGTAATATAAATTAAAATGCATCATATGAAAATACAAAAAAAAAAAAAAAAATTAAAACTATTCATAGTCTTTTCAATTGAACGGCATTAATGGTTGTATTTTCAATCCTCTTATATGTAATATATTGTATTATATTTAGAAAATCATTTATTATATTGTAATTATCATTTATAAGTATTTAAGAAGAGTGTTTAAAAAAAAAATTTAAAAGCACAAGAATTATTGTATTATATGTGAAAATGCTAAAATCCCTTTAAAAAAAAAAAGTAAGAAAAAGACAAAAACACAAAAATAATAATAGCGAAATACCAAACCCTTATTTCATTTTAGCCAGAAACCCAGCTCGCTTTATGTGTTTGTTATATCTCGAGTGAGATTCTTATTTGTGATAATTAAATTCGCCATCCAATTTTAACAATAATCATATAATTGTATATCTTAAAAAAAAAAATTAAAAGAAAGAAAAAATCCATTATTCCATCCTATAAAATGTCCAAAATTATCAATTTCACTATATCACGGTCCATTCATGTAATAAAAACCAAAATGCTGATTATAGAGTTTTTAAGCAAGGCATTGAATATATGTTTAACACTGGTTTTTAAAATATGAATCTAAATTATCACAATACAAAATTTTAGTTATCTCAATTTGAAATCTCTTGTAAGATTTTCTTTACTGTACTTGTAGCATGGCTGATATTTCTGGTTAATTTATTGCAGTTAGAATTGAAGTTCTGGGAATAATTAAATGATTAAATTTTAATTTGAAAATGTTAAGTAAATCTTCCCTTATCAAAAAAAAAAAAATTTTATTTTAATCTCACTGAGTATGTCATCAACGATTCAGATTTAATCTTGATTATATACATCAATTAAAAAATATATATATGTTAATATTCAGAATTCTATAATCAGCATTTTTATTAATGTATCCTATTGTCCATAAAGGTGTCCATTCACTGAATAGTGTTAATAATAATGTTAATTTTTAATGAACAAGCAAAAAGGATTGTATTAGGGGGAATAAATAGTATAGTTTTATAGAAATGAGTGTGCTTGGATATTGTTACCATAGCTATTAATTCAAATGTAATTTTTGTGTGATTTTAGTTAATTGTTCATCTGTTTTAATTGTATATGTGATTTTATTTTTATGATCAGTAAAATTAACGAGTGCGGAGATATAATTATTAAGTAAAGGTTGGATATTATTAACTTGTTATCCTAATTTTAAAATTGTTATTTAAAATATGATTTTTTTTTTTAATTACACAATTTGTCTTGCCATATGAAATGTTATATAATCTTCTAGTTTTTATGTTTTCTTTTTAATAGTACTATATTTTTAAAGAATAAAACCTCTATTAACTGACTAAATACCTGGCAAAAAACAATTTTTTAGTTAAAACTTTTTTTTTGGTACCCCTACCTGGCCATGTGTCACACTATTATAACTGACCTATTCTAATCGAGGTGGGGAGGTTTAGATTTATTCTGTGGGTCCGCTAAAAACTTAAAGTGAACTTGCCAAGGGTGGATTCGAAGCGTCGCCACAAGCCTTTGAATAGTAAAGTGGGTCGCGCTCTGGCTCGCTGGCAGTTACAGCCCCTTTTCAATCAGCTTACGATCAACCATTAAACAAACAACACACTACAATATCTGTAAGTTTTAAACAACAAAGTATTTCGGTTACTTCATTATGTATCTTATGTATGTAAAATATTAGGTTATCCTCTTATGTATCTAAAATATATATGTAACTTTATTTTTATCTTGTCCTGGTTTCTTGCCTCTACTTATTCAAAAAGTTGTAAATATGGTTGAAAGCAGAAGTTATTTTAAAATTGAATCATTAATGGCCTTATATTTAAATTTAAACCACCTCTTTTTTTCTTCTTTTTTTTTTTATTATGAATCACCAGCTTGGTTAAATGAGGTTTTATTTTAGTCCCTTATTTCTGTTATGATTAATGTGTTTGTTTTATGTCCGTCCAGTAAAGCATTTTAATTTTTTTTAAATCGAAATATTATGTTTGGGTCATCTTTACCCTTTAGTGACAGACTAAGTGAACCGAATTTAATAACATTATATTATATTTTCTTGTACTTAAACCAAGTCCCTCCTAAGTACTAGTTTTATTGTTGTACTTAATCTGATAAAAGTACTCTAAAAGTATTGGGGTTAATTCTGCAAGAGGTTTTGTTTGTTTTTACCAATTTTTTTATCAAAGGTCATTACGAATTTTTAGTTATTGGTTAGTTTTCTTATTTTTAGAGTTATATACTTACACATATTTAATTAGTATTATATTTCATTGTAATTTTCATTTCATCATAAATTGCTCAACATCACCCATTTATGTTTTGTTAAAACTATAAGCAATAAATGCACAAATTTGTTTTTATTTTTGTTATTTTAATTTATTAGTTCATATCATACATATTGTGTATATTTCCTCAGATGTCTTCATTTCAAGTTTTAGTTAAAAACAAAATGAAAAAGTGACCTTACAAAGGGTACAATTAATTGGTATTCCACAAGTATGTGTATTAATTAATATTATGTAAAAAAAATTATGATCATAAAAAAAGAATTTAATGTTTAACTTTACATTCCAGACAGAAAATATTAAAATGTATTTAATTTTATGAAGAAAAAAATTCATAAATTGTAAATTTTGTAGAAATATGGTTTTGTATATTTGATTGATGAAGGTTGTGATATAAACTGAGGTTATGCACTGGTTGTGGGAGTGTTAAGAGAATGTATTTGTTTAATTTTACTCAAACCCCAGTCAAGTTTATGTCGACGGTACTTGCAGTCATGTATACGTCAACAGTAAATTATGTATGTCCCAATGGAGTAAATACCTTAACATTGATTAGACTAGTCATTCGTCTTAAAGTGGACTGTGAGCGTGCTATCTGTTATATTCTTGTGCTATAAAGTTGATGAAAAGGAATTTTTATTGCCAAACTCAGAGGCATTTATGTACATTTTTGATGTCTGGTAATAAACTATATAAATTTTGTTGTTGTTTTTATTCCCATTAAGGAAAACCCGTGTTTCCCAACATACAGTATTGTATTGTTAAACATAATTGTGTAAACAACATTTTTTTAATCTAATAAACAAATTTATGACAATGAATATATTCTTAAATGAATAATATATTGGTAATCCAAAGCAAGACTGGACTGTAGGAAAATCAATTAATGTTTCTTTTTCCCCTTCTTGGATATCCATCGTTTGCTTTTTCTAATTGTTAAAATGAGCGGTCTTGCACAGAGGAAAATTAGAGAATAAATTGGAGAATAACCAACAAAAAAAAAAAGGAATTTTGAAACAATAATTAGATAGAAACAGAATTATTAGTTGATTGACCCAATTCCATCCTAGTGTAGAAATAATATGAATTTTTGGCACTACTTTCTATTTGTATGTTAATAATTGTCAAAACTTTAAGATTAAATATTATTTTTAAATTTTTAATTTAATTGGTGGGGGGGGAGGGGATGAGTTGAAGAAAGGAGATCAAAATGAAGGTTCCTGACCTGGCTGGTCCTATTCCTTAACCTCATAATAACATACACATTACTTCATGAAATAGAATTAGGGAAGGGTGGAGCACAATGAAACACAAAATTTCTTTTACCCATAGCTCCCAACCTGAGACTTTATTTTCAATTTTTTATTTTTTCCATGTTACCTTAAGATCTAATCTATGTAAGGAATGCGTTAAACATTATTTTATGCATCATGTCTGACCGCAGCAGCTATTTTCCAAAAAATTAATTTTGTTTCATTGTGTCCCATGCCCGGGGTACAATGATACAGCATAAGGCCTACTTTGAAACAATTGAAAAAAACAACTCTATAATTCACGAAAAAACTATTCAGCTTCCAGTCAGTTTTTCATTCTCCTGCTTTAGGATAGCCACGAAATTCTTCAGAGAGAGTAAGGTTTGACTTGGTTGTCAGAGAGGAAAGTTGTCATAAATTAATAGAGTTTTTTTGGTGTTCCGCTCTCGATTTTGCAACATTCTGTAAGAAAATGAAAAAGAAAAAAAAAAATAGCGACTGCTTATTGCACAATGAAAAACACAGGACACAATGAAACACTCGTGGGGCTCCATGACACAGTTCATTGTGACCTGAACGCCCTTGTTTCAAGGAACCCCGTACGAGCCATTTTGATGTCTCTCACTTCCTACGATGAACGTGAAGAGGTAGGAAAGCCAAAATCTTAAGAGATGCATGCATAATTAAATGCTGTAAGAGCAGATTGAATAAAATAATTACTCTTACTTAGAGACGAAAATCTTTTCGACGAAAAATTTTAGGTTTACCGCACTTCAGCACGTGGAGTCTGTCACGCAACAAAATCGAAAGGAGAGAATAGTGACGCTGTTTGGAGGCCCCCTTACCGCTCGCTGTCTGAATTTGGTAGCACTAGACCTTTTGGTTCGCCCAGTGCAACGACTGTTTCATTGTGCCCCTGAGTGAAATTTGTGAATGCACAAACAATCCAGGTACTCGTGACATAATTTGCATATTATTGACTATAGACTTATAACTAAGTACTTCTAATAAAGTTTGTTTGTTTGTTTAACGTCACTTTATGCCACTAAGGCTAATCGGACGATACTACAGTGGGAGTCCTAAATTTTGCCTATCCAGGTATAATTAGGATAGGGATCTTTAACGAGTACCTGACATCGTACAGGCTCGGGACCTCTATTTTACGTCCTGTCCGAGGTAAGGCATGGCTAAGGATTTTTTATTCCCAGTAAAAAATCCTTGGGTCACCACTGGGCGCGAAACTGCGACCTTTAGTATTTTAGGCTGCCATGCTAACCCCTATACCACAGATGACCCCCTTCTAATAATTTTAAAAGTAAAAAATGAGCCCATTATAAATATTGGTATTTATATTATGTTTAATTGCTGATATAAACGTTTCTAATACTTAAATCTTATCCAATATCCCACTCGATTGAAGCAATAAATGTTTAATATTGAATAACATTTTTCCAAATAGTATTTGTTAGTTAGTTTTGCACTTAAACTGTTGCTTGTTACATGTTATTTCAATGCTCATCAGTTATCAATAATCTCATCAGATGTTGATCATAAAGATTGCAAATACCTTTAAGTAAGTATTTATATTATTATATATTGTTAAACTATATAGCAGCTATTTGAAAAAGGTTAAATGGTTTCAATTGCATTGTAAAATCTAGTGCATGTGTACCTGGGTGAAGATAATGTTTATTTATTAGTTGAGTGAAAATATGTACATATATTCGTGGTTCATATCATGAATATGAGTTTAGTTTATATACTAAACTACCTTTCTTCCTGCCAACGAACAGTTAGTATCATAAGCGTCTGCAGGGAGGAGGGGCAGCCGCCCCCCCCCCCTCAAAAAAACAGGGGAAACAAAAACTGCTGATTAAATAAATTTGTATTCACTTAATATATTTATTGAGTATTATATAATTTTATACTTTAATTTTTAAATATCAATAATTTATATTTGAAGCCTTTTTTTTTTTTCTATCTTTCCCTCATACTGTAACCCTGTATGAGAGTTGTTTATTTGTTAATGTGTACATGCTCCATGCACTAGGCATAATACATGTATCAATACAAAATTAATTGGGAATACAGAAGTATAATACAATACAGAATTAATTGGATATTTAAAAAAAAAAAAACAAGAAAATACAAAATGTGGAGTACAAAAATAAACTTCCTAACATGAGATATAACACAAAATAAATTTTACATAAAACAGAAAGTTCTTTTGAATAACACAACACAATAACACAATAAGTTCTTTTGAGATGAAAAAAAAAATCAGAAAAAAATAAATAAAATAACAATAAAGTAAGCTAAATGAAAATAAAAACAAAACATCAAAATGTCCGACTTTTCAATTTTCTTGGTCTTGTTGAAGAAATTCAAAATCGATTTCAATTATAAATTTTTTCAATTCCTTATTATAATTTTTGTAAATGTCCTTTTCACTTAACGGCCAGCTGTCTCCTTTTAGAAGGATGCTTCTTATAAGATGGTATCTTTTATTGTCGAAAAATGGGGGAGTCGTATAGGAAGTGATGAAATGTTTGTGAGGTTTGGCCGTCGCAGTTGTAGGTGTCAGAGTTCGTCAGGTGAAAACGTTTTAGGTATGATCGGCTTTGTCCGTGTTCAGTTAAAAATTGTCAGTTTGTAGTGCGAACTTATAATTTTGTCATAGTTTGAAAGTGTAATTTCTGGAATAAATTTAAAGAGAGGTCTTCCTTTAGTTGTTTGTTGCCATTGTGTGTTCCATGTATTTATGTTTTCGGCCAAAATATGTTTTTTAATAAAAGATGGATTTTGTCATAGGTTATGGGGAGGAGACTATTGCACGAGGCAGATCTTGCTAGGCGGTCCGCTGCTTCGTTTCCTGCGATCCCGCTGTGCCCTTTAACCCATTCTATTTTGACCGTAACGTCCATGTCAAGAAGGTGTAAGATGTTTTTTCTAATTGTCTCAGTCAACATGTCATGGCATTGAGGGTTCCTTATGTTGTCAATTAAAATTTGGTTGTCAGTTAAAATTTTGAAAAAAATAGAATGAGGGAAGTTTGAATATTGTAAATATTTGAAGCCTTAAATAGTCAGAATACCTCGACGCCCTTGAACAGTTAAAGCCCTAAATGTTGAATGATTAAAGCTTGTGGCATAAAGTTAACTCCATTTATTTAATTTATTTTTTAATGTTTTATAATTTAGTATAGTAATAGTGATATGGTTGAACACAGTATTCTAGACATTTTTATCCAGATTTTTACATCCACATTCCACATTTCAGAGTGAGGAATTCTGGTGCTTGTTTAGAATTTAAGAGGTTTCTGGAATCGATCTGAATTAGGTACAAAGGAAAGTTTAAACAAGTGGTTTATAATTCGGCATCCCGGAAGAAAGTTCTGGCCGGGTCGTATTTCTTCTTCTCCTAAACAAAGTCGGGGAGGCTGTTATATCCGCGTCTCGCTACCATTTCTGTGAGCTAGAACTTCGTTGGCTTCTTTCCCATTGGTAAATCACACACCTGAAACAAAGGTGCACAAAAATTAAAAAAAAAAAACATGTATATATACAGATAAATGAAGGAATATATATGTATATAAATATATTTGGTCAAAAGGGGTTAAGTCATTAAATGTGAAGCTTAAACCACGATTTACGAAGCTATTGAAAATCATTATAAATTCTTTCTGATTGTATTTCTTTTATTCCAGAATAATAAATGAAAATGTATTCTTTCAACAGAGACTGTAATAAATTATAAATAACATAAATAAATTATAGTCCATTATGAATTTTAATAAGATGAGACAAAAAAAATTGTTTATGACTTAAGCCCTTTCACCCAAACATGAATGATATATAATATTGGGAAAGACTTTACTTGCTTATTAACAAAGATCGCCACCCCTCTCTTCTGTAAATAGAAAGACTTAATTTAAAAAAAAAAAAAATCAATAAGCAAAGGAATATACATAGCATACACTTTCTCCACCCGGTAATATTTTAGGTATTACTACATTTTTTTTATATTTTTTTGTAATTTTATAACTTATTTAAAATTAAAATTAATAATCGGAAATTTTACCAGCTAACACTCAACTATAGTTTGGGAATCGACCATCTTTGAAACAAAATTAAAAATCTGTTTTCCAAACAAAATGGCTAAATATACAACCTTAGTGATTGGATTTTACTCCATGCCTACGCTTTCTTATTACTTTCACTTACCTATATATCAAATATATAGTAAGGGAAAGTATTGCGATCGTGAAAAATTTCGACTTCCGGTTTTCAACGGAAATACAAGTTTTGGGGTCCCCTGAGACCAAATAACCAAGTCCCGCGAAATGGTGTGAACAGACTAGCTCAAAAACTATAAACCGTATGAGGCTGAAATTGGGTATTTGGTGTATTTATATGCCCGCGATGCGACGCGAAATTTTCATAAAAATTGGTCAAACGGATGGGGTACTTTATCCAATAAATTTTGCCTCATTTTTTTTTTTAATGCTACAATAGATGTATATTACTGTTGTATAATAGATCGCGGAAATATATCCAGCTTCCATCCGCCATGACGCCTCCAGTAACTGGAAGCTGGAACTCCAGGCAGAACCATATGGGGGCCCCTACTTACCTTCACCCACTCTCCAATGTGGGTAACCTCCCCGCACCAGTTATGGATGTATCACTTGCTTCCAAGAAGTCAGCCGCCAAAACATGAGCTAGTATTGGCGTTCTAGACGGAGTGGCCATTGAATCGTTTTAATGATGCTAATATTTCTCCAATTTATAATTTTGATGTAACCCAATATATATTGATCCTTCCTTTTTGGCCAAGTAAAAAGCCTAAATTAAGCCTTGCTTTGTTTCAATTTTAATTTGTATTCAGATGTTTCACCAAAATGTATTTGGTAACATCACAGTCTGAAATTGACTTCTGATCTTAAAAAAGGGAAACAAAAAAAAAGGCGATAATTGTCACGATTAACTGGTACAAAATTATCTTCTAAATATTATTTCTAAAAGGTGTTTTTTATCTACCTTCCTCTTTCCTCTCCAGGTGCGGAAGTAGACAGATCTACACCTAAATAAGAGAATAATTTATTCGAGCATAACTCAAAAACTATCGATTTTCTGTCGATTATGGAAGTGCGAAAGTGAAAAGTGATTATTATGCTTGAAAATAATATGCAAAATTTAAAAGAAAAAAAAACCTACATTATGTTAATTTCCATATTGCGGGACGATAAAAATACAACTTAATATATAATATATAAAGATTATATACATATTAATTCAAGAAGATAACAAAATGGCAAATTTAATTTGTAAAAATTTCTATTTTTCCACTAAATCATTTTTTTTGTTTTTTGTTTTACCGAACTAAATGTCTTCTCAGCAGCATAGCCCCTCCACTTTAAAAAAAAGAAAAGAAAAAAAAAGAGAATCCAACGCTTTAAAAATGTTAATTTTATTTCCGCTTACACCGTTAATCCGTAGAGCTGGTTAATAAATAATGAAAAAACTGATTAACTACCATTGGCGGATCCAGGGGGGGGGGGGGGGTCTGTTGTAAAAATTTTCTTCATTTAAAGATAGAATTTGACTTTCCTTAATGTAATTTAAAAAACAAATAATGTGCAGAACAAGTAGAATTTTAGTTGTAGGAAGGGAATATAAAAGTAAAAAAGCTGATTAGCAGATCCAAATGAAGGGATGTGGGGATGCAGCCCCCCTTTAGGACTGCAGCCCCCCTCCCCTTTACGATCGGCTGGATCCGCCCATGTTAACTACTACACAATTGTCATTATTTTTTTCACTACGCATATGGAAATATTTATGTGCATTTGTTATCCTAACTCGTAGTTTAAGCGTTTGGTTCACTAACTATACAGTGTGGATATGGTAAATATACCCCCCCCCCCAAAAAAAAAATTTAGAAAAAACTATTAGTGGAGTAAATTTGCCCACTTAATTCTAACAAATTTTCTACTGTAGTAGCATTATGTTCTACTTATAATAAGGTTCTTCTAATTTTTCTAAATTAATAACTTTGCTGTTATTTTTCTTTTTTACTTTATTAATGTTTTTTTTTTTTATACCGACTCTTAAACAAAAAATTAGTAAAATTATTTTAATAAATAGATTTAACGTTTGATTTACAGATTTAGCAACGCTACAGACCCCTTCGAAAACGTTGAGAAACCCAGCTGACTCATCGAGAACCTGGGTCTTGAAACCGAAAACCCGAATGTTTGCCAATCCTCCTCCCGAGACATATAAGACTAGAACCTCCTCCCCGTTCCTCCCGCAACATCCTCCCGAACTAATAATACCTCCCGAACTAATAATACCTCCCGACCCAGATATTCCCTCCTCTCTGTACAAACAATACTATTTTCGTTTCCGTCTGATTCCTTAACGGCCTCCTGAATTTTTCATCAGAGTTCCGTTATGTTCAGTTAACTTAAATTAAATATTTATTAAGCACCCCTATCCTAATTATACCTGGATCGGCAAAATTTAGGACTTCCTCTGTAGCACCGTCCGATTAGTCTTAGTAGCATAAAGTGACGTTAAAACAAACAAACAAGTTAAGCCAGCTAGTATTTAGAAATAATAAATTATTTAGAGAAAAGATATAATTTTTGTTATAAAAATTATTTAAATAAAAAAAATCATACTTGTTTACTGAATATTTCCTTCATATTGCTTACACCAGTGAATCCATGGGAATCCCCAAGCACCTCCGAAGGGTTAAGAAAAAATCTAGAAAACTATTAACACGTGACGCATCACTACAAAGCAAAAGTGTTAACGGAGAAGGCTGTAACTGACAAATTATTGATTTGAAAAAATAAATAAAAATAAAAACTACTCGTACTATTTGAGCACAACTTTGGTTCTAAAAATAAGAAGAAATATTGAGAAAATGCCAAATCATCCGCTAAATGATTTCAATATTATTTTGTTCCATCTCCAATTCAATTACTGTTTGCTAAATTACCTCATTTTCTCTTAAAGTAATGGAGTTGACTAGCTTATATATGTGTGGTTCCCAAACTATTTTGGCTTCCGGTGCCCTTTACATATCGGAATTTTTTCGTGGCGCCCCATGTCAAACCTAATGTTACTGTTATGTTTTTTTTTTCCCAAATTGAATTCAAGTACGCATTGCTATATCTATTACATCTTATATTTCCAATTTTAATTTATAAATAATTAAAACTCCTGACTTTAATTTTTCCTCTGATATTTTTATATTATACTATAGCGAGATTATAGCAAATAATATTTTTTGCAATAATCGTCGTATCCACACCCTCTATATAAATAAATATTAAACCCTCGTCGTATCTACACTCTCTATATAAATAAAGATTAAATTCTGTTTGTTTGTTCTTTATAGAAATCCAAACCGTTTGTCCTAAATTCTCCAAATTTCGCTCTTTAATTTTTTTAAAGGTTATGTAAAAAAACTCTGCCAATAACAAACAATTTTTTTATTTATATGATTTTAAATACATTTTAAAATAAAAAGATAAGAAATTAGTACTTCTTCTAAAATTAATAATTAAATTTTCTTGAAGTTATTAGGCCTGCTAATAATGGGTATTACCCCATCTTACCCAGCGAAGGTCCGGAACCCTGTCAGGCATTGAAGAAATTACATTTTGGACGTACTCCGCCGGCACTGTATCCCATTCTTCACGAAGAACAATTTGAAGCTGCCGTAGGCCACTAGGAGGAGGATAACGATGCCGGGCACTTCTCTCTAAATAATCCCACAAATGTTCTATCGGATTCATATCATATATTCATAAAGATCGTGCAGGGTTCTGGTTCGTTCAGGGCTGTTCAAAACTGTAATTCCCACATGCTCCAAGTATTCAGTAACAATGTTTTCAGTGTGCGGTCGTGCATTATCACGCATCAAAATGAACTGTTCACCAGTAAATGGAGTAAATGGGATTACAGCCTCTAGGAGAACTCTCTCAATGTACCTCTGAGCAGTCAAAGCCCCATTATCAATGAAAATAAGTTCGGTACGGGCGTGGAAATGAATTCCTCCCCCAAACCGTAACTGATTGCCTTTGGAAAGGCTGTGAATGGCGAAGAGTACATTGAGCAAATCTCTCCCCTCGTCGTCTCCACACTCTGTCTCGTCCGTCTGAATGGTAATGAGTGAAGCGAGACTCGTGTGTGAATAAAACAGCTCCCCATTGCTCCATAGTCCAATGAATATGATGGTCAGCAAATAAACGCCTTTCTCTCCGACGCGCCTTTCCAGGAGTCGGGGCCCCGGGCCTTGCTTGTATAAACTTGCTCCAAAAATGCTAATAACAGTACTTCTTGTCATTTGAAGCCTGTCTCGAACCTCAGGTGCAGTTAAATTGCGATCTCTCAATACTGAGAGCGTCATAAATCGGTAGTCAGATCGAGTTGTGACCTTCGGTCGGCCACTGCTGGGCTTCCTCTCTTAGCTGCCTGTCTCCCAGAAGCGCTGAAGTCCGTCATAAACTGTCGACCTAGCTACACCAAGCGTTACAGCAAGGTAACGGATGCTGCGGTCTTCTGCCAATGCATCAGCTCGGGCTTGCTGTCGAGTGTATATTATTTTATCTTAGTCACCCTCTTTACATTTGGTGCCATATTTTATGTTACTATTGTTTATTGTGACAGTTTCAAAACATCCATGGGCTCTTACATGTACCCATTTAATTCACTATCGTTTCCCAATAAAAGCTCGTCTCATTCCAAGCTGGATATTGAAATCTATGTATTTCAAAGTCTCTCCTTAAATCGTTGGTACGAATTTTAAGATTCGGTATAAGCAATCGTCACTTCGTGGGTCCTCTTGACATCGACAACAATATAATTTATGTTGTGGATTTCTACATGAATGACAGTGTTACCATGTTGAACATTTAATTTCAGGAGAATATTTGGAATATAGCTATAATTCGTTTGTTATCAAAATAAAACTCTGCTTACTAAACTTCACCTGCTACAAATTGGCCAACCTAAGAAGCTATACAAACGACATTTTTATAAATATGAATGGACAAACGAATAGTTTTATAGTATTAGGTGACTCACACCAGGATATGAGTGGAATATGAGATCCAGTGGGATATGATATCTCCTTTCTTAAACAACCGAGGCAATGGAATAAAGTCAAGGAAGATGTGCTACTGGGAACTGCCATTCCCCATGTCATATGTGTAATGTAATATCGAAGTAATCTTATTTGAGGAGTTTCAGCTTCTTATTGACAATAATTATATAATTAAAGACCAAAAGGAAAAAAAGTATATATAAAACAGTGGTGCATAAAAATAGTTGAGAAAAGCATTAATCTGTCAGGAATATTTTATGAACCTTCGGATTGGATTTTGGAGCACAAGATCACTTGACATTGTTTGGCATTAATCCAATTCTCTCGTTTCCAACTAATGGTCCAGATTTGTTTTAAATATTTATTCATTCAAAATACTACCTTAGCCTACCTAGAAAACATGAAAGAAGTATTTCATGGTAGTTAGTATCTTTCATCATGCCTGAAAATGGTGAAACTCACTGCTTTAATATGTAAATGAATGGAGCTTTCTCCATAGATGGTCATGGAAAAAATTATTTGATTTTTTTCTTTCACTTACCTATATATGAAATGTATACTACGGGAATGTACTGCGATCTTGAAAAATTTCGACTTCCGGTTTTCAACGGAAATGCACGTTTTTGGGGGTCCCCTGAGTCCAATTAACCAAGTCTCGCGAAATGGTCTGTGTGTGAACAGACTAGCTCAAAAACTATAAACCACACGAACCTGAAACTGGGTACTTGGTGTATGTATATATGGATGAATCCAACGCTTTAAAAATGTTAATTTTATTTCCGCTTACACCGTTAATCCGTATAGCTGGTTAATAAATAATGAAAAAACTTATTAACAACCATTGGCGGATCCAGGGGGGGGGGGGGGGGGTGTTGTAAAAATTTTCTTCATTTAAAGATAGAATTTGACTTTCCTTAATGTAATTTAAAAAACAAATAATGTGCAGAACAAGTAGAATTTTAGTTGTAGGAAGGGAATATAAAAGTAAAAAAGCTGATTAGCAGATCCAAATGAAGGGATCCGCCCATGTTAACTACTACACAATTGTCATTATTTTTTTCACTACGCATATGGAAATATTTATGTGCATTTGTTATCCAAACTCGTAGTTTAAGCGTTTGGTCCACTAACTATACAGTGTGGATATGGTAAATATACCCCCCCCCCCCAAAAATTTAGAAAAAACTATTGGTGGAGTAAATTTGTCCACCTAATTCTAACAAATTTTCTACTGTAGTAGCATTATGTTCTACTTATAATAAGGTTCTTCTAATTTTTCTAAATTAATAACTATGCTGTTATTTTTTTTTTTTACTTTATTAATGTTTTTTTATACCGATCTCTTAAACAAAAAAGTAAAAATTAGTAAAATTATTTTAATAAATAGATTTAACGTTTGATTTACAGATTTAGCAACGCTACAGACCCCTTCGAAAACGTTGAGAAACCCAGCTGACTCATCGAGAACCTGGGTCTTGAAACCGAAAACCCGAATGTTTGCCAATCCTCCTCCCGAGACATATAAGACTAGAACCTCCTCCCCGTTCCTCCCGCAACATCCTCCCGAACTAATAATACCCTCCCGACCCAGATATTCCCTCCTCTCTGTACAAACAATACTATTTTCGTTTCCGTCTGATTCCTTAACGGCCTCCTGAATTTTTCATCAGAGTTCCGTTATGTTCAGTTAACTTAAATTAAATATTTATTAAGCACCCCTATCCTAATTATACCTGGATCGGCAAAATTTAGGACTTCCTCTGTAGCACCGTTCGATTAGTCTTAGTAGTATAAAGTGACGTTAAAACAAACAAACAAATTAAGCCAGCTAGTATTTAGAAATAATAAATTATTTTGAGAAAAGATATAATTTTTGTTATAAGATTTATTTAAATAAAAAAAAAAAATCATACTTGTTTACTGAATATTTCCTTCATATTGCTTACTCCAGCGGGTCCAAGCACCGAAAAGTTAAGAAAAAATCTAGAAAACTATTAACATGTGACGCATCACTACAAAGCAAAAGTGTTAACGGAGAAGGCTGTAACTGACAAATTATTAATTTGAAAAAAAAAAATAAAAATAAAAACTACTCGTACTATTTGAGCAAAACTTTGGTTCTAAAAATAAGAAGAAAAACTGAGAACATGCCAAATCATCCGCTAAATGATTTCAATATTATTTTGTTCCATCTTCAATTCAATTACTGTTTGCTAAATTACCTCATTTTCTCTTAAAGTAATGGAGTTGACTAGCTTATATATGTGTGGTTCCCAAACTATTTTGGCTTCCGGTGCCCTTTACATATCGGAATTTTTTCGTGGCGCCCCATGTCAAATCTCTGGACATGTCAAACCTAATGTTACTGTCATGTTTTTTTTTTCCAAATTGAATTCAAGTACGCATTGCTATATCTATTACATCTTATATTTCCAATTTTATTTTATAAATAATTAAAACTCCTGACTTTAATTTTTCCTCTGATATTTTTATATTTTATATGATACTATAGCGAGATTATAGCAAATAATATTTTTTGCAATAATCGTCGTATCCACACCCTCTATATAAATAAATATTAAACCCTCGTCGTATCTACACTCTCTATATAAATAAAGATTAAATTCTGTTTGTTTGTTCTTTATAGAAATCCATACCGTTTGTCCTAAATTCTTCAAATTTCGCCCTTTAATTTTTTTAAAGGTTATGTAAAAAAACTCTGCCAATAACAAACAATTTTTTTATTTACATGATTTTAAATGCATTTTAAAATAAACAAATAAGAAATTAGCACTTCTTTTAAAATTAATAATTAAATTTTCTTGAAGTTATTAGGCCTGCTAATAACGGGTATTGCCCCATCTTACACAGCGAAGGTCCGTAACCCTGTCAGGCATTTAAGAAATTACATTTTGGACGTACTCCGCCGGCACAGCATCCCATTCTTCACGAAGAACAATTTGAAGCTGACTTACGCCACTAGGAGGAGGATAACGATGCCGGGCACTTCTCTCTAAATAATCCCACAAATGTTCTATCGGATTCATATCATATATTCATAAAGATCGTGCAGGGCTGTCCAAAACTGTAATTCCCACATGCTCCAAGTATTCAGTAACAATTTTTTCAGTGTGCGGTCGTGCATTATCACGCATCAAAATGAACTGTTCACCAGAAATGGAGTAAATGGGATTACAGCCTCTAGGAGAACTCTCTCAATGTACCTCTGAGCAGTCAAAGCCCCATTATCAATGAAAATAAGTTCGGTACGGGCGTGGAAATTAATTCCTCCTCCAAACCGTAACTGATTGCCTTTGGAAAGGCTGTGAATGGCGAGGAGTACATTGAGCAAATCTCTCCCCTCGTCTTCTCCACACTTTGTCTCGTCCGTCTGAATAGTACAGAGTGAAGCGAGACTCGTGTGTGAATAAAACAGCTCCCCATTGCTCCATAGTCCAATGAATATGCTGGTCAGCAAATAAACGCCTTTATCTCTGATGGCTTTCCAGGAGTTGGGGCCCCAAGTCTCGCTCCAAGTCCATACTCCCTCAGTCTCCGCCGTACGGTGTCTGAGCTAATAACAGTACTTCTAGCCATTTAACGCCTGTACCGAACCTCAGGTGCAGTTAAATAGCGATCTCTCGATACTGAGAGCGTCATAAATCGGTCGTCAGATCTAGTTGAGGGCCCCGGTCGGCCACTGCCGGGCCACCTCTCGTAGCTGCCTGTCTGTCGGGAACGCTGAAGTCCGTCATAAATTGTCCGCTTAGCTACACCAAGGGTTATAGCAATATAATGGATGCTGCGGCCTTCTCCTGCCAATGAATCAGCTCGGGCTACGTCTTCATTCGATAGAAACATTATTCTTGAATAGAATAGAAAAACAAAGCTTATTAATGACAGAAAACGGGTGCATACAAAATTAAACACGTTAAAAGTACAAAAATCTACTTACAGTTGAGAAATGTTGAATATGGTGTAACAGCTTGAAGACAAATGAACATAGTAAATACCTAATGCCTTATCAACTGCTCTATAATATTCTGAAGGGATTATTTCTGTAGACCTAGACCCTATCTACTCCGTGATTACCCATAATAACAAACACATTTATCATAATCATAATTATTTTATATTAAAATAAAAAATATTAAGTGTCCGGTTTTTTTTTTTTTTTTTTTTTTTTGCTGTTGAGTGTATATTATTTTATCTTTGTCACCCTCTTTACTTTTGGTGCCATATTTTATGTTACTACTGTTTATCGTGACATTTTCAAAACATCCATGGGCTCATACATGTACCCATTTAATTCACTATCGTTTCCCAATAAAAGCTCGTCTCAATCCAATTTTTTATTTCATCGATCCAGCTGGATTTTGAAATCTAAGTTTTTCAAAGTCTCTTATTAAATCGTTGGTACGAATTTTAAGATTCGGTATTAGCAATCGTCACTTCGTGGGTCCTCTTGACATCGACAACAATCTAATTTATGTTGTGGATTTCTACATGAATGACAGTGTTACCATGTTGAACATTTAATTTCAGGAGAATATTTGGAATATAGCTATAATTCGTTTGTTATCAAAATAAAACTCTGCTAACTGAACTTCACCTGCTACAAATTGGCCAATCTAAGAAGCTATACAAACGACATTTTTATAAATATGAATGGACAAACTAATAGTTTTATAGTATTAGGTGACTCACACCAGGATATGAGATGGAGACTAAAGAGTGGAATATGAGATCCAGTGGGATATGAGATCTCCTTTCTTAAACAACCGAGGCAATGGAATAAAGTCAAGGAAGATGTGCTACTGGGAACTGCCATTCCCCAAGTCATATGTGTAATGTAATATCGAAGTTATCTTATTTGCGGAGTTTCAGCTTCTTATTGACAATAATTATATAATTAAAGACCAAAAGGAAAAAAAGTATATATAAAACAGTGGTGCATAAAAATAGTTGAGAAAAGCATTAATCTGTCAGGAATATTTTATGAACCTTCGGATTGGATTTTGGAGCACAAGGTCACTTGACATTGTTTGGCATTAATCCAATTCTCTCGTTTCCAACTAATGGTCCAGATTTGTTTTAAATATTTATTCATTCAAAATACTACCTTAGCCTACCTAGAAAACATGAAAGAAGTGTTTCATGGTACTTAATATCTATCATCATGCCTGAAAATGGTGAAACTCACTGTTTTAATATGTAAATGAATGGAGCTTTCTCCATAGATGGTCATGGAAAAAATTATTTGATTTTTTTCTTTCACTTACCTATATATAAAATGTATACTACGGGAATGTACTGCGATCTTGAAAAATTTCGACTTCCGGTTTTCAACGGAAACACACGTTTTGGGGGGGTCCCCTGAGTCCAATTAACCAAGTCCCGCGAAATGGTCTGTGTGTGAACAGAATAGCTCAAAAGTTATAAACCATACGAACCTGAAACTGGGTACTTGGTGTATGTATATGCCCGCGATGTGACGGCGAAAATATAAAAATTGGTCAAATGGAGGGAGTACTTTATTTAAAGAATTTTGTCTAATTTTTGCGTTTTTCTCAAAAATGGCTCGCACGATTTTGATTAAACTCGGTATATGATGTATGTGCATACCCGCGATGTAACAGTCAAAATTTCATCAAAATTAATCAATTGGAGGGGGCACTTTACTTAATAAATTTTGTGTCATTATCAGGTTTTTTTTTTTTTACTTACTCCAAAACGGCTTCAAACATTTTGATCAAACTGGGTATTTGTTGTATATATATACCCGCAATGTGACAACCAAAATTTCATAAAAATTGATTAATTGGAGGGGGCACTTTACTTAATATATTTTGTCTCATTTTCATGTATTATTTATTTTATAAAAAACGGCTGTAACTATTGTAATCAAAATGGATATTTGATGTATATCTATGTCCGCGATGTGACAGCCATAATTTTATATCCCGTATTATCACTGATGATTTTGGTCCCATAAAAAAAGAAATAAGCAATAATGAATCGAAAAGTACAAAGACCTTTCAAGTTTTGCAATACAAATACTCTATAGCTTATGCATATAAATGTGGAAAAATGTGTGAAGTTGAGGAATAGCGTTTACATATTATCGAAACACGGCAATTTCTAATCTAAGTAAGTTCGTAAGTGAAAGTTGTGTGTTGCGCTCATCGCACCAGATTTTTGTTTAGTTCTATTTAAAATAACAGTAGGTACTAGTTCCCCTATGTTACTTCTATCGCGGCCAATATGGTGCAGAGGAGATAACTCTTGAGGAAGTTTATTTATCTGAGCTGGCATAGCAAGCAGGAGTCGGAAGCTGGGTTCTAATAAAGCTATTATTAGATTATTTTAAGTAACCATAATGTTTTAAAAAATTAACATAAAAATATTTTTTTATTTTATATATATATTTATTTTAAATATTAAATTATATTTATATTTTTACGAGCAGACCCGGCCACGCGTGGCTGTAGCTCAGTAGCTATAATAAGTTATATCCTAATCTTTTTAATACAGTCTAATCAAAATTCACTGATAAAGATAAAAATGTAAAAAAAGAGAAAGAATTTAGAAGGGTTAAAGTTTGTATTTTTTACATCTTATATTTGACTATAGTGAGTATTAATGATCCATTCATTTAGCACTTACTGAATTATTTCAGCAGAGGCGAAATTAAATACAAATAATAAACAAGGTAAAGGAATTGATAAAGAATGTAATTGGAATAGGGTTTAGTACAATCACAATAGAAAGTTACAAAAATGTACCAAATTAATCTTTTGCCATAATATATATTAATTAAATACAGAATACATCACATATGATATAAGATATCGTATCAGTAGGTTCTACCTGAAATAGGTTTTAAAAAGCGAGCACGGAGCTGGAGGAACTTCAAGCCAGCATGCATGTTCTTACAGTACTATTAATCAATACATAAAAATCTAATTTTATAAATGAGATAAATAGCGTTAATTTATAACTTTTTATAATAACAATTTAGATTCTTTTTTATTATTATTAGAATTCACAATTTCTATTTAATGTAGTGCTAATAGATGCACAATGATTTAGGCTAACCTGTCTTTTGCTAAAACAAATACATTCGATGTTTTCCACACACGTGTAAAGGCGACACATAATTACTCATTGGAAAACACGGATTTTCCTAGTCCAACCCGGAAAAAATAGATTTGGCTACTGGATGCTTACCCACCCTAAATATCGAAACAAAATGAAGTGTTGGGTCAATAAATCTACTTAAACCGCTATCTGTTGGAAATTTTTAGAACTTACAAATAATCACATTCAATTGTAGTATAATAAGCATTTAACTTGCAATAAAAGAAATATTAAGGCCAATAATCGAGATAAAAACTATCCTTATATATATAAAGATTTTTATCAAATGCCCAAACAATTGATTATTTTACGGGGCGTGTGGGAGAGAGGGGGGCTTTTACATCAACCAGTACAACCAGTGCTGGAACTTGGACTTCGTTTTAGAATCACCCCAGCTTGACTTATTTATTTTTAGCTTAATTGCGCAATTACTGCCTTATAATGAAAAACATGCTAATTGAAGCTTGCGTTGTTTTCTTGTGCTCATATATCACTGGTGTTGGGTCAAAAAGGGTTAAATCATCGAATGTGAAGCTTAAACAACGATTTACCAAGCTATTGAAAATCATTATAAATTCTTTCTGATTGTATTTCTTTATACCAGATAAGTGAAACTATGTTCTTTCAACAGAGGCTGTAATAAATTATGAATATCGAATAAATTACAGTCAATTTTGAATTTTTAGAAGACGAGACAAAAAAAATGTTTTTATGACTTAAGCCCTTTTGCCCAAACATGAATGATGATGAATGTCACCTCATAGAGAGATAAATGACGTTTCGCAATACTCGATCCTTGCCAATCCCAACGGACCCAACTCGCTCCAGATTCGCGGACCGTGGCATCCTCCGAAGTGCCCTCCAGTTCTAATAATACCCGATGACTGCTCCAGATCGCCCTGTCAAAACAAAGAGAGGAACCGCCTCCCCCCTCCCGACGTAGAGGGGTTACACCTCAGACCTGAAGGAGCTGGGCAGTTCGTAGTCAGCTCTCCAACCGCCACACTCCACTAACTACCAACACATTCACCATGTCTCGTCCCATCTGGCAGGTAACACAAAGCACCTTCTTCTTCTAGGCCAATGTAAACATTTTCGAAAAGAGATGTGCTTTTGTTTGGGATTCCTTTAGGAACATGTCTATTTATTTCCTCTGCTCTGTTTAGAGATGAGAACAAGAGTTTGGTATTTGGATAAACAAGGAAAGGGATCTCTCAGCATTCCTATTTCCTCTACAAGAATAGAAAAAGACTACTAGGAGCCGATGGAACGGTTTAGAAGTATAAATCCAAGTATTTCATGATCGGATTCTAAATTATCATGAAATAAAAAACACGTTTCATTACTTTTTTGTCTTTGTAAGGACGTTTTAAGCTGCTTGTGTTCTTTCCTATTTTTAGATTCGTTCGAATCTAAACATAATTTATTTTTATTTCACTATTAATAAATGCATGGTATTTACAAATTTTCTAAGATACTAATATGATTAAATCAAAAGTATAAGGAACAAATTTTTTTATTTATTTGCTTCGGGGAATTGAATTACTTTCTTAAATATATATTCGGGCATTTTTTTTTTTTAATGCAAATATTATTGTCCTTTTATGTATCATTCATGTTTTGGCAAAAGGGCTTGAGTCATAAAAAAAAAACTTTTGTCTCGTCTTCTTAAATTCATAATTGACTATAATTTATTCGTTATTCATAATTTATTACAGTCTCTGTTAAAAGAATATAGTTTCGTTTATTATTCTGGAATAAAGAAATACAATCAGAAAGAATTTATAATGATTTTCAATAGCTTGGTAAATCGTTGTTTAAGCCTCACATTCGATGACAACCAGTGGCGGATCCAGGGGGGTGGCGAGGGGGGCGCGCGCTCCCCCTGGGAGGTGAGGACACCAATCAGTCATTACTATGTCTGTATAAAAAGGGCTATCTTTAATAATTTTTTAAGCTCCTTAAATGAAAAATAAATTTTATTTAAACATGTAATAGAAATTTAATACTTAAATGTGCACTAATATTTTAAATTAGGTCCTTTATGAGGCAAAAATATAAAAAATAAAAAAGTGCGCCCCCCCTCAGAAAATTTCTGAATCCGCTACTGATGACAACCCCTTTTCACCAAACACCGGTGATATATAACTATTAAACTGTTTATTTGTTTGTTAATTTCAAATCACTTTCTGCTGCTATGTCTAATCCAACGATGATGCAGTGGAGTCCTATTTTTTGTATACTTTGTCTATACAGGTATGATGAGGATATGGATCTTTAAAGATTACCTGGCATCGTATAGGCTATTGACTGTGGAATTGTTATTGAATTATTTTACAATGTTACTAAGCTGAATACAAACAAAATTTGTCTATTTTTGGTTAATAAGTCATTTAAATTTTAAATGCACTAATAAAGACAAGGAATAATAAAAATAAAACATAACCAGGAGCAAATAATCATTAATGTCACGCTAATTGAGTGATGCTATTGCGCCTAGCGTTTTTCAGAATCTATTTTGAAATGATTAAGCTGATGACGCTTGTGCTTACACTTGCATGGTGCGTATGCCCAAACATGTCAAATTCGAACTCTCCATGAAAATTCAAGATGTTTTGCAGTTTCACTCTATCTTAAATATAAGAAAAATAAGTGTTTCCGCGTACTTTGGTAGACACCTGTGTAGAGCTTCATCCTCGATTTTCTCTCCCCAGTTACCTTATATCGAAAAATGTGAAAGAGCAAAGGATGTTCAGAATTTTAATTCGAACGATTTGAAACCAAGTTTAAGATTTTACGAGCTTCGGTGATCAAATTACAGTGATTAGACCGATCGGGGATACCCACCCCACTTTCGCCGAAACCTACCCAGATAATGGGGTGACATCATGCACTTTTCTGGTCAGTAGGACCTCTTTAATAAAAATTTAAAGTAAAACTGTGGTGCGCGATTTTAGCGCACCCACCATCTGGTCTTAGTCACACCATTTGGAAGTGTGGCTCCAAGCCTTGGCCTCTAGTTGTGGTCCGATTTTAACTGAAAAAGACCCTATTAGAGCTTTATTTGTCCGTTTAGAGCGAGCGAAGCGAGCGGGAATTGAAAACCTGAATTAGATAAAGCTAATAAAAACCCTTTTTGACTGAAAAGAACGGGATGGAATTTCGACAAAACGCTAACGTGGTCACATATATGGAAATTCTGTTTTAAAACTTAGGGCGGAATCAAAAATAACACCTATCTGATTCACATAGCTAGTTCCAAAATATTATAATGAAATAACAGTTTAAACAAATGCTATTTTTAAGTATAAAATATCATACGCTAGGTAAAAGTAATCAACCGCTAATTATTATAAAGCATGATGATATAATATGCTTTAATGTTTCTTATCAATCACCTTTCTTTTCAACTTATATCTATAAGGAACAACATATGCGTAACATATTTTTTTAAATAACTTTTTTCTTTATTTTGAGTATTATTGCTGTCAACATTTATCAGGCTAGTGGATAGATATGCATCGTGTTTTCTATAGGCGCATTTTGGTCTGTTCATTACTTTGAAAAAGAAAAAAAAATGATTTTTTATAAATGAATGTGACTGCCTGGATCATTTTTAAAATGTGCCAGAAAATCAGCGAGAATGACTCAGCTCCAAAGCGCACCTATTTTAGGAAAGAGTAAACCAAAATAGTTATTCTCTCTCTCTCTTTAAGATAAAACCAAGAAAGATATCCTCTTGTGTTCACAATTTCATTATTAATGCAAACTGAGTGGATATGACAAGGTTGGGAAGATTTAATGTTTTTTTTTTTTTTTTAATCTAAATCAGAAGTGACTCTAGAAAAAAAAAAAAAAAAAAAAAAAAAAAAAAAAAAAAAAAAGAGTGACTGTAATTTTCATACTATAAAAAAGTGTTTTTAATAGTGATTTATTGTTTTTGTTAGTAACTGTATCTAAAATTATTTTGGACATCTTTACCTCTTTAGTCTATTAATCTAAAATTATTAATCCATCAGCTGTTTTACACTTTTAAATTTTTGGAATGAAGTTGGAAACCGGATGTTGCTTCGCTTTTTGACTTCTAGAGGCGATTACAATGGACCCACATTGTCCTGTTTACAGGATTAAGCTGTTTGATCATTCGTGGGGGTAAACATTATCTAGTGATGATTATTATTATTACGTTCACTTACTTATATATGAAATATATAGTAAGAGAAAGTATTGCGATCGAGAAAAATGTCGACCCCCGGTTTTCAACGGATATACACGTTTTGGGGTCCCCTGAGTCCAAATAACCAAGTCCCGCGAAATTGTGTGTCTGTGAAAACAGACTAGCTCAAAAACTATAAACCTTACAAACCTGAAATTGGGTATTTGGTGTATGTATATGCCCGCGATGTAACAGCGAAAATGTCATCAAAATTGGCCAAACGGAGGGAGGACTTTATTTAATAAATTTTTATGTTTTTTTTTTCTCGATTTTCTGAAAACGGCTCTTTAAAAAATAGCTTTAACGATTTTGATTAAACTCGTAATGTTTAATGAGAATCAATTATTCTTTAATATCAGGTAAGCTTTATCATCATTAAAATGTTCTGATGTGGCATAAATGAGGAGGGGGCCTTTTTTGTTTTCCTATAAAGTACCTTTGTTTTTGTTTATACGGAGAAATTATATGTCTCTCCTTACGCCTAAAAATAAGAAATGGCTGGATATGAAGTATGAAAAAAATCAAGTAAACATAGAGGAGAAAAAAAGAAAAATATTTCGTCAACTCATTAAACACATTGAGCTCACCCATGCGCAGTACGCCTTTAATGACAGACCAATGCTTTATAATTAAAGATGTTCTGTTCATTTAATGGAAATTATTTGTTTCATGGTAACTATATGAAGTTTTCAACAACTACATAGAGAATTATAAAATCAGACGACTTGGAGTATTGTGCTTGCATTGCCGAATTATCACAAGTAAAAACTTTTATTTAATAATAATAAAATGGCGTATTTTAAAGAGCAAATACAAACAAAAATAATTGAATGATTGTGGAAAAATGTGTGACTTTGAGAAATGACATTTAACAAATCACTTAAAGTTCTAATCAAAGTAAGTTGGTAAGCGAAAGTTGTGTGTTGCGCACATCGCACCAGATTTTAATTGTTATTAACCGGTATGTATGTGAACTACAGCATTTTCATTCCAAGATTAATCAAAAAAACTAATTCGTCCACTTTAATGCGGCCAAAGAGCAAAGCAGCATTCGGTTCCAAACTTCGTTCCAAAAACTCAACGGTTTAAACAGGCCTTAACATTAATATTGTTATTAATATAATAAAGTCAAAAATATGCAGCATACAACATTCCGAAACCGCTTTCCGATGTTCTTGTTAGATATTCAAACAACTTTTGATTATACGTATATTATACGAGTACCTATGTTCTTTTCATATCATATCATACTTCTAATCATGATAATCTTCATAGCTGTTTCAATTTATATAAAAATCGTAACATTATTAAATACATCAAAAAGATTTTTAACAGGTTCCAGCAGTTTTTATTATTTTTTTATAATGACTTAAACATCCTATATATAGTAAAATTATTTGGCGAAATAGATGTACCAGCCACAGTAGCGAATAGAGAATATATTTTCATGGGTGAGGGGGCAGGATTAATGTAAGGTTGAGTTAGGTGTTGAACCAAACGTAATCAATGACTGCCGGCAAACCTCTCAACATTTTGTTAGAAACATTTTCTACTTTATAGTAATAATTTCGGAAGGGGCTGGGTGATCACTCTATACCTGAAATTTCGTTGAGTTTATCTGAACGTAAAAGGAGATAATCTTGCGGCAAATCCTCTGTTTTTTAAGTCTACCACAACCGCGCACTATATATATATATTTTTTTTTTAAATTGTATTTTAGTTCTTCACTTTAATGATATCTTCCTAATTTAATATGATTGCTCTCTCTGTAGCAAATCATGTTATGCTTTAACACATAGTATATAAGTTAGCCGTGAACCAGTTGTCCCCTTGACATAGATCTCTTAAGGGACTGCTCTAAAAATATGCAAGGGTTTTATCTCGGTTGAGTCAGCCAGTTACTGGAATAGAATCGTGAATCCTATGTTTACCGTTCGCCATGGTTCGCTGGCTGGTCCCTAAAGTTAGAAATGAATAAACCTAAGATGAAACTAAAGAAATTAATATACTGTCTTATAATTAAACTAAGTAATAAAATATTTTACCATAAGAAAATTCTGGTATAATTGGTAGGACTAAAGAGTATTTTCTGAAGACAGAGGCACCAATTTCTTTTTTTCTTTTTTTTTGGTGGGTGTCGTGTCCCCCCGGTCTCACATTCCCCTGTTGTATTTTTCCCGATAGGACATTTGCTTTCAAATTAATTTATGAGATTATTTCCTTACATGAGGAAGAAATGCGATATTGGTAAGGTTTTGGAACGAAGTTTGGAACCAAACTTATTAACCGTTTAATAAGAATAATATTCTCATAATATTAGTAATTGATCAAAAACCTTGTAAAAAAAACTGTTTGGTCATTGTAATCGCACCTGGTGATCAAAAAGAGAAGCACGTTTAGTTCCAAAATTTTAACCTGGTATACAGGCCTTAGCGTTTAGGGTAGTTGTTTGGCGTATAGTTGTAGCTGTCTCACAGCATCGTTCCTTTAAAAGTACTAAAACAAATATATAAAAGGTAAAATATTTTAGGGACGCAAAGTAATGTAATTATATTACAAAGATAGAATTGCGAAAATGGCCAGTTATTGACATCGGCAACGTGCTAATCTCACATAATTTAGATCGCAGCTAGCAAATTACCAATGGTCCTTTACTGTGAAAATCGAGGCCTTAATAAGTTTTAAATTAGAGAGCAGCTTTCTACTCCTGTTTTCTGCAAGGAATGTAGAAACCTCTAATGTGTGCTACCTCAAGTTGAGGTGGGTGTCACACTAATTGGTTGTCTTTAAATATTAAAATATTTTAAAACCGAAATATAGTGAAAAGTAACAAAGATCAGAATTCCAGGTCAGAAATGTAAAACACATACTCCAGCCATTGGCGGATCCAGGGGGGGGGGAGCTGTGGGGGCTGCAGCCCCTCCCTTTGGAAAATTTTTCGTCATTTAAACATAGAATTTGACTTTTCTTAATGTAAGAAAGCAAGTTAAAGAACAAATAATGTGCAGAACAAATAGTATTTTAATTGTAGGAAGGGAATATAAAGGTAAAAAAGCTGATTAGCAAATCCAAATGAAGGGATGTGGGGCTGCAGTCACCCCCTTTAGGACTGCAGCCCCCCCTTTAAGATTGGCTGGATCTGCCCATGACTCCAGCAAAGCAAAATCTTCTTTAGATTGATGCAACACCTAAAGTTAGACAAGAAGATGGAAGAGATCCTCCATGTAATAAGAATAAATTTAGAGTAGGGGAGAGCAGGGTTGGTTGGCATAGGGGGTAGGTTGGCCATTGGCTTATAGTTTCTGTCACACCTGTTGTGAAGGCCCCACCATTGTACCATGTGACCCGCTCGACCTCGGGAGTCTTGTCCTGAGTTTTCAATCCGATGCTAACAGTGTAGATAAGAGTGTGCTTCATTGATTGATTTTACAACATGTAAGTAAATTTTTATATTTTCACTAAAGTTGGTTTAAAGGCATGGAAAAACATTTGACTCCGATTCTGTTCACATAGCCTCAAACTCCTTTGAAAAACCTAACTTTTCCACTAACCAGTTTTTCTTTGATTGTTCTCCCCTGTCCTGGCAGTCATCTTTCATATGATCTCTCCTGTGGAGTTAGTTGGCTCTTTTCAACTTTTTTTTTGGCGCAGTAGCAATTAACAAAAGGAAGGTAAACATAATCAAAGGTGAAACTACCAATAGTCTTTAGTTCCAGTGAGGAAGATGAGAGCAATTTTTCTTATGCAAAAAGTGACGACAGTCTAAACTTCTATGTTCTTCTATTGTCATTCTATTTTTCCTTAAAAGCTGTTAAAAACCGATTCAAAATTATTATACCACTAGCTTGGGTGCCCGGCTTCGCTCCGGTAGTTGTGTGGAATACTTCATCTGTTCGCCTGGGTTCGGTGGTAGCGCTAGTGTTACTTTTGATTTGGCTTTTCTTAAGTGACAGGAGTTGTTTGTGACACTAGTGTAATTTGTGAAACGTTGTAAATCGTCTCCTATTTTTTTATTTTTCAGATAATATAAAATATATTGATAATAGAGATTTTTCTTCATCATAAGCTAGCTTTGGGTGCGTCAGCCATATTGGTTCGCTTAACGTCACGTGAAGTATAAATGGCTGTTCGCTTCACGTCGGTACTGCAAGGTTCGAAGGAGAACTCGTTCGAAGGTGAGGTTCGTAAGGTGTAAAGGCACCTTTACAATAAACATGAGGATGAATGAACAATAAACATTGAGTGAAATGCACCCTAGCGCTTCCTGGTAGTCTGGAGCTCGAACTAAATTTTTCATTCATAAATTCGTATCTCTATCAATTAAATGGTGCGAGAGGCGTAAAATTCCAGTATTTTTCTCTTCAATTTTGCACTCTTAAGAGAAAAACGGAAACCTTCTTCTCCGTTAGGGGTTATGTGGCTAAAATATGACATAACTTCCTTAATCCTACGTGGAGTCGTTTTTGAACCTTTTCGGCACGCACATTGTACACTTTGCTTTAGAGTATATATTGATTATAGTACAGCTTTTAATAACAATAATATGTGTCAGGCAGTACTTGAATGAGATGGCTAAACAACCCCACCTTATAGGCCAACCTGCCCAAAATAGGGGGATAATTGGCATACTCTGGATTGACGAATTCTTCAATTTTCTATGATCTTAGTATTAAATATTATGTTGTGAAAAAAATACTTGGAGTTTACAGTGGAGTTTACCAATTGAGTAGAATTTTACTTAAATATCTCTTCAAAATATAAACAGTTTTGTCTAAGAAGTAAAAAAAAAGATTAAAAAAACGGTAATTTAGGAGACAGAAAGGAGGAATATTATTTTGTGAGCTTCCTTACATATTATAGATGTATTTTACTAAGAATTATGTCTAAGTGAGTCAGCGCCCCTCTGAAACAAGAACTAATGTTCTAATCTGATTGAAAGCAATGAACTCGACTGCTCTGGAAATTAGTAAAAAGACTTTCTAGTCAAGACTTCAGTGCTATTGAACATAACTTGGTTTCGCAAAGCATCAGGTTTATATGAAAAAATTAACACAAAATGAATCTATTTGGAAGTTGCTGAGATTTTTGGGTTCAAATCATAAACACACCTGGTTTTGTTGATTCAATATAAATAAATATGGATTAATTTTCATCAACTATTAAATGGAACAATTTGTAAGTACAGGAAGAAATGCCGAGCACTGCGACCTTGCAGTTCGATACACTTTCATGTTGACCTAGTTTTGTTGTTATTGATGTTGCACTGTATAGGTCAGTTTCCATATCCGAACTTTCACCTTCCTTATAATCATGAAACAGCATAAATTAGCTTTGTTATATAAAAATTATTCTTGAATATCATGTACTTATATATATTTTTTATATATTTAATACATATAAATCCAGGAATATATATTACTTAACAAATGTATACTGTTATGATTAACTTTATTGTTATTATCATTACAATATGATATGAAGGGAAAATTAATCGAACTCTCTATTATTCATCATATATAGCATAAGATGAGTTGATATTTGAACATGGTCCCTCTAAAATAAAATCTGAAATTAACTTTAATCTGTTTATATATTAAAAAAGGGTTAAATTGTTATAAAATTTAAAATACAGTGAATATTAATTCACTGCAAAGCAATGTAAACGAGTCATCCTAATTTTCTTTCAGAATTGAGAAATAAAAGTCTGCCATAATAAAAATGAGCCATACTGAAACAAAGTATGCCATAATAAATTAGTTTCTATCTTCAAATAAATATAGATATGTGAATAGTTTAATGTTCTTAAATTTTTAAGTTTTTAAACAAACAATTTACTTCAAAAAGTCAAACTTGAAATAAAACTGTAACGATTGTTTTCCATTATAATTATAACTTTTTTTTTTTCGGAATAGTTAATTTTATTTTTAAATAAGGTATATTTATAAAACTCACTGAAGACTCACTTTTGAAATTATTCTCTCTAAAAAAAATGCTTCCAAACATTATTTAATTTATAAGATTCTGTAATAATGGATTAAGCAATATAATTTCAGACATGTGTAATAACATTATCACATAAAAAAAGAAAAAATATATTTTAAGACTCAAATTACAGAGTCCAGTGTTTTATTTATTGTAACTATTAGTGAAATTCTAAATCTTCAGAATTCACTTCAATTTTTTTAAAAAAAAAATTGTATTTATAAAAACTATACATTCTTGTTTTCAATTATTATTAAGATGTTTTTAATTTAGAGATTCGCTTTATTTATTGCATTATTTTGTATTGTGAATACCTATTTGAAATAGGTAATTAGTTTCTTCCAAAAAAAAAAGTTAATGGAGTTAATATATCATGTAGAAAAAAAAATTAATTTCTGATTTAAAAATGTATTACTCAAAAAGTATTATTATTTTTAAAACAAAAAATATTACTCAAAAATAATTATCAGGATATGATTCTTTTTCATTCATTATCAAAAATAAAAATCACTCTTAATAATAATCATCAAATAATTTTTAAAAATTCCAGATAAAAATTGTGTTTGGATTTAATTTTTTTAATTGCTTTTTAATAGTTTTAAAAATTATTTAAATGCAAATACATTTTGAATTACTTTTATCAAGTGCAATATTTTACCTTGAAGTTACCTGTTTGTGACTCATCTGAGGTGTTTAAGGTTTAGGGGCAGAAAGATTGCCATAGATGGATACTAATGCATTGCTTGGTATTGACCTGATTTCTGGTTCCTGATGAATCAATCATTTTGGTAAAACATTCCATTTAATTCTTATTTTCTGTTAGTTCTTTTTTTTATTTTTTAATACCTATTACTTACATATACCATTGTTTATGACCAAACTTCCTTTGAAAACAGAAATTAATAAACTATCTTTAAAAAAATAAATTTATAGGTCACCTGAATCACTAAAACAGTAACAAGTATTCCTCAATGATATTGCTAGCTTCAATTTTTTTTTATAAATGAATTTTATTTTATTTTTCGGACTAGGGCTACATATGGAAAAACTGAAATGAACTGGACGTTGAAAACTTATGTTCTTTTCAAATTTAGGAATAATAATAAAAGCTAATTATGTAAACCACAATTAAGTATTACTTGCAAGTACTGTTTCATTATATTAAACAATAAACATTCTAAATATGATAATATAATTTTTTATATGTTTTTTCTTCAATTACCTCGCTGAGCTGGAATGTGTCTTGCATTCATTGTATAATCAATATTTTCTAAACACTTAGCTTTACCAGCTGTTGCTCTTTTTTCTTCAATTCAAGCCCTACAAGCACTTTTTATCAACAAGTCCTTGGCCTTCTCCCATTAAATAACTCTTTTTTAGATTTATTCTTATTTAAATACCCGTTTCCTGTCTTTCCTATCACTTTCTCGAATTCTCTCCCTCTTTTAATCTGATATGTTGCCTTCTTACCGACATTCAAAATCAACTTATTCTGATCCCTATTCAAAAATCATCCCGATGATGTACAATGTACTTTCATTGTCACTTCCCTCCCTTATGTATGAGTGGAGACCAAAAAGGTCTTGGCCTAACCAAGCAAGGAACAAACATGCATTATTTTTTAATATAATGCAGTTTGATACTTATACATATTGCATGTCGACAAGAAGATGGTTAAGACTCAAAATATGTCTATTTTGAATTATGCATATTGTTGGAATCAGAATGACAAAAACTACAATGCCAGAATATAGTCACAATAGTACTAATATTTCCGTTCGCGTAAGGTGAGATTTACCATATTCTTTTATGGAGGGGATGATTGTGTTAAGGAAGGTAGAGGGCTACTTTTGAGTTACAGTTAGTACCAGTGTTACTAACTGCCCCAATGGCAGACTATTTGTTATCAAAGACTGTTGTCCCTAGTCACTTTTTTGACTTAGTAAAATTGAGAATGCAATTGAAACTTCACATCTTCTTGCTGATGTGTGATATGTTACTTCTATTTATTAATTTCTCTAAATCTCACACATAGTAACTTTCATCTTTAGATTCAAAATGTGCATCGATAGTCTCTTTGAGATAGTTTTCATTTTCAAATCGCCTTCCCCTGATGTACTTTTTTAGGTTTGGGAACAGAATGTAGTCACTAGGGGCCAGATCAGAGCAGTAGGGTGGATGGTTGACCAAATCAAAACACAAGCATTGCCATCACTTTACGAGCGGTATGCATGGAGTGAAAACATTAAAATAGTACTCTCCTATGATTTTTACACCTTTGTCTTTGTAAGCAATCATCGGAATTCCTTCTGGCTTACAAAAAAATGTGGCCATGATTTTTTACCAGAGGTTGCAGCTTTTAACTTGATCAGTAGATATTAATCTTTCCTACGCCATTGCATTTTCTCCTGTTTAGACTCAACATCATACTGATGGACCCATGTCTTGTCCTCAGCCACTCTTCATGTCAAAACATTAATGGGATTCGAATAACAGGGTGAACAATTTCATTTCAGTTATCAATTTTAACTTTGTTGTGAGCAGATGAGATTTTTTTGGGTGCTCTTCAACCATCGTGCAGTGGCCTTTGATGTATTGAGGTTAGTGTGTAGAATATTTAGCATTGTAGTTTAGGATAGACTAAACATCCTTGCAATCTGTTTCTTCTCTGTTGAATTTTCCCCTGTATTGTAGCAAGGAGGACGAGTCCTTATACACATTAAAAAATATGTGAATGACTTATGCCTTCTTTGTCTACAATGCTCTGTGCTCAATGTATCTCTTTTTAATAGTATCTGCAAACTGATGAAACTATAAGGATTACAAATATTAGACAAGAGGCAGTAGGATAATAAAATTTTGTGTGAGTATAAATATTGATTTGCTTATCAGGATAAAATACTATCTTAATTCCCTCCTACATTGTTCGGCCAAGACCTTATTGACCTCCCCTCGGAAAACAATCATCAACTTTTAAAATATAATATGAAATAAAATTATGTAAATAAAAGTTTATCAATCTTCTTACGCTGGTACAACTTGGATCATTGAAATAAAAAAGAAGTTGAATTTTTATTGATATCAATAAATAAAAAATCCTTTTTGAAGTTAACTTTAAATGTAAAAACAATTAACAAAATATAGTACCTTGATGATCTTTTTTTTTAACCCCTGTTTATACTCCAAGGAAAAGCAAAAAATGTATTAGCCTGACAGAAAGTTTAATTAAATGAAATTTAAAATTTTATTGGTTTTTTTTTTTTTTTTATTTAACGTCACTTTAAACTGCTATGGCTAATCGGGCGATGCTACAGTGGGAGTCTTAAATTTTAGTTTAAAATTAAGTTTTATAATTTCTAGGTTAATTAGGATAGGGATCTTCTATGATTACCTGATCATTTTAAATCCCATATGAAGGGCCACATAGCCAAACATTTTTACTCCCTTTAAAAAATGCAAAGGCCAACTGGCGGACTGCGAACCATGCTAACCACTACTCCACAATTGACTCCAATTAATGACTATTGTAAAATATATAAAATAATCTAATGTTCATCATATTTTATACCACATTTATTACTTCTCGTAAACTGAAATGGCAAAAAACTAGCCTTTATCCAAACAAATAACTGGGGTCACCCACCTGTGGTATAGTGGTTAGCATGGCAACCTACAATACTGAAGGTCCCATGGTGGCCCTAGGATTTTTTAAAGGGACTAAAAATTTTTTGACTATGCCGTCCCTCGGATAGGACATAAAATGGAGGTCCTGAGCCTGTACGATGTCAGGTACTCGTTAAAGATCCTTATCCTAATTATAACTGGATAGGAAAGATTTAGGACTCCCACTGTAGCATCGTCCGATTAGCCTTAGAAGCATAAAGTGACGTTAAACAAACAAACAACCAACCAAATAACCTGATGGAGACCTTTTTATTTTTTACCAAAAGTGGCATATGGAGGGCAATGCTTCAGTTGTGACCGATCTATTCTAATCTAGAATGGTAAAACATAGTCACTCTGTGATTCTCTCACAAAATGAATTTTAAATCACCCAAAATGGATTGGTACTGGCGCCGCTGGACTCGATAACATTAAAGCAGGCAACAACAGTCTCTTCAAGTTTGAACAAGAGATTGGCACACAATAATTAAACAAGTTCAACTTATAATGATGTTCTGGCATCATTTACTGTGCCCCCTCCTCCCTCCTTTATCTAGAATAGCATTGCTAGGATTGACAAAAAAAAGAAAGAAGATTACAAGAAAATAGTTTTACTATGATTAAGCTGAATGAATTAACAGAAGTTAAATGTATCCATATAACTCTGAATGAAAACATTAAATTATAAGTTAGCAAACACAAATATACAAATCATAAATGCAATACGAATACATACATATATGTTTGAAAAATATAAAACTAGAACATTAACTTAAAGTCATTCAAATATTGTGATTGTATAGTTTTTGTGTAAATTTCTGTGATGTTATTAGGTGATAATGTATCTTTGTTTATGATGGTAAAAAAATGTCGAGTGTTGAGACATAATTAATCGTCTGTGTTTATATAAAGTTTTACTTTACTTTTCAGTCCTCACAATACTAAAATATAACCTAATTTTTATGTTATATTATCTAAAACAAAAAAAGAAAAACATGATCATCATGATGAAATTAAAATCTGTTCTACTTAATGATCAAGTTAATTAAGAAAACTTAAACTAAAAAGCTTATTATGCTAAGTACACTTTTTCATAGATCTGAAATGAGTAGTTAAATTGGCCCATTTAAAATATGATCTTGAGTTGCCAAAGTATAGAATGAATAGTAATCAATCCTCAGAACTGATTAAATTTCTTTATTTGCATTTAAACCATTTTTACCAGATATGATCATCATCTATCATTTTATAATTCTGAGTCTTGTTTCAAAATTTCATGTAGCTTTAAATTGATTTGAGTAATGTATAGTTTCTGATATTGTGAGTAAATTTTACTCAGAGAATACCAGCTAGTTTTATTTTTAATAGCTAACATTTATAGACGTACAGTGTCATCCGAGGAAAAGGTAGTTAAAGAAAAATTATTAAATTTTTACTATTGCCATTCTTGAAATATTATTATAAGACACTTGTTAAATTACTATAAAATTTTGAATTTATAATTATATACTTCTGTCGATTATATGTTAATTATAATTTTTACTTTGACTGTTAATGTAACATAGATTTTATTCATATCCCTATTTAAAAAATAATTTTAATTATTTTTTGACATCTGATCAGATGTAATGTTTTCATTAACATTTTATTTGAAAGCTCGTATGATATTGTAAATTAGTAGTAATGCAAGTGCTGATTTCAGTAAATTCATAATAAGCCATTTTTTTTCTAGCATTATATCTTCATATTTTTAGGGCAACACAATAGTAAATGCTCATTTCAGAATTCAAATAAATAATTATTTTTACAAAGTAAAGCAGATGATTGTTTTCTTAAGCTTAGATATATGGAGAATTATTATTCGCATTAATACAATATAAAAATATTCGGTTACAATTACAATTTTATGCTTTGATTACATATGCCTGGTGTTTCCAAAAGAACCAAGGCCTGCTTGCGATGCACCTTTGTTGTAGCCCATCTGAAGGCTCAGGTGTGCTTCACTCGCTCTCAGCTGTTCTTCTGAGAACTCTCGTTTATGTTCTTCAGCCATTTTCGGACCAAGTCTGGGCCCGGTATATTCAGGATGCTTCTGGGTCTATGCGTTAAAAATTTAAATTAATAAAAATAATCATTAATAAAAAAAATTATGATGCTTAAAAATATAAGATAATGTTCCATTAAAATAAAAAATTAGGTATGTAGTTGACTTATTTATATTCTTAATCAGTACTTGAACTAAATTCAAAAGGTTCAGCGTAACAATTTTAAATAAATTATTTCTATCTATATGATAAAATATAAATTCGGTACTTGTGTACATTGTTTGTTAGTTTGACGAATATTAGGATGATAATATTAATCAGGATTATAATACAGTAGAACCTCCATTATCCAGGGTAATGATGGGTACGGGGTCCATGGATAATCGAAAACCCCGGATAATCGAATTAAAACATTTTATTGACTTAATGTGATAGAAAAAAAGGTTTAAAAATCACTTGTAAGGTATAATCACTTTCACTAACAAACAAACAAAAAAAGTATATGTATGTTTTTATATATTATGGGTCGACGACGATACGAAGTCGGAAATGTCTTTTTTCTTCTACAAAATATTCCATACAGTCGATTCCTAGTAATTTTTTATTAGTTTCACCATTTTCTAATCTGTTTATAATAGTTGATTTCTCTTCAAGCGTTAAAACGACACTTTTTCTTTGTTCCGACATTTTGCTACTTCGTTTGTATGTACTTAAATGGAGACTAAATCACAACTCACAATATTTTGTTTTGTAGCATAACAAGCCAGAGTAGGAGATTCATGGAAAGACTTGAAAACAATACCGTTCCTAGATTTTGAATTGGAGTATTAGATACCGGAAACATCTCATAATACAATACTCGCTTTTTGTTTTTTTCCATTTATTGTTTTATTTCATAGTAGAAAGTTAACCATTGTGTAATCGGCAAATATTTACGTATACATTTTTTAAATATTATACATACAAAATAAATGGCATAAAAATTAAAAAAAGCTTATTAACCCTCCTAGTACCGGGTGGAAAAAGTTTCATGTCATACAGGTGGGGTCTTTTTTGACCCCACTTGATTTTTTTTAATAATTATTTTATTTAAAGTTTTTCACCCTGATTTATTTAAATAAGAATGGTGCTGTAAAGGATGTAATATAAATGCAAATCATGTTACTTAAAAATAGTTTTAATCAAATAAACAAAGCGACAATAACGAACCTTACATTTGACATAAGAAAAATTAATTTTTGTTATTCACTATTTGTACAAATAATTTTCTGTGTACTGTGGTTTTTACAAATAAATTTATGACATAATGTACATGTTTTTGTGTATTTTTTATCGTTTTTCCGGGGGCATAAATAACAGCGGGATCGACTTACTAAAAGCGCCTCCCCAGATCTTTCTGGAATTATTTGCTCATTTTCTTCATTTATAACTTGAAGACATCTTTTTATATTTTCAATAGTACTTTTTTTCAGCCTCATTTTGATATTAGGATCATTCAGCCTCCGGCGTAAGAGAGGCTCAGTGAGCATTTTCCCTAATTCTAATAAAAATAAGCGCCTTTTATCAAGGCTTGAGCTCTTCCATTGTGGATGAATATTCATCTACAAAATAAATGCATTAGCGGCTGCTATGTCTATATAATTCATGAAGAGAGCCATAGGCCATCGCTTGGTTTGTCGTTCACTTCCAACTGAACTTCTATTTCGTCTTCTTCCTCTGATTCCTCGCCAACATCGAAATGTCGATCGACTTCATCCGCTTGCAGTGTCGCATCTATTTCATCGACATCTAAGGGGAAATAAATAAATATGATAAAAACAGGTAAGAAGAGTCAGATGATAACAATGAAACTTATCAATTAGAAAAAAAACAACTAATAATGTACTTACCGTCCACAGCTCGAGAACTTGTCGCCATTTCCACTAATTTACTTGTCCGAGAAGACACATAAGGGTTCATTTTGTTATAAATAAGATGCAGTACTTTAGGGAGAACAAATCATGTAAACAAATATGTAACAGGTGGGAGGTTGCACAGAACAGAGGTAGGTTGCATAGAGATAGGTCAAACTCTAAAATTATTTTTTATATTATAGTAAAAAATGAAATTCTTTATATATAAAGTGAAAAACAAAAATTAAAATGCATACAAGATTATTTAACACTTTTTTTTCATTAGAATCCTCAACTTAAGCAAAATTTTGTTATTTCATTTTAACAACCACATAATACCAGGTGGGGTCAAAAAAGACCCCAATCACTATTTTCCAGACAATCACAATTATTTCATTTTTTAAACATTTTTATTTTTTTTTTAAATCTATTCTGTTTTGTAGAAGATAGTTTAAAGATAAAACTCCTAAATGCACGAAAGAAATAGTTCAGTGGTTTTCATATGTGTTAAAAAAAACCAATGCTGGGGTCATTTTTGACCCCACCCGGTACTAGGAGGGGAATTAAAAAAAGAATTGGCTCCTCAGGACAAAGTTAATAGGATCCCCGGTTAATCGAGGCTCGGATAATGGAGGTCCTACTGTATTTTGAATTGAGAAACCCTGGGATTTTTGTTGGTATGTAAAAGTCATTTATTTTTCATTGAAATTCCATGCAATCAAATCAGCTGTTTGATTAACACAACATGTCCAAAAAATGATTATTTCCAATTTAATATATTTTTTGGCTCCTTGCATGCCAAGATATATAATTTAAAAGAATTATATTTCGAAATTCTAATAAGGTATACATGTCGGATTAAAAAAGTTAAAGCTAAAGTAAAAACCTTTCTTTTTTTTCTCTTGTACATTAATTTGAATTTGTGGACATGTTGGGTTCCTAAAATTATTTGAGATATATTAAAATATTTCTTAGTTATTACTGCTGAAAAAACTTGAAAATGCAAAATAATCACTGAAACATAGAACCACTTTGGAAACAAACATTATTAAGTAAGTAACAGCTAGTATCTAATATTTTTTTCTTGAGAAAATAGATGATTGATTAGTTTGAATTTAAACCTGTTATGTCTTCTTATAATATTTGAAGCATGATAGAAGAAGAAGAAGTATACACTTTGGACAGAAATAGATTGATTAAGGTTTAATTGCACCTTAAATCAGGTAATTTTGAACAGTGCATTTGAAATTTCAAAGCATGCTAACAAAAGCAGAAAATTGTTACTGTGGTTAAGTACTGTTTCAAAACTTTGCCCCATAATTAATTCCCTACCAAGAAGGGAGAATTAGAAATTAATTTTTCAATCACTTCTTCATCTTCTTTTAGGCATTTATAAAATCGCTTAAATTAGATAAATAAAAAAATTATGATTAGAAAGTAAAAGTCTTATTTAAGACTTTAAGATTTAAGAATATTATTTCACTCAGATGTTAACCTTTTATTCCACCGTCTAATGTTATTGTACTTTGTTTTTATTATTTTCAACCATTGGTAGAGGTTATTATTTTGAAAATTTCAAACCACTTTTTACAAAATTTTTAAGTTCCATTCAAAATTTAAAAGTGATTAATTTTCTCTTCAACAAGAGATTACAAGTTAATTATATCTTTTTTAACCACCACTGCAAAACATAACTTAGTCAAATAAGAAAAAAAACCTGAAAAGACTTTTACTCATTTCAAATGATTATTAATTTATTCTCAATAACTGTATCCACTTTTAACCAAATTTTATGAACTCAATACTTGTAAAAAACATTGTGTTATTTGCAATCTTTAATCTGAATATTAAGTGATTGATAATGTTAGGTAAAATATAATATCATTAGTTACTGTTAAAATTTTCACAAATAAACTTAAACAAATATTAGTAACTGGTGTTATTAACAAAGTTATATTTTTCTAAATCCTTCATCCTTATTTCAATAATAAAGAATAAGTAATTCTAAACTTACAATTCTTCCGAGCGCATACAAGCAAAGTGTAACTTGAGGTATATTTCGTTTTTCAAAAAGATCTGCTGTTTGGAAAATTTCTTCCTCTGGTACACCATATTTTTTTATTGCTGCCTGGAATCTAAAAGTAATAAATTTTTATTATTAAATGTTAATAGCTTTCTTTAGATTAAAAATGTAACCTGAAATATTGCGGTTTGTTCCTAATAAAACAAATCAATACCTTAATGTCTTATTGAAGGTCCCAAAAATGTATTCGATTTTTAACCTATTAGTTTTTTATAAAAAAAGGACCAAATAAAACCGAGGTTTGATATATAAGGTTTTGAATAAAGTTAATATTACAGTCTTCAATAATTAATTGTCAAGATTTTGAACACTTTTATTTTAAAAATAAATTGGATTGAGTTATTGTTATAATGGTGTAATTTTTCTTGAATATGTACATAATTTTGTATTTTATAGTTACATTTTAACTGATAAAATATGGGTTGATATAAGTGATTAAGTACCTTTGAATATTTTCCATAAGTTGAAAATTAGTTCCTTTGGTTTGAATCTTCTTCACTGATCCTGGAGCAATTTTATTGATGAGATTACATAATATGACGCCATCCTTTAAAATGTCCTCATATTGCTGGTCAGGGAGTTTCTCACCGAGGACATCGGAAATCCATTGAAGGACTTCTTGTTCTTGTTCCTTGTTTCTTCCCTGAAGCATTAATAATAACATTTATCTTTTAAATTATTTAAGTTTATCATTAACTATAATGAATAATTTTCCATGCATTATTTTTTAAATATATCAATTATTACAAGAAATTTTGGAAATTTAGCATTTACAAATATGCAAAAACTTTATATATAACAGTAATGACGTTTACAGCCATTAAAGTAATTGTATGCATTTCTCTGTTTGTTCTAAAAGAAAGAAGCCATTAATGTTGAAAGACAGCTTAGCAATATTTGCCAAAATGACTTCATGTTTTTGGCACATATTCAGAAAGAAACTACTTCTTTGTTTCTTTTCTTATCAGAAATAGTCCAAAAAGGTTTCTAAGTGTATCAATTAGCTAATGCACTTAGGTCTACGTATGCATTCTGCAATCATATGAATATGAAGATGATAAATATCTTGGCAGCTGAAACTGTTTTAACTTCTGTAGCGAGCCAGTTTTTGATAATTTATCAGCTGAGCCTAAAAAGAGGTCTGTTGCTCAGTTCTAATTTAAAAAAGAAATTAAAACAGCGCAAGAACATATAAGTTGCCTTGTACTTATCAAGTCGAAGTATTTACCAACAGTGTATATTTAGAATTCTATTGACGTCATGCCATTAAAAAAGAGTTTAGATTTCAAAGCCATTTGTTTATGAACTATGTAGCTAATTTTAACTTTGCCTAAAATTTCTTCTTTTCCAATATAAATTATTTAAGGGTTTTGATTCGGCATTCAAAAGTTCAAAGTTGTTTGAAAAAGCTTTAAAATAGCTGACTTTAATATACAACCAAATGCTCATATAATTGCTCTTTTTCTTTCTAATGGTTAAACAAGAATGTTTTTGATTATATGTTAATTTGATGTACCCTATAATTGATCATATAAGGTATATGAAAATTTAAGATGAAAAAATATTAGTATTATTTTCATCATTAAAATGATTTTCATTTAATACATAAGTATGCCCCTGTGATTGACTGATTGGTATTTTCAATATCTACAGAACTTCTCAATTGTTTATTTTACCTTTAAATTTAAAACTGAAACTAACTTAATTTCATGGATGATAGTTCTGATTGAGGAAGTGGAAACATGGTATAATTAAACCGTAACCAAACCATTGCTGCTACGACTATACTTAATGACCCACTTCTAAAGCATGTCTCTTCATGTTTTGGTATATAGCACTGTGCGGCTCCGCTCACAACAAAAAGGGCCCATTGGGGGGTTCATGCCTTTTGATGAAGCATAGTAATCAGAAGTCAAAAACTGGCATTAAATAAAGCTCATTTAATAATTAACTGAAGCGAGGGTCAAACATGAGAAATATCGTCAACTCAATCACAAAAAAATGAAATGAGCCAATTTAAATAATATGTTGAATTATTTCAGTTTATTTTTAATGTTAATTTACAGTTTTTGTTATTCTTGCAGATTTTCATTGAGCAATCATAGATTCTTGCAATTATTTCTAATAAATTTACTAAAATAAAACAGATTTTAGTTTTCTAATAAATTTACTAAAATAAAACAGATTTTAGTAATCATATAGCATTTCTTTTCTCCATTCCGTGAGCAAAATAACTATGGGAATTTTTCGCTGGAGAACATATTTAAGTTAAAGTAGGTTATTCTACTTTATAACTTGTTAAGGTGCCTTTACACTCTACGAACTTTACCTTCGAACACAACCCTCAAACAGCCTTCATGTCTACTGTTCGGGTGTTCTAGGTATGGGGGTAGAGCTAGTGTCACTTTTGATTTGGGTTTTCCCAAGTGACAGGAGTTGTTTGTGATATTAGTGCGCCGTTCTAATTCGTCTCCTATTTTTTTATTTTTCAGATAATATAAAATATATTGATAATGGAGATTTTTTCTTCATCATAAGCTAGCGTTGGGTACGTCAGCCATATTGGTTCGCTTAACGTCACGTAAAGTATAAATGGCTGTTCGCTTAACGCCGGTACGGCAAGGTTCGAGGGTGAGGTTCGTAGAGTGTAAAGGCACCTTTACACCATCGTTTTTGTAGCATATCACTATAAAAAAAATTACTCTTTACGAAAACAAAGTTCCTTAAGGAATGGAGAATTAAAGTTCCTTAAGGAATGGGAGTTGAAATAAAGATTTTATTTATTCTTTGGCTCATTTTTTAAAATTATTATAGATATATTATAGATAGCAAACATAAATAGTCGATGTTTTTTTACGTAAAAAGCTGTTTTGGTACATATTGTACCAGTGCTATCTTAATCCTCTTTTTTTCAGTTGTACATTTTGGAACCTAGGACCACAATGGAAGTCCTCCGAACAGGTGGTGTCCACAAGGGGGCGATAGATGGTAGTGGTTGTACTGAAATAGACATTACGTTGGAGGGGACATTAATGAGAGGGCCGGTGAATCGCGGTGCTACTCGAAGGCGGTTTGTTATATTTGAGATTTGGCGCCCGAACAGTTGGTATTCCCCGGGCTTTTGGCAGGGCCTCCACCCACACCGACCGAAATATCCCGCGGCCCAGGAATAGGCACCCTAATTTGCCTCGAGGGAGATATCCTGACCCCTCCGGTAACCTCTATCTCCTCCATCTTCCCCTCCTACTAAACTAACAAAGGCATTGATTTATCGCCCTCTCCAGCTGTTTATAAAAAGCCCGATGGAGTGGTTGGTTTCAAGTGTCAGCTTTATCAAAACTAGAAAAGGATGAGTGTAGGAGGGGAGATATAATATCCGTATATTGCGTGTTGTGTTTATGAGACATGATGTATTACTATCCTTGCAAAGAACAGGTAAAGAATTGTGTCAGTTAAAGAAAAATAATACTACTAGATTGGTACCTTCCTCCGATCTACGTAAAAACCAAATATTGCAATAGCAGCCTTAACATAATCTTCCTTTCTACGTCTTGCCCAACCTCAATTAAGTGTTTATGAATATTTAAATTATTCGAATATTAACTTGTTTTTCCCAAGTCCCACAACTTAAAATGCCCATAGGGATCTCAGCGAAGTCGATATAAGATAATAATAAAAATGTTACTTTTAATTATTCCTTACATGCTTCGATTTTTGTCCACCGGTTAAATATAAAATCCTAAATTTTCTGTCAAACAAACAATAAAATAATTATATGCCCGGTAAAACTTCAGCGAGAAAAAAGTGAAACTTTTATGAAATTACATGCAAGTGAAATAAAATTAAGACAAAAATAAAATGATCTAAAGAAAACACTTTTGTAAGTGAGGGTAACGATATAATAAATACAATTGGTTCTTTTGTTGGATTTACTTTTATTATTACATTATGTTTATTTTTAAATCAGTAAATTCGATTTTAACCCTTAGAAATACTGTTGTGACAGTCAAATCAGATTTTAAAAAAATTTTCTCATAAATTATGGAGGATTTATATTTCGTCGTGCCGATTAAATACTATTGACCCAAGATTAAAATATTGATAAATATCGTATTGATAGTTATCAATACGTGAAATCATCGTTAAAAAAAAAAACTTTTAATATATTACAATAGGAAAAAAAAAATTTGTTTTGCAGTTTTATACCTACTTGGTTTAAGTTATTGACTGACCCTTCCCGTCTATACGCCTTATAAGGTCTCGAATAGGCAAATCAGTAAGACATCACCGTATTGAAGTGATGTATACTTTAAAGATTTGCAAAATTATAAATTAAATACATTTTTATATATAAAATATTTATTATTTCGAACTTTTTTGTATTTACCTAATCAAATTATTTATTTTTATACTTTTAATATTTTTTAAAATTAAAAGCAATAGATTTAAATTTTATATATATATACAGGGTGTTTCGGAATTGCACGGCACTATTTTAGGTACGTGTTCTCTAACACAAAATAAACAAAAAAGTTCATATTAACATGTATCTCAAACTCATTTATTAAACAGATATCAAAGGTTAAAGATTTATTATTACTATTTATTTATTATTATTACAACATTTAGAGTAAATGTTCAAAGGCGCCTCCGTTTTGTTGAATGCAACATTCAGCACGACGAATCCATGCTTCTCTGGCTCTTCGTATAGCATCAGGATGGTGGTTGATAGTTACTGCGGCTTCCACGATCCGATTTCTTAGCTCTTCTTGCGTGTCAACTGCCGCAGAATAAACCATAGACTTCATCCAGCCCCACACAAAATAATCTAATGGCGTTAAATCCGGAGATCGTGGTGGCCATTTAACAGGTCCGTTTCGACCAACCCATCGGTCTCCATAAGTTGCATTTAAATAATCAGTGACACTATGAGAAAAGTGAGCTGGAGCACCGTCATGCATAAACCACAGCCTTTGCCTAATGCCTAGCGGAATATCTTCTAGAATATCATGCAGATTATTTTGCAAAAAATGCAAGTAAGATATACCTGACAGCCTAGGTGGCAAAAAGAAGGGGCCGATGATTTTGTCGCTTAGAAGACCACACCAGACATTTAAAGAGAATGTATGTTGGTAATGTCCAACAGCAGTAGTATGAGGGTTTTCTTCGGCCCAAGTATGGGTATTTCGAAAATTAAGAATCCCGTTTCTTGTAAAGCAAGATTCATCAGTAACCAAAATGCAGTTCAGGAAGTTAGGATCTCGTGTGCATTGTCGAATTAACCACTGGGAGAAATTTCTGCGCTTGTTATAATCTTGTGGTAACAAATCTTGCCTACTTGATACGTGAAATGGATATAATTGTTGTTCGCGTAAAGTTCGCCATACGCTGGTAGAGGAAACATCGAAACGACGTGACAATCTTCTGATACTAGTAGTAGGAGATAACTGAACAGCATCGAGTATTTCTTTTTCTACGTTTGCAGGTCGTCGAAATCGTTGTCGACCGGCGTTCACTCGTATAGGTTTTAGCGTACCATTATCCCTAAGACGTCTTTCAATGGCCTCAAACGTTTTACGATTTGGTATTCTTCGGTTAGGAAATTTTTCACGATATCTTCGAACAGCAGCAGCACCGTTTGTATGTACCTCGCCATAAGTTAAAAGCATGTCTGTTTGTTCATCAAAAGTGAATAAATTTGTGGTATCTCCCATGATAATCATAAATTGAACTGTGTCACAAGATTCACTCACACTAAAACACACAGAACTAGACAAACAGATGAGCAACTACTGTCATTGCTTATCGTTCATTTGTTTATCAGGTGATTAAAACCTTTTATTTAGTATTAAACACGTTAAACGTTGTACAGTCAGTCTTAATGCAGTAAATAAATAATAAATCTTTAACCTTTGATATCTGTTTAATAAATGAGTTTGAGATATATGTTAATATGAACTTTTTTGTTTATTTTGTGTTAGAGAACACGTACCTAAAATAGTGCCGTGCAATTCCGAAACACCCTGTATGTATATATATATATATATATATATATATATATATATATATATATATATATATATATATATATATATATATATTTTAATTTAAATTAAAAGCTGGTTTGCAAGAAGACTGCCACAATACGAAAATTTTCCTTCTTGCTTAAAAGACTTCGCATTTTCTTTCTTCTGAAAAATTCTAGACTTTTAATTCCAATACTTAACGCTGGGGAGCAGTAAATGTAGTCTTCCATAGATTTGACAGATGACAATAATTATCACATTTACGACCGAAACACCCTGTATGTATATATATATATATATATATATATATATATATATATATATATATATATATATTTTAATTTAAATTAAAAGCTGGTTTGCAAGAAGACTGCCACAATACGAAAATTTTCCTTCTTGCTTAAAAGACTTCGCATTTCTTTCTTCTCAAAAATTCTAGACTTTTAATTCCAATACTTAACGCTGGGGAGCAGTAAATGTAGTCTTCCATAGATTTGACAGATGACAATAATTATCACATTTACGACAGTTTAAAAATATGGTGACGTTTTATTGGTTAAACGTATTAAGTCAGCACTGCATGTATCAGTTTATCATCGGTCATTGCTCACAAGTAGGATGAAGGGCTTGGTAATGTTCTTCCGGACAACTCTCTCTTGGATTCAAGGAAGTGAAAAATCAGTTTAGGTCCATGGATTATGTCCGTTTTGATTCAGCAGACGATCTTAGATCATCATCTCTTTGCCTTAAACATGACGTCCGGTCATGGATCAAATCTCTGGGAGATATGCAGAAAACCACATTTCAATTACTGGTCAAAGTCCACGAGGTTATCTTCATTCATACTCCCGGTTAGTGCGAGTTTTCTCCAGTAGCCTGGTGGACTTTACGTTTCCAGATATTCGCCCAAATACCTTTCCTAACTCTAAAATCATCCCTTCTTCCTAAAGACTCGATGGTATCGGACCAAAACTCTTACAGGCTTGCAGATGAAGATAGTTAGGAATAAGATACGGAAGATAAGAGGAAATGATTCCAATTGGAGCCGAAGGTTGGAGCGATGAACTCTGGGGCGCTATAAAACTCATCAAGATATCAAAGTACTGACGTTCTTGGCTTTCTTCCAAACAGCCTTGTTTCAGTGAATAGAAAAAAAATAAATGGCTTTAAATTTTTCATTCGGTATTTATCTGTCCAGAGATGACCGCTACATCCGTGCATTGCACTCCTGGTGATCTTTATGCAAGATGATTTCTTCCTGTTTGTTCAGATTTTCTACAAGTCAGATCACTATAGTTCAATTTTTTTTTTTTTCTTCGCAAACCCAAGGGAACGTTTTTCATGATGCCTCATCATTCCACTTCAATTTTTTAATTTATTCGAAAGTTATGTGGGAAGAGGTTTTTCTTTTAAAAAATCACCTCTAACGTGAGGAAAGAACTTTGCGGATATGACATGTGTAATATATTTTCTTTTTTTTTTTTTTCTATTTCAGCGTATCTCATTCTCGTACCTACTTTTCAGTTTTAGTTAAGAATTTCGATAAAGTTTAAATTTGTAAGTGGGGTTTAGATATAGAAGAGATGACGCTCGTGTATTCGTGATTCAGTTACAAAGTACTGCATCGAATAACTCATTAGGTGTAAATATAAAGTTTCAAAGATATATAAAATTAATAAATTTAAAACCAATTATTTAATAATAAATAATTAATAAATATTTTTAAATAAAACTAATTAGGTAATTAAATTAGGTAAAGAAGAATGATTACCCTTTATAATTAACATGTATGTATGTATAATATTTTGGGGCCCTGCCCTGTGGTTAGGTTTAACTGCATTTTATATATTTTTAAATCATTCTATTTATTTTTTTGTATATACAGTAACTTCTAAAGTGTTTATAATCATTTACAAACATGTCGTTTAAAAATATTTAAACAGTATTATATAAAAATAAACATGTTAATTATAGAGGGAAATGATTCTCCGCTACCTAATTATTGATTAATGCTTGATAAGATCCTCTATCTATATAAATAAAGATGAAATTATGTTTGTTTGTTCTATATAGAAATCCATACCGTTTATCCTAAATTCTTCAAATTTTGCTCAGTGGTTCTTTGATACCAGGTGCGAACACCTGTCCATATTAAAATTGCATAACTTCAGCCAATCTCTGGATATATTCTTCATTGTTATAAAAATCGTTTTGATCTCGCTTTACATTGGTTTTTACGAAATCGACCGTTTGAGTCGATAAAAGTCTGACTTTATTGATTTAAAAAATGAGATTCTCCGGGTGAAACCGGTATATACAGCTAGTATTATATAAAATAAAAAATAATAAATGAAATGAGGGAAAAGAAATTATAAATATGATGTACATTTACAGAATTAAAAATATATTCTTTTTGTATTTAATAAGAAGTAAAAAAGAAAATAAGAAATTTGTTTTTTGCGAATTTGTTTATTAAAAAAAAAAAATATTCCTATAAGTTGTTTGAGGGGTAAACTCAGAAGTGTTTAGTAAACACTATTCTAACCAAGTCGTTATTTTTCAATTATTAATTTTTTAAAGGACATTAATCGGTAAATAATAAGTATAGAAATGGTAATGGTAAGAAAGACAGAACGCTTGTATTAATGCTATTTATCTTTTTATCTATTGCTCATTAACGGAATACTTCAAATTATACCGGTGAGAGGTTCTATTTATTTTTATGCATTTAATTTTCAAAATATTTATATTTTAACTAGCCAAAATAAAAAAAAAAAGGTCCGTACTCTGGGTGCAATGCAATGCAATGCAAATGCAATGCCTTATTAAAACGGTATAAGTTATATTCTATAAATATGTATATATGAATAACCTTTTGTGTCTAGATATGGATGATGATATCAACAAATAATTTGATTATTACAACAAAAAAAAGAAATAAAAAAAGTTGCTGAACAACCAATTTACGAGCGTATATTTTTCTTAAGTAGTAGATATTAAGCTAACTCAAATTTTCATGACAGCTGTTGGAGCATTAATCATTTGAGGCATTGCAAATAGAACAGAAAAGAAGTCATTACGTAAGATATTATTTATGACAGCCATCAAACGACACGGTTCCGTTGAGAGAAATCATATAAATAACTAAATTAAAAATAAATTCTTTTTACATTTTTCCTCACAAAGTTTTCTATAAACTGGACTGGCACGAGTCCAACATTTGCTTTATTTCTACAAAAACCATTCCGTAGATATTTCTTTCAGGAATTAAAATAGATATTTTTTTTTCAGTTTTAATTTTCATCTATCTTCTTATGAAATTGGGCGTGGCTGTGAAGAAGCTATTAGGTAATCTAGGTTCATTTACAATACTATAGCGCCAGCTATCTCCGATCCCCAAAAGGGAAGTGTGCGAGAAAAAATCGTCACAAGCCATAATCATCTTTGGTATTATTTATCATTGTTCGTTTTCCTGGGATTAAAATATCCTTACATCTATTAAATTAGCTAGTTAAAATTGTGTCATAATATCACTCCTCCAATGCAAGACTGCTCCAAATCAAAAAAGGGATTTCTGAGTTGAGTCATTTAAATTTTCTACTTTTTCCTTCTTTTGATATCCGTCGCCTGCTTAATCCGATTGTTTAAGTAGTTCAAGAATTATTTATAACTTCACAGTTTCGATCGAAATCTTAGAGACAATCCTAAGCGGTTTTGAACATGTGAAACCTTCTTGTATTATTGCTAATTTAACTTTCTTAAAAAAAAGAAATTCATAATCAAAAAATGGCAAACCATTTTAAATTGGATATAAAAATATTCATTAGTACCTTCAAAGAGCAGAAAAAAAGAAAACAAAAACAATAAATTTCTTTTCCTTTAAATATTTGTCCTAGTCGGCGCGGATACAAATTTCTTTGCCAACTTTCCCAAAACGAATGCCGCTAGAAAGCGGATTTAGAATTATGATCTATAGTTTTCAGTTCTATTAATGTTAATGACGAACATTTTGCTTTGTTTTCCCGATATAATTGGATTATTTGTAGAAAACTAATTCCAGTCAGTTTGTGAAGATTTGATTTATAGTTGAATTAGGAAATTTTGTGTCGTATTTGTTTCTATCACCTCCGTCGATTCGCTGAATGAAATTTGGAAGCAAACATTACCAAGTACACATCTTCATCTTATCACCTTCAACGTTTCGGGTCTATTTTGCCCATCATTTAATCTACTTTTCTCACTTGTTTGCGTTATTGCCATCTTCAAAACACTTATAAATTTGTAGAGTACAATATGATATAGTAATAGAAAAAACACATAGAATTACATAAAGAAATTTAAAAAAATTTCCAGATGATATTTACACAAACAAGTTTTGTTTTGATTGTTTAACGTCTCTTTATGCTACTAAGGCTAATCGGACGATGCTACAGTGGGAGTCCTAAATTTTGCCCATCCAGGTATAATTAGGATAGAGATTTTTAACGATTACCTGACTTCGAACAGGCTCGGGACCTCCATTTTATGTCCTATCCGAGGGACGGTATAACCAAGCATTTTTTACTCCCATTAAAAAATCCTAGGGCCACCGCAGACAAACAAGTGTGAGAAGATAAATGATGGTCTTAAATATAAATATAATATATGATGTTCCGAAACGTCGAGGGAGAAAAGATGAAGAGCATATTTATAGGGGTATAATCTTCAACAAAGAAATGAAATAACTAAATTATTTGATCTTTCTTTTATGGGTCTTAAGAACAATCCCCATCGTTACTGTTCAATAAATACTTTTTTACATTATTATAACGAAGCAAATATTAGAATAGTTAGTTCTCCATATTAAAGTCTGAAAGGTATGTAGATACGTTTTTTTTTTTTTTTTTTTGTTATTTTTGCTAATCATTATAAATTATTTGTTGATCAGTTGTTTCATTTTCTAAAATATATTTTCTATCATAAATAGGGACTATGTTTTAGAAATATATTCAATGTTCATTTAATTTTATCCATTTGCGATCTGTGATCTGATCTTTGATGTTAAAAATATTGGTTTAAAAGATTTACTTTCAAAATACCGACTTTTTTCAAAATCCTCAAGACTAAACATGATAAAAAAAACTAAAGAGCGAGCGATTAGGTAGTGCTGTGTGCCATATTTCCCCATATAAATATAACATGACGTATATTGGATTATTAAACAATCAATAATCAATCTGAAGATAGGGATAAAATTCCGAATATTTAAAGTTTTATTATGAATATTTTAAACAAATAAAATAATATATGATGGAATTTATGAGGTCAATGAAATATAATAAAATCAAAAATAAAAAATAAAATCAAAAAAAGTTCAAAAATAACTCGTATGGAATTTGTCAGACTTTTTTAAGAGCAGTTATTAGAACTTAACTATTTTAGCTTCTGTGAAAATAAAACAAACTTTATGCTCCAGAAGTTTGTTCAGCTATTAAAATAACCCAAATTACATACTTACTCAATTCCTACAAATAGAGCTGATGGGCAGACATGTGTTATTTTTTTTTCTGGAATAGTAAGGTTGCGAAATAGCGAAATTATTTCCGTCCGTTACGTGTTTCTAAAATCTGCTCCTCTGTTGGCGTCAGTTATGACAGTCTCCCTCTCTCTCAAAAATATAACATTCTCGAAAGATACTTTTTTTTTTTTGCCATTTGTCCAAAGAAGGTGGTTTTTTGACACCTTCCAACTACTGACCCAGTGTTGCCATTGAAAAATTATCTTGCCACCTCTGGCCCAGAGATACAAGAGAGAAAACAAGAAAAGAAATAAAAAGCGTTGGCAAGCATTCGCGACCTGTGTTGATTGACCGTTACAACTCAAGCTGCTGACAAAAGCTTCGGAGTTAAGTTAGACGAGTAGCGCCTTATTGAAAATAGGAGAGGTTAATTGTTATTTAATTTGTGATTAATTAACATAAAGTCAATATGTTAGTCTGTAATAATGCATTGGATTGACTGATACCTCTCGGAGGTTTATCTATTGTCGTCTTGACTTTTATTCCCCGAAAAGTACGATGAAAATGTGCCAAAACTTATCTTCTCCCCATAAGCATTAAGAAGAATTGTTCTTCACTTAAAATTCGAATCGTTTGAAACTTCTATGAACTGGGTACCCTTCAGGCCGGGAATAGACCGTTGGATGAACGTATTTGATCATCAGATCACCTCTTGGGTGAGTTTTGAAGGAAGGGTTTAGTTTATGCTCAATAAGTTAATTTTGAAATTAAACCAAACCAAACCTAGTTCATAGCCTTCTGTAGGCAACAAGCACGGCCAGACAAAAGAGAGATGACTCTTCCATGTACCTGAATACGGAATCGCTATGCATTTTTCCAGAATATCGTTTTCCATTAGGTGGTTTCCGTAATCCTTACATGGAATATGTCGAAAGAAGGAACCTCGTACGCCTTCTGAATCACATCAGCCATAATCCATGGATCTAGATCGATTGGTCATTGTCCTTGAACTTGAGTAGGCTGATGGGAAGGGCACTGCTTAGGATTGGGTTTTAAAGGTTAGGGTTAGTTTGGCGTTGCCCCATAGAAACTATAGTTTATATTGTACCATCATGAGGTTAGGGGATTCTCCAACGGTTATCTGTCGGTAAGAATGCCGCAAACAGTCGAGAAAAATAATCAGATTATAACTATACTGGATAACTATATAAGGTTTAGTAAATTATGAAACCACTACAGACGCTTCCAAATTGAATGTAGTATTTAAGATATCATGTCAAGGATTAGTAAATTTTCCTTCCAAAAAAAAAAATAATTTTCGTTGTGATAAAGAATCGCAGATTTTATGCAGATAATAGGACACTTAAATAATTACATGTTTCAGTGGAAACCAAAAACTGGATTCAGTGATTTTTTATTAATATAAAAAAATTGGTGTTTTAAAACTTTTCTTTTCTTTAAGCTATTATCTAATGAAGTATTCTAAAACGGAGAGCTGATTCTCGTTGCTTCTGCCTCGTGCAAGAATTCTATTCTCGTCATTATCAACAAATTTTATATCAACAATCTCAGGTCTGAGAATTAACTAGTAAGTTGGCGATTTTATTTTGTTGATCATATATACTTATTGTTGTTACCCATTTCTATTAATATTTTTTTGTATATGTAATCATTGTCGGTCTACTTTATGATTATGATCATTATTATGAAATTAGGTGGTTGTAGTTATTTAATTATTCTTGTTGCATTATGATCAAAACTTTTCAGGCTTTAATTTCAGTATATATTTCGACATTTTTTCATGGTTTCAAAAAGTTAAATGGAAAATACTATTATTGCAACTACGAAAATCAGATTTAAGACTTTTCCAAATATCGGGAAAGTCTGGAACAGGCTATATTTATTTTACTGTTTGTATATTTATTAATATAAAAATCATTTACATATAAAATTTTCTTTTTTAAATAGAAATAAAGAAATTGGTAGCCCGAAGGTATAAAAATAGATATTACGTATATGAGCCCTTAAACACTCTTCAAACTATTATTGGAAATACGAGTAATTTAAAGAAATTAATTTCTTCTGCATAAAACAGTAAATTTTTTTATAAAACGTACGAACGAAAAAGGGTAATGAAACAATAATAATTTCAAAATAAATAGTTAAGCAATAAAAATGCATAGCAATAATATAATATAAATCAATATTATATAAGGCAATAATATAAATAATTTATATCATTTGATATATAATAATGATATATGATATATTGATATATCATACGTTTTTATTTTAAAATAAAATTATAATGTATAATTATAATTTATATTTTACAATATACGTCGCATTATTGCATTTGATATAGTTACACTTCACCTGGCAACGCTTTGCTGTGTCTTACAATTAGTCTAATGTTAATTTCAGATGAGTAAATGAAATTATTCCGGTGAAAATATTAATGAATGAATGAAAAATTATCCTTGGATTGATGTCATTTTAGAATGAAATAAGTCCTTGTATGACATATAATTATAATTATACAAATGTACGATTACAAATATACAAATATGACATAGAATTGTTGATTCATACTAAAGAAAACATGATAGCCTTCTTTGCGTTGTTGTGGAATAGAAACAAAAAAATGAAAAAGTGATCAAAAGAGCATGAAAAATTTGTATGTATAGAGAGAGAGAATGAGAGAGAAAGGGTAACACTCATCTATCAGAATTGTAACCAACATACAGGCATTTTTACAATAATTATGTAAAAGGGGAGGGGGGGGGGGAATGTCATCCAAAATAAAAAAGTCTGTATCTCTTTTAACAATTGCCTTATTTCCTTTATTTATTTTACATTGTTCAGCGAATGAATAATATATTTTGCAAAATAATATTGGACGAAAACCGAAAAAAAAGTCTATTCTTTATAAAAAGTTTTCGAATTGAGGATATTGCAAAATAAAAATAAATAAATAAATACCGACACTATTTGGCTAAACAGCATCGATATTTCAAGTCAATCCATCCACTACTTTTCGAATTTCGATCTAACGAATATACTTCCCTTGCATTTTTATATATAGTAGATATAACTATTTTTAATTATAGATAACTAATTATGGAATAAAATGAATAAATTTTATAAATAAAGGGAGCAGTTCATATAAATAATTCTTTGACATATTTTAGTGTAATTATTATTATTGAAGTTATTGCCAAAGAAACCCTTACTATGGATTTTTAAAAATTATTTATGTAATTAGTTTATTCATGTTGTTATATGAAAATACATTATAATAGTCTTGCAATTTGAAGAAGACATTATAGGGGTAGGTCTCCTAAATATTTTTTTCAATATCGTTTTGAATCCAAAGACTTTCATTTTAAAGGATCAAAAGGTGGTTTGGAATATGGTTATTCCGTTTAATGACATGATAGATGGAATGGAAGGAATTTGAATTTATATTATATTTATTTTGGATGAAAACTATGAGGTTGGAGCGTACTCACCACCATGGTGCTGCGAGACGGAGCGCTGAGCGTTGACTGCTTGGCCCCACCCAAGCCCGCCCTACTCCAAGAGTTTTATTTTCATTCATCTCTGGTCGGTGTCTTCCGAAATATGTTCCATCAGTCATCCGCTTCTTCAGGAGGTTGAGGAGGAACACTCAAGAGTTAGTGACATTCCTGGATCTAGAAATATGCATTAAATTCGGCTTAAGTTATCCATTCCAACGCTTATATCTTCCGTTTAGTTAGTGGATTTTCGACTTGTCAAGCACATGTAAAGGATCCAGTATTATATTATATTTGTCGTAAATGGGTTTCCAGAGCACACACAATAGTTTCCCCTAAAAATGATTTACGAAACTGTGTTGCACAGCAGGAGAACTTGTAGGAATTAAAAAAGGGTTACCTAACAAAGAAGATTCTTACAGATTTTGTTCTAAAATCATTGGCGGATCCAGAGGATGGATGTGGGGCCTGAAGCCCCCCCCCCTTTGTACTATTTTTTGTCATTTAAAGATAGAATTTTACTTTACTTAAAGTAAAGAAGTAAGGTAAAGTACAAATAATATGCGGAACAAGTATAACTTTAGTTTAGAAAAACAACATTCATAGAAAAGGAAAGGAACTGATTGACAGATTCAGGGGAAGTACTGTGTGGCGGTAGCCTCCTCCCTCTTTTGGACTGCAGCCCCCTCCTTTATAACCGGCTGGATCCGCTCTGGACTCAAATTCCTCATGAAATCACATTGATTTGGAAGACAATACGCAGCATGTTCAGGGGCCGATTTCGCACAAAATTTGAGGGAGGGTCATAACCCCCCCCCCCCGTCTCAACTCACATGTTACCTTTAGCCTGACAGCAATTTTGTTTTAAAATAATTTTTTATATTATTTTTTAGGATCAGGAAAGTCTGCGATATAAAGTGTCACCTGTATGCTTTAGCATCAATGTGATTGCATTATTAGCTTAAAAATACAAACAAATATAAATAGCTAAAATATTTGGGGAGCTCGTAACCCCTGTGGCCCTTCCCCTCTATCCGCCTTGAGTATGTTCTTTTTAAAGTTTTCGATGGAACTTAAAATCTAAATATTTCAGGAATCTAAGTCCGACGGAAAAACTGAATTCAGATTGTTAATCAGAGCTTAAAATGCTATTGTTTATGGTGTGTGATAAAGATGATAGATAATTTGAAAACATTTTTTATAATCTTTTTTTTTTCCTTTTTTTTTAATGTTTTCCCCCACTCTAGTAACCCTGGGCATGGGGGAGTTTATTGTTACATAAACCACCAGCACGTTCCATTGGGTGATACTGCGTGCTGGAAAATAATTTAAATACTATTTTTCAGAATAATTTTACAAAAGGAAACAAAAAATTCAAAATACAAAAATACAAACACAAAATACAAAATACAAAACTACAAAATACTTTAAATATTAGTGAATATATAAATTACAATAAAATAATAAAAACAACAAACAATATACAATTAAAATAATACCAAAATAGAAAATTTACCTTATAAGATATGAAATTTAAAAAAAAATAAACAAAAAATAATAATAAATAAGAAAAAATAAAAATATGGTTAATCATGATGTTTGATGTGTCGTCACTTGTCCAATCTAATTCTCATAATTTATTGTGGTCTATTCTACCTAAACACTCCTGAAATTCCCGGCCAAAACTAAGAAGTAGTTCTTCTTTCCTAATTGGCTAATTGTGCCCACGGATCATAACTGTTCTTAATAATTTATTTCTCTCTGCGTCTAGTAAGGTGCAACCAAATATAAGATGGTCATAAGTTTTTTCTGTCTGTCCGTCGCACAAGCAAGTCTTCTGTTATATTAAATCGGTGTAAATAACTTCTTGTTTAATATAACAAGATATAATAATAACTTTCCGTGTAAGTCTACTGTTGATTGTACGTAGCTTTTGTCTGTTTTCTAATTTATTAATGTATTTGTATAAATGTCTACCTTTCGTTGTTGTCTGCCATCTGTTATTCAATAGCCTGTACGTCATTTGCATTACTATACTTTGGACTTTAGTCTGAGAGGCCTTACAGTATGAAATAGGGAGTGTCTCGTCCAGAGTCTTGGCCTTCGCGTCTGCCTCTTCATTACCTATCCGTCCTGTATGTCCTTTTATCCATCGTAATTCAAAGTTAATCTTTTTTTATTTACATTTAAGAAGGCTTTTCCTAATGTCGTCAGTAAGTTGGTCTTGTATCGTTCTGTTATTGACTTTTTGTAAGGCTACTTTGCTGTCAGTATGTAACATAAGTACGTCTTTCCGTTTCTTCGTATTCTGCAATGTGTTCCAGTGCCCTAAGAATAGCCAGTTGTTCTGCCTGATTATTCAAACAATATTTGTCTAATCGGTACTGTTCCGTGAGCACATATTGGTCACCATTATACACTAAGAATGCACCCCCTACTTTATTATGTTGCTTACTTCCGTCTGTATAGATGTGGTATGTTTGTATATATTCAGTTTGTTCTGTACAATCTTCTGTATTAATACAAGATATAACTGAAGGATGTTGCTATTTTGAGTAGTGTACGTCATGTTCAATATCTTTTATTTCAAAGTCCGTTGTGTCTTTATTTTTAAGTTTCTGGTAGATTTTAGTCAGTTCTGCCGCCAATAATGAGATTGGAATGAAGTCAGCCATGACACAAGCAGCTTCATATGAAATGGTCCTCCAACCTTTATTTAATAAACTCTTATCGTGAAAAGGCGTCTTTATAACTTTACTAAGTTTCTTTTTACTAAAAGAGCATTATGCCATATCTGAATGCCTTAAGTCATCATTTAGGACTACCATCGTAGTAGTAGCATCGTCCGATTATCCCTTAGTAGCATAAAGGGATTTCAAACACAACAAATAATCAATAAAGTTCCAAAGAATATGAAGAAATGCATTATTTAAAAATTTAGTTCGAAAAACTATTAAGGCAGGCAAAATCAGTCGTATTCAACTCGAAACATTTTAATTAAAAATAGGAGAGTAGGAACTTAAGGAGCTCAACTGATAGATGAAGGCCGTCTGGATAGTGTTGCTATCTAATGGCAATCCTCAGAACTACCAATGTAAATAAAACCTGTGAGTGTGAGCTCCTTCTACTTCCTACTTTCCTATTAGTAAATAAAAATTTTCGAGTTATATATGACTTTGATAATGCATGTCTGCATAGTAATGGCATCTAGCGGCATTATAAAAAACTACTATTTTTAAAAGGTCTTGAGTTGTGCTGCTCTCTTTTGACAGTTTTTTAAACTATATTCTTGAATAATGTTTGTTCCTATTCCTTGTTATTTTATTGATGTTTATTAGAACTACAATTTTAAGTGTTTTTTGATTTATGCTGCTATCTTTATAAACAATTTGAAACTATAAATAGTGTTTTCAAATTAAATTATTCATTGCTTAAATAAAAAAAAAAAATGTGATGGAAATGGTTGGGGTGCGGTCAAATAAAACACTTTATGCGCAATAGCACATATCGTGTTTTATTTGACCACACCCCCAACTATTCCCATTACATATACTTCTACAGTCAACTAATTACCTTCATTAAAAAAAAAAAAAAAAAAAGAAGTGTATTTTGTTCTGTTATATCCTGTTTACCATACAATTTTGTATGCTACTTTAATATAAAGTAAAATGTGATAATTTTCAAATGTTTTAAATAAATTCTAAATTGAGTATCTAATTGTTTATTTGGCTATAATTTATAAAGTTTATCGTGTTATTTGAAAACAATTTAAGTGAAATAATCCTTTTATTGTTTTCATCAAATAAAATAAATTTATAAAAATTTAAATTAGTGGTTTGAGAAATGTGTTGCAAACCAAACCCCTAACATTTGGATAATTAAATCTTTATAGGAGAAATTCTAAAAAGGTACTTATTCAGTAATGTGTGTAGTCGATTTGAACACTTTACTTTTGCTTTTAAAAATAGACAATTCCAACCATATCCAACTATTATGAAGAATGGATTTAATATACTTAATGAAATCTTATGAAAACAATTTATTCCACTTTTGTTCACACCTGATCGATCAACTTTCATTATAGATTGATTTGAAAATTGATTGGATAATTTTCGCTATCGGTTGAAAATTTCTTAAAGAAATTAAGGTTTTTAATGGAAAGGGCTGATAAGCTATATTTCTTTCATTTCAACAACACTTATTTAATAGAAAATCAATTTTTAAATTTGCCAACATGTTTTGCATTGAATTCAGCATTAAAATAAAGCAAAAAAAACTATATTTTATCCTTTTGGTGCTTATACAATGCTTTGACACTAATGAAATATGTATAGACAAAATTCTAAGCAATCTCTTTGAGACTCAGTACCCCCCTTCATTCCCCCTAAGTTTGCGTTTAAACAGAACTGATGAAATTTGGAACCATCCAACTTTCATTAATATTTAGGAACCATAAATATTTAACTAATATTTGATAAAATGAGGGGGTATCCCAAACTTTATTTTGCTGCTAGCCTTAGTCTCCATGGTGCAGCGGCAGACTGCCCATGGCTCCATAATCAATCCCATTGGGGCCAATTTGGCAGTGTCCTTCCTGCCAATGGCACCAGCTCTCTCGGGTTCAAGGACAGTCAGCAGGCCCTGAGGAATTATATTTCTTTCCCTGAAGCATAACATCCTTGTACCGGGAGGTTATTGACATCCCGGAAGGTTAAGGGTTAAGTTAAAAAATATTTTTTTTTAAATACACTTTACCACAAATAATTATTTTTCATAAGTAGATGATTTCGAACTTACCATTAATTTTTTTTAAAAAAATCTTGTTTTTATCCATTTGACCACATATATATATATATATTAGGGAGCTGTATTTTATTTCAACATTAATATTATTTTGGTATAAGAACTTTTTTGAAGAGAAGTATTAACATAAATAAACAAGATAAGTGTTACACAGAATGCGATAAGAGGCAAAAATCAATTCATTAATATTTTTGAATTTAACAGGCAAATTGTAAATTATGAACGTAAAACTCAGCAGACAAAGTAATTATATAATTTTGGCCTTAAATTAAATTAAATTATAATGCATAACTCAAAACATTTATTTTATAAAAGCAATTACATATGGAGAATATTTCTATAATAAAACTTTAAATGGAGTATTTTGACAGATATGATAAAAAATACTATTAAAGAACTGTCTACCCATTTCGACACAGGTGTTCAAATTTCTTATTCTCATTAAAAAAAGTTATATATTTATAATAATTGTGGTACTGATATAGTATTTGATTTCCAGGTAGCTGGAAAGCGTGACCCCGCTCAAGAAGCAGAGGCACAGCAATGGATTGAAACCATAATTGGAGAAAGATTCCCTCCAGGTCATTAAAATTAATTACTTATCACTATTTATTTATAACTAATAAATGTAAATACATTAATTTATTAGTGTTTTAAATTATGTGGATATCAATAAATGAGGTGTTAGTTTAACATATTATCAATAAGAATTAATCAATACTTTACAGCAGATTAATCTTTTTTTTTTTAGTAAGTTTTTAAGATTTTGTATAAATTCACTTCCAAATAATAATTGAAGCTTTCGTTGAAAGAAGGTGTTAGCTCACTTTTAATCAATTCAAAATTTAATGAGCTACTACCTTAAAATAATCAAACTCATCAACCCAGAGACTTTGTACAAAGCAAAAGTTCATTTCAATTATTGTACTATCAGGTTTTGACATTTTTAGTTTTCTAAGGCAAAAGCAAATACTGTGGAAAAATTAATAAAGGGGACTTTTTTTAGTAACTAACATTCACCAAAGACTTCAATTGTTTTATATTAAATGATAAAGAAAGTTACTAATTTATTTCTATTAATGATTTTACAACCTTAATCTTAATTTTTATAACATTGTAGGTTTACCATACGAACTGGCACTTCGTGATGGTATTATCCTTTGTAAGTTGATGAATCGATTAATGCCTGGCTGCATACAAAAAATCAACTACTCAGGTGGGGACTACAAAATGATGGACAATATTAACCAGTAAGTAATAAGTTATTTCTACATCAAAAATATACAATTTTGCACAAATATTATTTTGCATTTTGGTATAAAGTTATCTCTCTCAATTAATTTTTCATCAAAATGAGTCATATTTTGTTTTCTTTGACTGGTTATTAAACTTTTTCATTCTTCATTAACTTCTCTATTTAAAGATTTTGCATAGTTAAAATTTTGCGGAGATCCTTGTCCTCATCATAAAAACATTATAATTTTTATTACAAGTTAAAATTTAATCGTTTTTATTTTTAAAAAATCAATTTATAATTTTTAAACAATTTTATTAGAAGAGAACAAATTCGACCACGGCCGAGAATCGAACCCAGGTTCTCTGTATCTCCATTGCAGCGCTCTTACCACTGAGCTAACCGTGTGGCCATTCCCAGCCGTGGGTGGGATCGCTGAATAGAAAGCTTCAAACATGGTTGGTAATGACCCCATGATTAGCTCAGTAGTAAGAGCACTGCAACGGAGGTTCAGATGACCTGGGTTCCATATACGGCTTTGGTCGGATTTTTTCCAGCCATGGTCGAATCTTTTCTTATCTAAAATTTCTTAATAATTTTTATTTTTACATATTATTTCCTTTTTTTTATAATATTAACTGCTCCTATCTGTCTGAGTTTATTTTAAATATGTCACAAGCACTTCAAAAAGCTAAAAAAAGAATATTATCATCTTTAAGAGGAAAATTTGAAATTCTTTTGATGATGCAAGGAAGTTAAGTTATAGTTCAAATCTTAAGTTAAGTAGAAGTTAAGTATATAGCTCAAAGCTTATAAGAGTATCTGCTAAAACATGTGATTATAATTGGCAAGGGGATATCTGAGAGACTTGTGAACAATAAGGATAATAATTTTCTATTTTTTTTATTTGTGTGCTACTTACTAGCAGACATACAATTACTTTAGGTCTGTCTTAAGGTTGTTCAAGCTGTAATATAATTAATGTTTTAAGATTTTTGTGGAACACTTCTTTATGCCAATCTTAATAATTGTGGAACTATGAGAGTCAGACAATAACAGATGAAGCACATTGTTGAACGTAAGTGAAGTACAGCAAAAATAAATTGATCAGACGAGGTTATTGTTTATAAAAACAAGGAAATGTGCTCTCTCTTTAATTCTCTATTTTATTTTTGCTATTATTAATAAAATGCAGTTTGTCAGTTTGTGTGATTTGCAATCTGCTAATTAGCAATAAGCAAATCAATTGAATTCCTACTGGATGTTTGCGTATTGCTAATTAGCAGATTGCAAATCACACAAATTGACAAACTGCATTGTATTAATAATAAAAATGTTGGTATAAATTCTAATCCAATATTTCAATATAAAGTTGAATCTTGAAAAATAAATAAGTTCAAATTCAATTAAAAATCACTTCAGGTATAAAAATTTAAAAGAAAGGCTTAAATACATTAGTATAAATACATAAGATAAAAGATGAAATTAATATTAATTATAAAGCCTTTTTGTTTTCATAACTCCATCACTGGAAACAAATTAAAGTTCTGAACATATTTGTAAATAATAATCGATATATATTATAAATCAAAGTGTACAATGTGCGTGCCGAAAAGGATCAAAAACGACTCCATGTAGGATTAAGGAAGTTATGTCTTCGTTTAGCCATATGAACCCTTAAGGAGAAGAAGGTTTCCGTTTTTCTCTTAAGAGTGTAAAATTGAAGAGAAAAGGACTGGAATTTTAAGCCTCTCGCACCGTTTAATTAGCCTCTCTGAGATTGAGATACGAATTCATGAATGAGAAATTTAGTTCGAGCTCCAGGCTACCAGGAAGCGCTAGGGTGCGTTTCACTCAATGCTTATTGTCCATTCATTCAGTATGTAATCGTTCTATATTTTTTCAGCTGTTCTTTTTAAATTACTAAAAAATTAAGAGAAAATAATTAGTTTGCGTTTCAAATTAAAATAAGTACTTTACATCTCAGCAATCAATTAGAAAACCAACTGGATTCCTTAAAAAATTAGTTTTCTCATAAGAAGGCTAATATATGATCAGCACATTACATTTAATCTATATATAATATATACTTAAGTAAATTTAATGCAATATGAGTGAACATTTCTTGGTAGTACAGTGAGCGAATATTGTATTGTTCTTATTGTATTTATGAAAAAGAAGTTGGTTTGGATACTACGCATGATGAGCATTCCAGTTGAAAAAATGACTAACTCCAATAACAGCATTCAAGATTTTATCATCCCTTGTAGTTCAAGATAAAAAGAAATATGATGAAAAAATTGTGCCTTCAAGAAATTTTGGTTTTCACTTTGTAATAGTAGTAAGATTCAAGATATGCAGAAACGTTCAAATTTCGGGGGGATATTCTAAGGGAGGTTGAAATGGAAGAAAGGTCTTAAAAAACAGTTTCTATGAATTTTTGGTAGTTTCTATACTTCTGGATCAAATAGGACCATCATAGTAGTCAGTGCTTAAGTTTTACTCGAAATAAATTTTTTTTAACTGAGATACCAGATTTTTTAACAATAATCTAATAACTTATTATCTTCTGACTACTTGGTATGGGCTTATAGGATTCAGAATCACAGAAACCATCAAAATGATGCATAACTCGACAAAGTTGCAGCAAAATTAATTGTTCATTTAGCATTTTCAACCCCCAGTAAATTATACAGGGTTCCTTATTTGGGCGGACTCTGCAGATCTCATGTTTGCAGAAGATTGATACCAAGTTAAAACCAAATTTTCAAGAAGGTGCTAATTTTGTTCTATATTTCCTATAATTTTAAAGTTTTTCTGGAATTAAAACTACCACACAACTACCGGAGCAAAGCCGGGCACCCTAGCTAGTAAATAAATAAAACACCAAACCAATATTATGTGACCTTGAACATATGCTTTCTCTCATGGTCTAGAATTACCAAGGTGATCAGTGTACTGGAAAGCAGAGAAGCCAATCTGGATCCATTATCTTTTCAGCATCTCTTTTCTTTTCCGACCTATCCATTGCGGTCTACCCATCATCCTGAAGAAGTCACTCCACCGTTTATCTTTCTTCCTCATGACTTTTGTGAAGATAGGATGTCCAAATAGTCACCTCCATTGACTATGTTTGATAAGCTTTTCTTAAAATGTGCACTGCCCATTACTAGGATAAATGTAAACAACAAAAATATTAGTAATTATGCTTTATTAAGAGACGGTGTTTTTTACTAAAAGAGAAAAAAAATTGAAGTGGCCGACTGGTAATTTGATGAAAACACATTACAATTACTATTTATAAAAAATAATATTAAATTAAACATGGTAATAGTTACAGATCTTAAAAAAATAAATAAAAATATTAAATGATTATATCTGTGGCTGTGGAGTAAGGAGTTTCAAGTCCAAACTAAAAAATATTTTTTTAATTTTTTACACATGACTATGCAGATTCTTAACAATTTGTAGAGGACACCTTAATAAAAAAATTAAAACATTTTGGATGTTTATTGCATGTTAAGTGCCACATAAACTGATAAATGTGTTAAAAATCACCAAAATCATGGGCAAATAAGTAAAAAAAGAATTTTTTTAATGATTAAATTTTAATAATTAACAATCTTTATGCTGCAGTAATGAACAATCAACATAATATATTGATTTTTATCATAAATATGAAATAATTATAATTTAGGAAAACAATAATTGATGGTTTACATCAACGAGCCATATTTATGAAAGATGGGGGAAAATAAAAGAAGAATGAAAATTTAGATAGAGATAAATTCAAAATAAAGAGAAATGAGTTCAGAAACAATGAGTTCATTTCACAATCTTGAAGTATTCCATTACAGGAAAAACATTAAGGAGAGAAGTTTGTCCTGTAAAATGGCCCAATAAAGTCCTAACTTGAAATGAACATGGGTAAAATTACAATATAATTTGGAGAGCTATGGAAATTAATGAATAAATTATTTATTTATTTTTATTATACGTGTATAATAAATAATATCTTGATGTTAAAAACTAAATTTAAACAATTTTACAATGAATGATTTTGCTATAAAGAGAACTGGAGCATAGTAACCCTTTCCAAAAATAACTGTTTACCTCAATCACTATTCTGCAGTGTAGCTACCTATGAGCAGGAACGTGAACTAACCGAAACCTCACCTCCTGGAGGATGCTGAACTCCTGCCTCCAAAACCGCCGGTTGCAGACAGCTCAGCTGTCACATTTTGATGGACGTGCTTCTGTCGTTTGTCCCTTCTCGTTCCACTTACCACCCCCACCCTCTTCTTCTATCCTCCCATAGCCACCCCTCGTGAGGAAATATTCCCGCAGCCCAGGGGAAACTTACCAGGAGTTCAGCCTGGGAAAAGAGGTGTAAAATAAATTTTCCAATACCTTTTTTTCTATCCCTGTAAAACTTCTTTATCTCTTTAATGCTTTGCTAATGGACCCTTTTTTGATATGTAAATCACAATAAATAACTTCTATTACTACTAGGTTGTCTATCTTCTGTAGGAAGCACATCAGAGAAGTTTTTCCACAAGACTATGCTCTGTTAGTCCGATCAATACAATCAGTATCTTTTATTTAGAAAATTAAATATTAGAGATTTTAAATAGTTCTAAATCTATTAAATTTACTTTTATTTTGGCAAAATCATCAAATTTCATGAATGGGGCATCATTCTAAAGCTTTCCTTAACCACTACACCGGAAAAACATACGAATCACTCATGTTGTCTTCGATTGCGAGTTATAAGCGCAAAATCGCGGTTAGAGGTTTCTGAATGGTGTCAAACTCTTCAAGTTTTCATGGAAAATATTTTCGGACTTATACATTTTTTCGATTAACGCCTTCGTTTGCGAGTTGTAAGCGAAAAACTGCAATTCTCAGCGAAAATGGTCGCAGGCCTTTTTCGAAGGTGTCATTTTTTCAGTTGGTCTAGACATTTTTGGTTATATACACTTTTCTGGTGTCGCCATCATTTGCGAGTTACAAGCGAAAACATGCGATTTCAGTCAATATAATCAGCGCACTCCCACTCCCTTTCCGCGAAACCAATCTGTGTATTTAGATAAGTACATATGTATGTGGCGTTTTCCAGGGTGCCTCTTTCCCTATGTTAGTGTAAAACAAACCCACCAACAATCACAGATGATCATATGGTAACTTCAAACTTTGTGTTCAAAGAGTGTAAACTATGCAAATATGTAAATACCTTAAAGTTATGTTTCAAAAAATAAATAATCTACAATTTAAAGACATCTATTCTTTACTTCAACCTTCATCTATGCCCATGACGCAATAATTACCCACTCTAAGATACTAAATATATGGTGTGTAGATACTTTAATTAAGTGAGGATTTAAGCAGAATATGGTGCGAATTCGGATGCGTCAGCTAGTTTCTTCTTATTTATAAATAATTGTTTTATAAGCCAAATACAGTAATCTAGTATTTGTCTACAAAAATATGAGACCTGTTAACTTCTAATTAATGATATAAAATCAGAATAAAAATATTGGATAAATGACGGTTGACTGTATATTTAGTTAATATAAGAATATTCCAGCTTCCGATTGAAAAATCTACAAACAGTATTAAACAATTTTATTGCAGCTAACATTTTGATAAAACAATGCAGATCTTCTTCAGGGCTAAATGAACAAGACAACCAACAATTATCAATACATAAAATAAGAAAATAATCTATCTAGACAACATATAGAAGAGAACTAAAAACTTATAATATACACTTACAAGATGTAATATGGCTATTACAACTAATAATATTGATTATGTGATATATTAGGGTGAAATATATTTTTGGGGATGTAACTTTAGAATAGTGATTTATGAGTAAATATGGGGGCAGAATAAGGGTAATAAGTAAGAGTAAAAAAAAAAAAAATGAAAAGACCGAAAAGGAAAGAGCTGAAGTTTATAAATAATAATGGTTTCAAAAACAACAAGCAAGATTAAAGAACATATGACAACAGTGTAAAGTATAAAAGTGAAATCTAACTATATGACGATATAATATACCTATATTAAAAGATAACATTAAAAAGGTACATTACAGTTAAAACAAAATGGCTATTTTTCTATTTACCTGTAGATCTTTAAATTATTTTTACCTGTATAGTGTTTGATGATCAGGATTTCAGATGTAGTGGTGGGTTCATTATTACAATAATAAAAATAATCTGGGGGGTCACCTGTGGTGTAGTGGTTAGCATGGCAACCTAATATACTAAAAGTGGCAGGTTTGCGCCCAGTGGTGGCCCTAGGATTTTTTATAGGGAGTAAAAAATCCTTAGCTATGCCGTCCCTAGGATAGGACACAAAATGGAGGTCCCGAGCCTGTACAATGTCAGGTACTCGTTAAAGATCCCTATCCTAATTATGCCTGGATAGGTAAAATTTAGGACTCCCACTGTAGCATCGTCCGATTAGCCTTAGTAGCATAAAAATGAATGTTAAACAAACAAATAAAAATAATCTGGTAAGAATATGTATATTAATTTGATGTTAAATAAAGTACAGATAATTTTGGTTGGTTAGTTAAAAACCACTTTAGTTAAGAAAAATGGTTGAATTCCGAAAAAACATTGAATGTGGGGGTTAAATGAAAGAAAGGGTCATATTTAAAAATAAGTGTAATATATAAGTTGCTAAGAACTCAAATCTCAATAAGATTGGTGTTGCTGTCTGCTGGTAATCAATACAACTTTTGTTTTAGGCGAAAGTGCTTCTACCTAGGAATAGTCACTAAAAATTCTTTTTTAGCTTTGCATCTTAAAATGACCAAACTATAGATTTAAATATAAAAATAATATTTTTTTTATCATGTCATCAATTTTATGTTATGCACACAATGATGTGTACATCTATATGTATTGTAATATTGTATTGTATTTATATATGAATATTTGTTCATGAAACTTTATTATATAATAATAAGTATTAAAAAAATCAAGAGCTAAATATTAAGAAACATCAAAATAAAGAGGTAAAAAATAAATATATGAACAAAATAGAAATAAAGAGGAGTAAGCTAAAGCAAACCCAAAAAAAGAAAATTATATATTAATTATAAACATTTTTTTAATGATTGTAGGTTTCAGAAAGCTTGTATTAAGTATGGATTGGCAGACGTTGATCTCTTCCAGACAGTGGATCTTTTTGATCAAAAGAATATTGCTACCGTGACAATGACCATTTTTGCTATTGGAAGAACAGTGAGTGTGCTTTGTTAATATTCAAATTTTAAGTAGTATCAGAATAAACAAATATAGATAAATTTATTAAGGAAATGGAAAGAATAAAGTAATAATGGTGAAGTGCGGGTTTGTATTTATCCAAATACATTTCGTCTTTACTCTGTACGATCTTCACCCTGAACACTGTTCGGCAAATCTAAATAAGGCACAAACTCGAACATGTACTTTTTACGTTAATTGTACGGGGATAGAGCTAGTTTTGCTTTTGAATTAGTAAAGATAAGCTTCTTGACCTTCTTTTAGCATTTTTCTGACGTTAAACATAATAAGTTAAAGCAAAAACCAGAACAGCCACTAGTTCCAAGTAAGCCATCTTTGTAATGAAATTATAGTATTAAGGTGCATAGTTGAGGTCAGACCAGAGTTGGGCATATTTAAATAAAAATGTAATCATAATATGACTAATAATAAAAAATGTGAATTAATGATTGTAATCATCATTCACAAATCATTCTTAAGCGCGGAATCATTAATCACGAATTGTATTAATCGCTGTTTGTGGAGTATTCATGAATATAATGTATTCAACAATCATGAATGACCATTATTCATATTAAATGTTAGTCAGTATTCATGATTAAGAAGAATTCATTATTCATGATTACTCATTACTCATTAATCATGACTAACGGAATTCACTACTCATGATTACAGATCATTCATTAATCCTGAATAATATAAATTGATTAATCATGATTAGAAAAAAAATTACAATTCTGAATCATGATTGAAATTGTCTTTGCTCTTTCTATTCTTTTCAATTGACCTTTACTAATTCACATTGGAATAAGGGTCTAATTCTTTACTTGTGACTTATAATGCTGTTCAGCTGACTACACCCACTCTTAGGACTTGTCCTTGCTCATTAGGATAACTTTTAATTCAGAAATGCATCCTCGTATTTTAAATTTAAATGAATAATGATTATGAATATATCATATTGATGATTGATGATTGGTGAATATTTGTTATTTATGATTGATGAATATTAGGCATTCATGATTGATGAATATTATAATAATCCTGGCTCATGAATATATTTTATTCATGAATAATGACTAACTGAATTTATCACTTTTCGTTTTTTTTTTTTTTTTTTTTTTTTTTTCGGTTGGCGCATCAGGCCTACTGAGACCTTTGGCCGCACAGTGTGGTCTTCTTACACACATTTGTTTTGCTTGCGGGAGTACAGACAGCCTGGAGGGGGTAGCCCAAACCTCACGTTGCTGCAAGCCATGGTCACCATGGTACAGCAGCAGACTGCCCATAGCTCCATAACCAATCCCATTGGGGCCAATTTGGCAGTGTCCTTCCCACCGATGGCGTCAGCTCTCTTGGGTTCAAGGACAGTGACAAACTGGTCTAGGTCCAAGGATTATGGTAGCTCAGAGTCAGCAGGCCCCGAGGACCTATATTTCTTTCCCTGAAGCATACCGTCCCTGAACCAAACCTCCGGGCGGTTACTGACATCCTGGAAAACCACACCACGATTCTAGATGAGATACACGGGGAAGGTTCATCACTCCTACGCCCGGTCGGTGTGAGTCGCCTCCAGTAGGCTGACGGGCCTCACATACCCGGGGGTGGGGGTAGACTTGGACTGCGTGGCTTTTATTGGTGGGTGGTCACCCGAACGGAGCGGTCACCCATCCAAGTACTGACCACGATGGACGTTGCTTAACTTTGATTATCTATTGCAAGCGCCCTTGTCCACTCGGCCATCCCGGCCCCTTTATCACTTTTCGTTAATCATGAATAACTGAATACCAGTTATTCATTATTCGTTTCAAATGAATACCATAAACACTCAATAATCATTCAAAATACTCCGCGCTGATTATGAACAATGGTTATTCATTATTCATCTGTTGTATGATTACAATTATTCAAATTCATTAATCATTATTCAGATTACAATTTGCCCAACTCTGGGTCAGACATAACTGTTCGCTTGACACCACATTTCAGTGTAAATATTTGGTGTAAAAATTCGTGGATTATCTGTTCGAGGGTGAGGTTCGCACAGTGTAAAGGCACCATTATGGTTGAACTTGATTTAATGGAATTATGGTTGTACAGATTTAAATTCAACCAGGAGAACCACAAAACAACTTATATCCCTACTTTTAACTGATGAATATATATATTCAGAAAATTATGTTGAGTATTTTAGCTAAGTAGTGATGATATTTTTTTTTAAGTGCTACAAGCATCCAGAGTGGCGCGGACCATGGCTGGGCCCTAAACCAGCTGAAGAGAACAGGAGGGAATGGACTGAAGAACAGCTGAGGGCAGGAGAGGGCGTTATTGGCCTCCAGGCCGGTCAGAACAAGGGAGCCACCCAAGCAGGACAGAATTTTGGTGCTACACGCAAAATCTTGCTGGGAAAATAAATTAATTTCCATTTGTAATGCAAACGAAACATGTACATTTTATAAAAATAATAATAATTTATTTATTACATATAAAGATATTAAATAGACAAGTTCTGATTAATGAACTAGAAATATTTTTGATATGTTAGTTTTATCTCCATTTATGCAACCTATTATTTATATTCATTTATTTAAAATAATTGATAGCTTCAAATATACTCACTTTAATTGCTAAGTTTTTTCTTGTTTCATCTTTCCTGTTAATATAATAACTATCTTCTGTTTATATATGGAGTGAGACAGAAGAGATCTTTAACTCTTAGAAGAGTGCATACAAAAAAACAATATATTGCTATATGTTTGCAAGTTAAAACATTCTATATTTTTCTTTCTGTAAAGCGTTTCTTGATGTTTGAAGTTTTCTTCCACCTAAGTCTTCCTCCACATCTTCCTTATTGAACGGTATATATTAATTTAAATTTTATGTTCATTTATATCAGAAAATAAAAACCTTATACTCTATTCAAAGGAGAATAAACAGAATAGTAAGTAGGAATTACTTATCAGTAACTTACCTTGTTAATGATGGATTTCTGCTTAGAGTCAGATCCAAAAGTGAACAAAATAAAAAAATTGTTAGCAATTCCAAAACGTCATTATTTTGCACTACCTTAGATGATGATGACAGCGATGAATCAATATGGTTCTATTATTATCGATGTTTTAGAAAAATAGAACAAGAAAAACATGTAGTGGTCCTTGATTTGTATTAATTCCTAATTGAAACTTTTACCTGCCAATTTTCCTTGCAACAAAATTATAATAAATTCCTGATGCAAAATTTCTAAGTGTTATAATCTTATGTTTAATGAAAGATGTTTAGAATCAATATAACAGCAGCATACGATTTCTTTAGCAGAAAGTATATAAAACTGGATATCTTTCCTATTCATTCACTTGTTAATTATCGATTTGTCTATTATTCAATTTTCACATTAAATTATCAGTTTATGAGTTACACATTAAATTTATTTTTATAAGTTTATTGCATGCTTTACATTCTACTTGTATCTTCAACATGATGGAACTTCTGTCATGCGAAGAGGTATGTCCTACTGAGTGAGGAAAGATGATATGCAATTACAAGATGAAAGCTGTACGGAAAACACACAAATGAGGACATAGCTTAATAATCCTTACATAGCTTAATAATGGACACAAGGTGAAAAAAAAACTATAAATTCAAGGTCCTAACTGATTGGTAAGGCGTTACTGATATAAAAAGATTAATAACGTTTGGTCAGTATAGCACCAAAGTGAACTAAAAGCCAAATCATTTTAATAAATTTAAAAAGAATTCTTTTAATCTGTTATTTTTTTTAAATCTTATTACTTTCTTTGTATTTGAATAATATAAGAGGCAATGTAAAATATGTTATGGTTCAAGTGTTAGACTTTTTCTCAAAATATGAAGTTAGGTGCCTAGTTCAGTTGGGAGTTACACTGACCCGTTAATGCGACAATTCAATTAAATAGGTAATATTTTATTGTAGTGTGATAGGAGTCAGAGGTCAGTTTTTTGTTTTTATTTTATCTTTTAGGAAACTTACAGTTGTAATTGAATGTTTTTATAATCACTTTTTATTTTTCTATAAGGAAAAAATATGAAGAAGGATGAATCGACAAAAATAAAGAAACATAATATATTTTATGTAAGTGTATTCAAAACTTTCAACATTTATTGGTCACACCACTTGTTTTTAACTTATGACTACAAAATGTGATGAGCTTCTTTGTCAATGGCTTTTTCTCCATAAACTTCTAAAAGTGGTTATAAAAAGTATCGACCTGACTTACAAACCTAAGGCTACAGGTGGGAAAGTTATTTTATTTTATTAACATTAAAAAATAAAAAGAAAATTAAATAAAAAAAAGAAGAAAATTAACTGTTTCATTAACAAAGAAATTTATCACAAGCAATGCGTTTGCATGAAATTGAGATTTCAAACTTCATTAAACATCTTGCATAAAAATTTAAAAACTACATCCTATCCTGATTCAGAAAGAAAAAGAAAAACATCACAGAACACTTATAACACTGATTACTTATAATATTACATATATTTTCTTTTAAACATATATTTAGGCGTAAGATATGAGAAAATTCCAAAAGAGGTACAATTTTGAAAAATATTTGAAATCGAACCAACAATCGAAGGAAACATAATAAACTTCAAGTGGAATCAGATTGTAACAATATAATACTGAGATCATGGCCTACTTTGACTCTAAGCTTTGTCAAACAAACATGGTCAGCGATAAACAAGACGATTTGTTGACTAAGTTGTATAAAAATATATATTTAAAATATTTTTTGGTTTATAATTGTGAAGTGGAATTCACGATACAAAAATATACAGTCGCTAACCATCGTTTTTACAAAGTGAGTACACGTAAGAAAAAAAAGTAAAGAAATATAAAAACCTAAAAAATATAAACCGATACAGTCATTTCAGTCCAAGGCTAAAAAGAATATATATGACTGCAAAATAATAAAAAAAAAAAAGAAAAAAAATATAGACTAATAACTGCGAACTGAATAAAGGCAGTTAATAATACTAAAAACATTAACAACACTGGTGACGATATAATCTTGTATACAATTGAAAAAAATAGTTATCACATACTTACATAGCTACTGCACATATGAAAAAAAAATACGTACAGGAAGATATTTAAGTATGTAATAATATCCTAAAATCACAATATGCGTTTCTGCGAATAAATTCATAAATTTTATAAACAATTTGTTAATATATCTATTTTTAAATTATAATTCTTTTTTCCTTTTAATATAGATATATAATCCTAATTTTAAAAACAAATATCTAAATTTCGGTTAACATACATTTTTAATATTTTACACATTTTTTTTAAATTCAAATTTTTAAATTGGTTGTGATATACAGTTTGATGACTTATAAAATGAACAATGTTATGTCATATAACGCATCACAGCTCTAAGAGCGTAGAGTAGCTCGGCTTGCATCCTCGCCTCCAGGACCATTATATTCACGTGCACCTGAAACAATAGGAGAGAGGTAAATTTTTTTTTTTTTTTTTTTTATAAAACTAATGAATGAGACATTATAGATAAATCTTTGGTACATAAACTAATATGATCAATGTATCAGATGAGTTGAGCTTTCAAGAATGGTTTGCTGAGGAAATTATGATATTTTAACCTTTAGTCATCATTCATCTTGTCGCTTAAATAAATAAAACTTTAGGATTTGCTGAGATCCCTCCCCCCCCCCAAGGTTTCTATTAAGGCATATGAACATTATTAGGGGTAGGTTTTATGGGAGGGGGGAGTTGTTGATTATTTATCTTTTATCTGTTAATCCGATTTCAAAATTTTTTGTCATGATTTTCATTCATAGGTCAAATACATAGGTGGAGGGGGGTCACAGGGGTCATGACCCCCCCAATATTTTGTCTTTCCATTTTTTTTGTATTTTAAGCAAATAATGCAATTAGGTAGTCACTGGGTGGCAGGATGGTCGAGTGGGCAAAGGCGTCAGAAAATACGCGTTGCCCATGGCAACGTATGATTGAGAACCGAAAGATAGCAAGTTCAAAACCCGGAGCCAGGGGACATATAATAATACTCGGCATCAATCCCCCACCCACTCCCCTGGCCCGGGAAAACCCATATAGCCTAACAGGCGAGGAAGGGGAGTACCAAAAAAAAAAAAAAAAAAAATTAGGTAGTCAATATGCCCTAAACATAACGCTTTAGGTTGTCTAGATCGCAGTCCTTCTTAATATAAGCAAATAATCTCATTAAAAAATGGTACTGTCAGCCATGTGAATATGAGAGAGGGGGGTCTGACCCCCCCTAATTTTGTGCTGGATACATCCCTGGTCAAACAGAAGTATAAGGAGAATTATTCCTCATTAATATCATTACGCATGGGTAATTGGGGAAATTAAGCGTTAACTTTTGTTAACGAATGGACAAAGACAGTTGCAATAGGTAATCAAAGTTAAGCAACGTCTAGCGTGTTTAGTACTTGGATGGGTGACCGCCCCAGTTGGGTGACCACCCGCCGATGAAAGCAACAAAGTCCAAACTCCCCTCTCACCCCGGGCGTGAAGAGGCCCATCAGTCTACTGGAGACGTCCCATTATAGGTCCTCCAAGGTCAACGGGGGTTATGTGTTGGGTCAATCACCCGTCTGTGTAAACTCTAGCTGATTACGAAACCAAAAACTAGCCTCGGAACCGATAGTCTACAACTGGTAACGACCCCGGCTTTGTATAAAGGACTCCGTCTTGCCTCGTGGAATGTTCGGAGCTTATACAGACCTGGAGCCGTCCAAACAGTAGTGGAGGAAGCTAAAAGGTACACTATTGACATAATAGCCGTACGAGAAGTTAGGTGGCCCGAGGATGGTGAATCACTATCGATGGGCACACGATATTCTACATTGGAAGGAACAAACAAAACTTTACCGGAGGAACTGCCTTTATAGTAAGCCCCAAGGCTCAGAAATCAATCCTAAGCTTCGTCCCTATTAGCGATCGGATAAGTGTGCTTAGATTCAAAGGAAGATGGTTTAACATCTCGACCATAAACGTTTACGCACCAACCGAAGACAAGGAAGATGATATGAAAGACGATTTCTATGAGCAACTTGAGCAAGTGTACGATGGTATTCAACGGTATGACGTAAAATTAGTCATTGGGGATTTCAATGCCAATTCTCAAAAAGGGAGCCATGTATGAGTGCGAAAACTAAAGAGGGATAGCACTACTCCCTTTCGCATACAAAATCCTGACCTACATAATTCTAAACAGAATGAACCCGTAGTATGAAAAGTTGGCGACTACCAAGCAGGTTTCAGAAGAGGAAGAAGCACGTCCGACCAGATCTTCATCCTAAAACAGATACTCGAGAAACGTTGGGAAATAAATCAAGATGTGCACGCCTTATTCATCGACTTCAAAGCAGCCTACGACTCGGTCGACAGGAGCTGTCTTTGGAAAATACTGACGGAATTGGGTTTCCCAGGGAAATTGGTACAATTGACACGGGCCTGTATTAATGTATCCCGATGCCGAGTCCTGATACAAGGAGAAATGACTGAAAGCTTCGACGTGAAGTCAGGATTAAGACAAGGTGACTGCCTATCCCCGATGCTGTTCCACCTGGCCTTGGAAAAAGTTATCCGAGAATGTACCAAGGCAAGCGGGAGAATGCACATGGGGAAAATGCATAAGTTCCTCGCCTATGCGGATGATGTGACTGTGCTAGGAAGTAAGAAAGAAGACATTCAGTCACTTGCCAGTTCCCTGATCACTTCAGCGAGACACATCGGCTTACAAGTTAATCAAAATAAGACAAAGTACATGGTAGTAAGCCGGAACCTACACGTAATCCACGATATAAGTGTAGGAGGCTATCTATACCTTCCCTAAAGTAGATAATTTCAAATATCTCGGATCTACAGTAACCTCAATAAACTACCAACTAACAGAAGACGATCAACGAATAGCCAGTGCCAATCGTGCGTTCTTCTCAGTTTCGCGAGTCCTAAAATCTAAGAAAATCTGGTGCCCACTGAAAATCAGGGTCTACAATACAATAATCAAACCTGTGCTTCTGTATGGGTGCGAAACTTGGACACTGACCAGCACCTTACAAGCAAGAATCGAAAGATTCGAAAGGAAGGTGCTAAGGACAATTGTATGTATTGTGTGCTAAGGCCCAAAGTGGGATAATGAGCTGGGACTCTGGAGAAGAATGACTAAAGAAGAGATTATAGGGGAAACCCAACAATCGATAGCGCACGATATAAAAGCTAAGAGGTTAAAATGGGCGGGACACGTGGCAAGAAGCAACCCATCAGGCTCCCTCAACATAACGATGAATAGTAGAACAGTAGTTGGTACCCGACCGCGAGGGAGACCCAGAATGAGATGGGCTGATATCAGCAAGAAAGAAACCACCGAACATCGAGTGGTGAACTGGAAAGCCATCGCCCAAGATTGACAGAGGTGGAATAGGCTAGTTGAGGCGGCTAAAGATCTTCAAGGTCTGTGAGCCAACCGAAAAAAAAAAATACATCGTTAATTTTTAACCAGTTTATCTGATTTCAACGAACTTTGAAATACTTGTTGCTCATAGGATATACAGAAGCATAAGGAAGTTAATGGAACAATATAGGTATAAATATATAAGGTATTTAGTTATGGCAGAGAGGGGATTTCCTTCTGTTGAGCTATTAAAAAAGAATTCTAAATGAAAATAAAATTCTCAGTCTACCTATACCTCTCCCTCCTACCTTGTTAAATTTATTAATAACTAAGAAAAATTTATATTAAAGTTTATAAAACAAACTAGAAAGAATTGTCAATATGGTAAAAACAAACCTTTTCACTATGTTTGAACTCTCTGAGAACCCTATCATAGTCAACCTTGGTTACCCTTTCTGGAAAGCAGCACACTGATTTAATAAATGCTTTAAGCGAGCGCTCGAGCAACTGATTCACTTCGCCGTAATCATAATCATCATGCCTGAAAGAAAAAAAAATGAATACTCAGTTCCTAAAAGTAATAAAATAACAGATTTGATCCAGTTATGTCAGACAGCGGGTGCAACTGAGAAATCATATATCAGTATTACTAGTGTACATTAAAATTATTGCAGGTTTAAGTACTAGCAGGCAGTATACACTAGGCTAATAATTTAAAACAACTAACACAGGAGGATATCACAATAACCTATGTACTGGAGTATGACATGAAGTTTAAAGTTAATAAACTTCAACTACAAAATAATTCAAGCAGGTAATAATTCGGGAATTTATCAAGCAGAACATTAAATTAAATTTTTCTGTTTACTGAACTATAAAGTTTTGAAATTCAGACTATCCTAATAACTAAAAGAAATCAGATTGCATATCATGTTAACAAAACTGGGAATCCTTATGATTTGAATGACTGAATAAAGATATAAAATAATTAGGTTCAATACAACTATCTAATAATTGTTACTTTTTTTTATTTTATTTTTTTTTAATAGAATTATGAAAGAAGAATAAGCTTAAATAAATGTTTATTACCTTATTCCATACATGCATTGAATATAATTCCAAATGGCTCGTCTGAACCTAGATGTGTCAACATCTTTTCTTCCTCCCATTGTATAATATGTTAAATTGTAGGCGGTTTTGAATTTTTCGTCGAGTAAATTTCCAACATCGCTGTATAGGCGATTGACTAGAGAATATCCATGATCGTCCCAAGAATAATCCTGAAGAAAAAAAAAAAAAAAATTAGTATAATATAGTTATTAAATATTTTAGGTTATATTACATATATATAAATACATAAGCAATATAATTACATCGAAATTGAGGCAAACATATGAATATATCATAAAAGTATTGTGTGTCCACAAACCCAGAAAAAAATAGAAAAAATATTGTACCATTAAAATACACGAAGTTGCTTCGTTTTGTCACATTTTAAAAAATAAAGTAAATAATTTTTATTCTGGGACATCTAGTCCCCTAAGAATAACAGAACATGATCAAACCCAGAGTCATTTGTCTGGTTAGTTAAAAAGAAAAACAAAACTATTTTTTGCCGTTTTTGAGTAAATAAAAAAAACAAAATTTATTAAGTAAAGTCCCCCCTTCCATAGATCAATTTTGATGAAATTTTTACAGTCATATCTCGGGCATATAAAAACATCAAATACCAAGTTTGATCAAAATCATTAAAACCGTTTTTGAGTAAATAAAAAAAACACGTGAAAATGATACAAAATTTATTAAGTAAAGTCCCCCCTCCGGTTAATCAATTTTGATGAAATTTTTACAGTCATATTTTAGGCGTGTAAATAGATCAAATACTCAGTTTAATCAAAATCGTTAGAGCCGTTTTTGAGAAAATCGAAAAAAACTTAAAACGTTATTAAATAAAGTACCCCCTCCCTTTGAGCAAATTTGATGAAATTTTTGCTGCCACATCGCGGGCTTATACATACTCTAAATACCCAATTTCAGGTTCGCACGGTTTATAGTTTTTGAGCTAGTCTGTTCCCACACACACACACACACACGCACGCACGCACGCACGCACGCACGCACGCACGCACACACGCACACACACACACACACACACCATTTCGCGGGACTTGGTTATTTTGACTCAGGGGACCCCAAAACGTGTATTTCCGTTGAAAACCGGAAGTCGAAAATTTTCACGATCGCAATACTTCCACTTACTATATATTTCATATATAGGTAAGTGAAAGTAAAAACATTTGGATAACGAGAACAAAAAAATTTGATCAGCTTTTGAGCTTTAAATCTATAATATATCAAATAAATATTCTATGTTGATTTCACTATTTTACATATTTAAAGAAGATTCAAGATTAAGGAGGTGGTGAAATATTTGGGTTTTAAAGGAAGTGAGGGATTATGTTTTACGGGTGGAGACAGGAAAGGAATTCCAGAAGGTGGTGGCGCGGATGATAAAGGATTTTGTAAAGGAGGCAGTTTGGTAGAAAGGGGTATACAGGTTATATGTTTGAGATCTGGTGTTAAGGGAACGGATAGAGGAGCAGGGTTGAACAAATTGAGGATATAAGGAGGTTTCTTGGTTCTGAAGGTTTGGAAAAGATATACACCTAGGAAGTATTTACATCGAAAAACAGGTTAGAGCCACTTCAATTCAGCATATCAACTGGAGACGTGGGAGCGCCTGGGGACACCGATAATAAGCACATAGTGTTTTTAGTCAAAGTGTATAACAATAAAATGAGGGGATGGTTCCTATATCATCATATATTTTTACTGTATGTTATCAGTTTTTTTCTGAAATCATATTTTTTATTATGGAATACAGTTAATATCTGGGCTGGGATAGTCGAGCAAATTCTGTTTGAGCGCGACCCGCTTTAGCTTGCTCGAGCCGAACGGTGGCGGTTCGAATCCGCCCTGGAATGGTTGACTTTTATTTTGTGGAGGCCCCACGGAATAAATCTCGACCGACCCACCATGGTTAGAATAGGTTGGTTACACCTCTATAGTAACCCCCCTTATGCCACACATGGCCAGGTAGGGGAACAAAAAAAAAAAGTTAATATCTCATACTTGGATTGTACGCCCCTGACAACTTGAAGAATACAAGCTCACATTTCGGTGCCAAGCGCATTTAACTCAGTATTAATTCCCCATCCTTCCCCTGACACAGGAAAACCCCCATATTTTCAAAAAGGCAAGATAAGGGAGGGGAAAAAAAGAAGCACACTTGGTAATTAAAAGCAGTGGCACTATAAGACAATAAAAGTAACCTGAACTCTAAATGTAGGAATATCTGACGTTTCGTCACGTCTTGCGAAGTCTTCATAGATGAATGATGGGTCTTCTACAAACTGACCTATACTAGGTTTAATAGGTGTCGTTTCAAGAGATGAAATTTCAACTCCTTGCACTTCTACTCTTTCGAATCTGGAAAGGAGGAGCAATATTCATTAGCTATCAAATTTTATAAACATACAATAATACATACATATAAATGAATAGCATTGACAGTCATTGCCCAGAATAAGAATGAATAATCCAAATACAGTAAACCCTCCATATAGCGAACTGGTAGGGGGTATGATATTCATAGTTCGCAATAGCGAAACTCGTTATAACCGAGGAATTTTTTTTTAAATATTTTTTTTAGCCAACGACAGCACTAATTTGATCATATTTAGAAGGAAATTCATTCATTAGAACTAGCTAAATTAAAATGCATGTATGTAATTTATTTTTAGATAAACTACATATTATTAAACAATGAGATTCATTAATTTACCTGACAAGTTCACTTGAGAGTTATATAGCCTTAACTTTAATAAGAGGGTCTGAGATTGGTATTTGAGATCTCATTTGTTTAAAGCAATTTATCAATTTTTTTCCAAATATTCATGAGCCACAGAGCGCAGTCGTTTATTTGATGCTGAAGTTAATCCTTGCACTGCGGTTTAATCTATTTTATCTTTGTTTTTTAAAATGGTTGACAATGTTGATTCGTAATAATGAGGGTTTACTGTACTGGTTTTTTTAGTAAGTGTTAAAGAGGGGGGGGGGAGGGCAGATAATCCCCGTAATTAATATAAAAATGAATCCTACATAAAAAAATTTCTTCACTTGAAGTTATCCATACTTCAAAATTGAAGAGCGAACTGACATTAATAGCAGTTTTTCATGTTAAAGAAGTTAAGTAAGTTTTGCTAAGCAAATGAAAAGCTAAGATTTTACTAATATAATATTTTAATGTTTTAAGTATTTAAATATACAGAAATTTAATCAAATATAATTACAAATGTATCAGTATGGTGCAATATAAATAATATATTGGGTTTTTTGGGTTTCAATATTCTGAAATAGATAGCTTTCAAACAAAAATAAGCTTCTTAACACTCAAGTTCACGAGACTACACTAAAATCTTTAAACAATGAATGAAAAAAGTTAAACCTTTGCTTTCAGTATAAAAGGATTAAATATTTTACCACAGCTTGCAACAGATATTTCTAACAAAATATATTAAAATAGATATCTTTGGTAATGTAATTTTAGGTTTTTAGAATATAAAAATATTTTTATATTACTTCATAATATAATTTAAATACTCCATATGCCTGACCTCAAATCGATCTGACGATCAGCTTATCAGCCAGACAATTTGCTGATTAAAGGGAGAGATTGATCTATGAATGTAAAACTAAAAAAAAAGAAGAAAAAAAAAGGGGGCGGGCAATAGAGATCACTAAATTTGAATTTAAGTAAATATTCGATATGTAATTAAGTGTGCGACCCCTCGGATAACAGATAACAACTTTTAAAAAATCCATAACAAGGGAAATTAATGCCCTACTCGGTCTATGCTACAGGAATATTGAGCTATTAGTTTGTAACTAACGTCTTTGTATCTATATAAAAAAATCTATATAAATTTATAATAATAATATAATAATAATAATAATAAGTTTATTTGACAAAATATACAAAATTATACAATTTATATATAAATAAAATAAACAATTAAGGCATGGGAACCGTCTGCCGGAGTTTAGTTAAAAATATTGATATTTTAAACAACAAACACTAAAATTAAACAAAATTTGAGTAGTTAAAAGAAACATATTAGTATTCAAAATAAAATTCATCAACATTACATTACATTTTTACTATTATTAATAGGAAATTAAATAAAAATTAAAATTAAATTAAGCTCCTAGGCGAACTCATTACAGATTAGTTTTCTATAATTCCAAGCATTTTTTGTGTATGAAATAAGAAGAGACCAATTTTTACCGTTAAGTAGTTCAATAATGGATTCAAATGATAAAAGCCTTTCTCCAAAAACTGCAAGGCGATAGGGGGCAAGTATTGGGCATACAGCTAGAAAATGAAAAATGTCCTCTTTATCTCTGTAATTACATAGGGTACACTCATCCTGAGTGCTGGGTGCTGAGCTATTAAATGGCTTACAGTTCAAATTTAATAATTCGCCCCTTAGTTTAAATATTAGACGAATATCGTTGAGACCTATATGAGTGTTTGCACCACCAGTCAAGTCAGCAGGTTTGACATTGAAGTCTAATACTTTATAAATATTATAACGGTGAGTCGCTTCAGCTCTTTCAATCAACTCATGTTTAAAACCCAGCCTCAACCCCTCTATTATTTTCTTAAGTTTAGAAAAAAGCCACTCTCTCTCATCCTCAACAAAACTAATGGAGATACCAGTTTTCTCACCCAAAACCTTCCAATTATGAGCCCAAAAAACATTTTTTTTAACAACCTCTTCAGCTACTAATCGGGGGAACCTAGAGAAGTCCATACTAAAAACCTTGCGTAGGTATCTACTTTGTAAGGACAAAGTATAGAAATAAATTGATTCTAAGCCAGTTTCAAGGTGCAAGATGTAAATTGGAGTAAACGGCGGCAAAGCAAACAATTTCCTTATAAAGAACCTTAATACCTTTTCGACCTCTACATATTCTTCCGATCCCCAAACCTGTGCCCCATAAGTCAATATTGAACGGGAAACCGCGTTAAATATTTGAAGCTTAGCGGATAACGGTACCAAGGGATGCAAAATGGCTCTTCGCCACACTACATTTAAGGCGGTTTTGGCTGACGAAGCCTTATCCATAAAATGAGGTTTCAGGGATAGTCTCGGGGTTAAAGTTATACCTAAGTATTTGTAGCGGTTGACAGATTCAATATTCTGAGTTTTATATTTCCAACATTCCCATCTGTTGATTTTGCCCCCGTTTCTGAATATGATTATTTTCGATTTATCAAGGTTAACCTCTAAATTCCAGGTATCACAATAACGCTCAACCACTGAAATGTTTCTTTGCAAATCACGTGGGCTTTCGGCAAGTATAACAATATCATCCGTGTAAAGTAAAATTTTTATTAATTGATTGCCAATCCATACCCCAGATTGAAGCTCCTCTTCCAAATCATTAATAAACAACGCAAACAAAAGAGGACTTAAAACACACCCCTGCCTAACCCCACTTTTAACACTGAATGAATCCGTTATGCCTGAAGGTGTCCAAACCGAAGAAAATGACCCCTCATACATATTTCTTAACACCGTTATAAATTGGGAAGATATTCCACTATTCGATAGTTTCAGGTAAAGTGCCTCACGATCTACCGTATCAAACGCAGATTTTAGATCAACAAAAAAAGCGTATAACTTATTACCTTTTCTATTTAGATGGATAGCGACAATACTAAACAGTACAAATAAGCAGTCCACCGTGGAATACCCCTTTCTGAAGCCTGCCTGACATTCTTTAAGTATTGCCCTAGAGTTGACGAATGAAGTTAACCTCTCTAAAAGTAGACTGCAAAATAACTTGCCTATGCAGTTCAAAAAAGACAGGCCTCGGTAGTTGGTTACATCTGAAACATCTCCCTTTTTAAACAGAGGAAATATAACCGACTCTTTGAAACTAGTTGGTACAGTACCCCTCAAATAAATCTCATTAAAAAACATTAGAAGTTGATCCAAAAATTCAATAGGTGCGTTTTTATAGAATTCGTAACCTATACGATCGACCCCTGGTGCTTTGTTAATTTTTGCTCGGTCCAAAACATTTTGCAATTCCGTAATAGTAAAAGCATTGTCTAGATCAGGTATTCTATTAAGTACTGGTCTATACAAGAACGATGCATTTTCTGAACGAGGTGGACATAGAAGATTTTTAAAATGGTTAACCCAAAGAGTTGTTGAAATTCCTCCGTCTGATATATACCTAGGTTTCTTGAAAACGTTAACAACATCCCAAAAATCTTTACTAAATTTTACTGATTTAAATTTTTCAATCGCGGCTTGATAAAATTTTACTTTTTTTGCAGCTATTATATTTTTGTAGTTATTGTTAGCATTAAGGTAAGCACTTCTCACCAGGTGAGATGACGTTGATCGGTACAACTTAAGTAATTTAAAGGACTTTTTCCTTGCCTTGAAACATACCCAATCAAACCACGGTTGTTTAAATACCTGTTTCTTAATATTGTTTGCATGTTGTCGAAAAGAAGCATTCTTTATACATGTAATTAATATATCCATGGCCGTTTCACAATCATATTGCTCAACAGAACCATACTTTTCGATTTCCTTAATAAGCAACTCTTGATAACGGCTTTTATAATTATTTTCCCACTTCAGTCGAGGTAACAACGGAAAAACTTGCTCATCTGAACTTGTAACTGCTATCGAAAACGTTATGGGGAGGTGGTCCGAAAATAATTCAGATCTAACAGAAAAATCCGTTACAATTGGCAAAACATTAATTGAGGCACAACACAGATCAATGACTGAACTACCACGAGCCCCAATATATGTAAAATCTCCCTCCCTGTCCCCTCTCGTACGACCATTTAATATAATTAATCCTAGCTCATCGCACAAATCGACAAACTTTTTGCCCCTTGAATTAAAAATAGAATCTTTAGAACTTCTAATAAAGTCAAACTTATCCGAAGCCAGCGGGATATCAAAATTTAATTCCTGAAGATTACTGACCCTTACGTTTACATCTCCTATCACAATAAATTCACAATCAGGGTAGCTAGTAATAAATTCACTAAATTCTGAAAAATCTTTATCCCAGTGTGAGCAATTTAAATAAATTGGCATTATATATATTAGATAACCGATTGATTGAAACAAAACCAAATCCATACTATCTAGTTTAATAAATCTAAAAATTTGGTTAAATTTCTTTTTAATTCCGTATAATGCTCCTCCACTAGGCCTACCGTATTTGCTAACTTTAGAGGCAGATATCCAAAGAAGATTAAATTCAGAAAAATGATTTGAAAAATAAGAAGAACAGTTTCCTAAATCAGTAATATGAGTTTCAAAAAGAAAAAATACATCAAATGATCTAATGAATGAAATAAAAAATAAATCACCTATTTTATTATTAAGTCCTGCAATGTTATATGAAAGAAAATTAACATAATTTAGATTACTTTCAGAAATTTGCCGGCAGACGGATAAATCTCAAATATCAGCAGCATTAGATGTAGTTGGCTGTTGTCTAGTTGTTAATGATGTGTTGTTGGCAGACCTGGTTCTATCTCGCGAGGATGTATCCGAGATAAGTAAACTATTGATGTAATCGGAAAAGTCGTGACGAGTTATTTCATTTAGCTTCGTTACACCAACAGTATCTTCAAAAATTAAACCCTTAAATTCGTTCCAAGTAAATATATTGTTATTAATAAATAATTTGTCAGTACGAATTATGGGCTTAATATTATTATTTACTTTTCGAATTTCCCATTGCAGTCGAAATAATTTATATCTACGTCTACGTATCTCTGGTGAAAAGTCTTGATCAATTTTCCAATCCGTTCCCTTGAGACGGCTACAATTTCTTAAAACAGTCCATTTATCTTGTGATCGGAGAAACGTCACTAATACAGCTCTTCTTTTCATATTTTCATTTCCTAAAGAACGAACCTCTAATATTTCCATCTTATCTTTAATTTGCAGCACATCAGTGAAAAAGTGTTGTACGATTTCCCAAAGATTGTCTTCTTTTTTATATGTTAATCCTTTTAATATTAAATTGTTTCTTCGAGCATGATTCTCAAATTTCTCCAGCCGGCTCTCCAGAACACGTTCACGCTCCTTAATAGAATTAATTTCTTCTCTCAAAGCAACATTTTCAGCCCTTAAAGTTTTCAATTCCTCACTTAAACAGTTGAAGTCATCTTTAGTTGGGAGATTATTTATTTTGACCGTTAATTCTTTGAGAGTACGCATTATATCATCGTTACTCACCATATTGCCAAAGCTAGATTTTTTATCCGGTTGGTTAGAAGTAGATTCGGGAGAGCTTAAGCTTCTTTTAAGGTTTCTATTTTTATTCGGTTTATTAGGCGTTGAAACAGAGCCCCGTCTTAGAAATTTATCAATAGTTGACATTAAGTTCAATAAATCATTAATATGATATATTTAATGGAAATTAAATAATATAATGTCCTCAATGGATGCACCAAACACCTATATAAATTTATATAAATCTATATTTTTATTATCTTATATTATTCTATATTCTTACTATCTATATTATCTATAAATCTATATCTAAAAATTTATATAAATCTATATAAGAATATGCTAACCTCTTGGCTCTTTCACTTTCACTAGGCTCTTCACTCCTTTCAGAAAGGGATTTCATTCTTTCCATAAGAGTATCTACTCCAACTTCAGACCAGCCGTTAGCACCTGTCAAAATAAAGAACAATCAAAACACTAAACTAAATTTGATTTCTAATCATCAAATATTTTATTTTTTTGTATTTTCCTTAAACGATTTGAAAATGTTCGAGCTATAAAATAATAGGATTTATCAAGATTCAAATGAATATAGTAGGTATAATAGTTGAAAGTTGTGTAAAGAACGAATCATGTTACCTGGTTTACTGTTCCCGTTGTTCTGTTTAGCGGGAGATACAGCCTTCGGCTCTCCTTTCTCTTCAACTTCGTCGTTCACTCCGCAGCCAAAGACGAAGCTTGATAAAGAATGAAAATGAGCTAGGAGCACTATTGCGTGGACCACTTCCGCTAATGACCAACTGTCTGATCCTTTCGTTAATTTCTGTAAATAATCATAGGGAGGAATTTTCATTATAAGACAAGTGATATTGGTATATAATAAATATTATCAATAACAACAAATGGTTTTATAGGTTTCACTATATTACTAATGATTTTCTGGGGGGATTACTCAGGACTGGAATTAATGGGCAAGGGCAGACCAAAGGGGATGCATTTTTTTTTTTTTTTTTTGGAAGAATGGATGAAAAGAAAAAAGATAGGGCAGCAAAATTAAGCACTTATTGGAAGGTTTGATAAGGGGAGTGGTAAAATTAAGATAGCCAACCCCCCCCCCACCCCCTGAATTTTAATATATTTAATTCAATTTGTTCAAAGTTGGTGATTTTATTTTTGATCTACGTTTTTGTCTTAAGATTTAAAGAGTGAAAAAACTTTTACTTCCTTCATATAAAAATATTTTTTTTCAATGGAAAATTTAAAAAGAATCATGGATATCTATAAACGAATTAGTCTTCTTCAAGTTATTTTGAAGTATATCATAATTTTAAAAAATAAGATTATACTATAATTTAGTTTATTTATCATAGATTTATAAAAATTGAATTAAAATTTTAAAAAATGACTGAATAGTTGTTACCTTACATAAAACATTTTTTGATAATTTATAATTTTTTTATCTTTTAAATTCCAAATACATTTGAAACGAATAAAATTATAGAATTTTATACTTTGATTTATTTGTAACACGAGAGTCGGAGGGTATCACGTTTGATATCCTTATAATATTTTCCTTATCAGGTGACCTATTTAATGTTATCTCTGGAACTGTACTCCAACAGTATTTTCGTGTCATAATGTTACTTTCATCATCACTATTGTGACCAATGATGATGCTTAATTAATTTCTATATTATCAAATCATTGTGATAACGAATCAACAGAATTGAAAGTCAGGATTCATACTCTGTATATATACAATAATCAAAATCTACTTAAAATTTATAGAAATCATCTAGTTTAACATATAAAGATTAGCCTCTTTGGTACATAAGTAGAATATTCCATTATCAAATAAATCCATTTTTAAAATTCTAATAATTGTTACTCTATTTGAGCAATTTAAACTAAATAATTGAGAAAGGAAAGAGCAAAGCTAATCAATCAAGATGACAAAAATAAAAATATTTAAAAATTGAAAACTTTTAATGCTAAAAAGTTTTTCATTGATAAAATAGATTCGAGGGTGTACTATAGACTTTTATATATCTTTCTTTATAATTTTTTGAAAGTTAATATACTTGAAATATAAATAATTCAATTTCTAAATTTTATTATTTAAATGTATTTGGACTTTAAGCTTCTGACCCTTATCATATATGTATACCTAGTGAATATACTCATAAATAAAAAAATAAAAAAATTAGTCCTTCTATAATTTGATTATATTTTTCTGATTTTTTATATAATAAATGAAAGAATTGCATCGATGCATACTTTTAATTTTTTTTTTTTTTTTGTGGTCTTCTTACAGACATTTGTGTTTCTCGTGGGAGCACAGAGCCTGGAGGTGGCCAAACCTCACCTTGCTGCATGCCATGGTCACCATGGTGCAGCGGTAGACTGCCCAAAGCTCCTAAACCAATCTCATTGGGGCCAATTTGGCAGTGTCTTTCAAACCGATGGCGTCAGCTCTTTTGGGTTCAAGGAGAGTGACAAACTGGTCTAGGTCCAAGGATTATGGTAGTCCAAAGTCAGCAGGCCCTGAGGATCTATATTTCTTTCCCTGAAGCATACCGTCCTTGTACCAAACCTCCGGGGGGTTACTGATATCCTGGAAAACCAAACCACGATTCTTGATGAGATACACGGGGAAGGTACATCACTCCTACGCCCGGTCGGTGATAGTTGCCTCCAGTAGGCTGACGGGCCTCACATACCCGTTGGTGGGGGTAGGCTTGGACTGCGTGGCGTTCATTAGTGGGTGGTCACCCGCCCAAGTACTGAACACGCTCGAAGTTGTTTAACTTTGATTACCTATATAAAGTGCCTTTGTCCACTCGGCCAACCCGGCCCCCTTTAATTGTAGTATATCATACCTTAATTAAAAATATATTGACTCATGATATTTTAAATTTTACATATTAACATAATAGAAAAGGATATTTTTTTATTGATATTAACAAATATATTGACACCATACATTAGAAATGTGAAATAAAAATAAAGAACATAATGTGATTGTAACAGTCGTCGGTAGCACTCACTTCAATTGGTTTAATTTTACACTTTCGAATTTTCAATCATTTTATTATTACTTCAAAAGAGCAAATTATAATAGGGTTAAAGTTGATGTGCTTAAAGAATTTTTTATTTTTATTTCTTTATTTATTTTTAAAAAGGAAAACAAAAGTAGAAGCAACAATTGAATAACCAAACCTACCTGTATGTGAGTTTTATTAAGCAGCCACGGCCTGTGGGCTAAAATTTTATTAATTTCATAAAGGTCTCTAAGTTTCTGAGGGATGTAGGCGAGGCCTCTCAGCCAGCTTTGGTCACCGCCCTGGAGGATGAACTCTTGCTTCTGGTGATTTATCAGGTAACTACACTGGTGACGACCTGCGGCCTGGAACCATAAAATATTTTGTTATTATTTATTTTTGTCTATGATTTTTTTTTTCTAATCTTATCTTCAATTATAGAAGGTTAAAATAATCTTTTAATTAAAAAAAAAACTGCTTGTTCTTAATTAACTATTAAGATAGCATTAGCCATTTATATCTCTCTAAAACTTAGTAAATAAATAAAAAACTATTAAATAACATTTTTTAATCCTGGTATATTATGTAATTATACATAAAAATATAAAGATTCTATTAGACGAAAAAAAGGAGGATGTATTTTTAGACAACTGCAAATATAAAATTTTTATTCATCGATTAATCTTGTTTTATTAAATATTCATAAAATTTCAGCTTATCGCTCCACAAATAAATTACTTGTCTGTATTATTTTTTGATATGTTTTACAGTAATCAAAATAGAAATTCATTGTTCCAAGCACCGTCACGGGTGTTCACTTTTCTTTCTTAGTAGACGTAGAAAATCCTTGGCTATGCCGTCCCTCAGATGGGACATAAAATGTCAGGTACTCGTTAAAGATCCCTATCCTAATTATACCTGGATAGGTAACATTTAGGAATCCCATTGTAGCATTGTCTGATTAGCCTTAGTAGCATAAAGGGACGCTAAAAAAACAAACAAACAAAACCTAACTTAAAAGGACTTCTTAAGCTACAGTAGCTTATGATGTATTTAAATCGTATTTCATTTGTTACTTTATGAATTAGTCGAAATTAAAATTTTCTCTTGTAATTTGTAAAATTTTTAATATAATTTCCAACAAGGTGTCGGGCACCCACAGGAGTATGCCTGGTAAATACAGCTCCAAGGCAGGTCACAGAAATATTTTTAAAAAAATTAAATAAATGATATAAATTCTAAAAAACTTACCATAATTGCTATAAAATGCCTATAATCATAAGGAAGTGGGCCATCTCCCCTCAAAATAAAATGTTGTGTCCTAAGGAAGATGTCCAGGTAAGTTGGGTGATATCCCATCTCCTGAGTTATGTGATCGAGGCGATTATTTTGAAGAAAAGCATCGATAAAAAACATGTGTGTCTGCAACAAAAAAAAAAACATTTTTACTGACAATGGTTTTTTATTTTTAAATCTGTAAAATACTTTAGCACAATGATTAAGTTTAACTGTACCCTACTTAGTACTTAGATACAAAATATATAATGAGTCTGCTACTTACATATATGTAAACAGCATGAAAAAGAGAAATTTAAAGTTCTATTAAAATAATTACAAAATCCTAAAAATAAATATTTCCTAAACTTTGATGAATATGCCAAAAACACCACTTGTATATAATTTAGAATTTGATAAATCTGTTACTTGTTGATCATTCAGCTAATTCTTATTAACTTATTTACAATGAAAACCACTTGATATAATGCACTACCAATATTGGTATGAAAAGCAAAATCCCAAACAGGCAATTTTTTCGAATATTTTTATTTAGATGACACTTATGTTATGTTCTTAGACCATTGTAAAATATAAAATAATAAATAGCCTATTGATGGTAAGCATTAAATTATAAATGTGGTAGCTTATAAATTAGAATATGTTCCATATTATGGTTTTAAGTTAATAATAAGTGGTTTTATAACCACAACAATTAAATTTTCCTGATAAAAAACAATAAATATAAACAATATTACATTTTATAATTATTTTTAAACATTTTATTCATTTTCTGAGTGAATTTTGTTTTTATTAATAAATAAATTATAATCTCATTTTAATAATATATTTAGGTACATATGGTTTACCTTATTTAAGCAAAGATAATTTTCATATAAATCAGTTATAATTACCAGTTTTTCATTTTATAAAATCACAACTTATGGTTGTCATAACTAAAATGTATATATTGAAAATAACTAAAGAAAGTAAATATATATGTCTATACTATCGAAAATTAAAAAGGAATTATATGTTTAAACATTTATTTTAACTGAATTTCGATCTCATCGATAGAGTAATAGAAACATAATGAAGGAAATTTAAAAAAATTATGGTGCAATCCATAAAAATATTTTTTCGTTTTTGATGACCATGTTAGCCAACACAACAGCACGAAATGATTTATAGGCATGATAAAACCATTTTTTTTTTTTTTTGTTCGAAAAAATATAACAAGAATTAAAAGGTTTGAATAATGTGTAATAATAAATAAAACGGATGTATATTTCGTTTTTGAAATTTAAAAAAAAAAATTAGATTAATTCTTTTTTTTTAATGTTAAATATCAATTTTAAAAACAAAGAAAAATATTTTATAACCATGATTTATAAATAGATAACTTGTTTGGAAGATTCACATGAATATTTTGGGGTAAAAAAAAAACAACTTAAAAAAGTAAACACTGATTTGATAATTCTAAATGTTAGGATCTACAAATCATTATATACATTACAATCATTCGATTCTTTTTCATTATAAACAATAATAAAATATAATGTTTATTTGTTTTCTCATTACGTCTTCTATACTTAATAACTAAGGAGGCCATAGAAGTCAATAAAGCATCCTGATCATTTACAAAGGTACCTAATCATCAAGTTAAATAACAATATTTAGCAATTCTTAAATTTAAGTTAATATTTACTTTATGGAACTGTATTTATCATTCTGTTTTTATAAATATAAGATATTCTTGTTTAAAATTAAGCTATACAAAGCTTCATATCTTTTAATTTTAAACCTGATCTAATTCACTGCGACTTCACGATGCTGACGCAAAAAAACAAAAAAAAAGTCCACAGGTTCTCCTTAATCTTTCGCAAAATATGTTAGACAATTGATTTAGAAAGAAGGTAAAGTATTGAAGATGAAACAAAGGATTCTTTCTAAATCATAGTTCTTCTCTGTTATAAACAAAAAGATGTCCCTGAGTACGGCTTGAAACAAACCAATGAAAAAGGAAGTAACAAAGCAGCGGAAAGAATTCTTAGATAAAGGAGAGAGACGCCCATTCCACCGACAATGGTAAGAAATGAAGCAAGAAACAAAAGAGATACCTCGTAGGAAGAGGCTGTGGTAGCTTCGAGGCTCTCAGGCAGTCTTCAGCTTATCTTGGCAAAGGAAGATGTAACGTTAATATAGGTACTTTACTATACGTACCAATATATAAATACCAACAAATAAATAACAAATAACTATCTTTCACATCCTTGAATAATATTTGGCAATCTTCAGGTATTTAAAATGTAGATAATAAGATGGGTACGCCAATCCTACTCGCATCAAAAACATTAAGCTCGCACGGAAAAAAAAATAAAAAAAATTCTATCTAAATTAGAAGATTGGATTCAGTTTTCTATGTTTTACATTTGATTTCATATTTCCAATATCAGATTAATACGTAGTTTAAAAAAAAATCAAAAATCATTAAAAATTTAATCAAACTTGGTATTTGATGTATGTATATGACCGTGATGCGACAGCCGAAATTTCATCAAAATTGGTTAAACGGAGGGGGCACTTTACTTAATAAATGTCCCATTTTCACGTGGTTTTTTTTTTATTTACTCAAAAACGGGTTTCACGATTTTGATCAAACTGGGTATTTAGTGTATGTATATGCCCGCAATGTGACAGCAAAAATTTCATCAAAATTGGTAAAACGGAGGGGTTACTTTATTTAAAGAATTTTGTCTAATTTTTAGGTTTTTTCGATTTTCTCAAAAACGGCTCTAACGATTTTGATTAAACTCGGTATTTGGTGTATGTATATGCCCGCGACGCGACAGTAAATATTCCATCAAAATTGATTATTTGGAGGGGACACTTTAATTAATAAATGTTGTCCCATTTTCACATGTTTCTTTTATTTACTTAAAAAACGGCTTTAACTATTTTGATTAAACTTGGTATTTGATGTATGTATATGACCCTGATGCGACAGCCGAAATTTCATCAAAATTGGTTAAACGGAGGGGGCACTTTACTTATTAAATGTTGTCTCATTATCACGTGTTTTTTTTTTTTTAATTAGTCCCTTCATATATAAATTAGCAATAATGAATCGAAAAGTACTGAGAATTACCAAATTTCGCTATACAGATACTCTATAACTTATGGAGATCTACAAATATAAGTATATACTTAAATGTGGAAAAATGTGTGAAGTTGAGGAATGGCGTTTACATATTATCGAAACACGTCGATTTCTAATCCAATTAAGTTCGTAAGTGAAAGTTGTGTGTTGCGCGCATCGCACCAGATTTTTTTTTATTAGTATTATAGTCAAATCATATTTTAGCTCTGAAATATTGAGTTTGAGATATAAAGGGGATATTGTTGGAAGATGACATGGTTAGAGTGCTATTACAATAATGATATTTTGGTGGTGGTTCTTTAGTGATTAAGGAGTGGGTAAGTCAGGTCTGTCCCATTCTCAGCTGTGTCAATACGACCTAACTATTAACTAGTTCTATAAATTTCAGCTTTTACATTGTGGTGGACTTTTGTCTCACAAAAAGTGGAAATTTGTGAGATATAAGTGTTTTTGTATTAGAACAGCGTAACATTTCCTGAGTTCATGTTTGCAGTGGGACTGAATCAGGTCTGTAGACCATTGCCTTTTCAGGCCTAGTTCATGTCTACCAGGTATATGGAAACATGGATCACATGGTATTCGTGATTATGAATTTCAGAGACGGTGTTTTATTCTTCTTATACTCGTATTGCATGGTCTTTAAGCAGATACATATTATTTTTATATTTTATGTGTTCCCATTAAGTGGAGGCAAATAAGGGGGGTAAAAAAGTACCCAGCGGCAAACGTTATTATAATTTTCGGTTGTAAATGAATTAAACCAATTAGATATAAATCGGTGTTTGTAATGTATCCGACTGATACTGTGAGGGAGTTAAACTGACCATATCTTGAAGACTTTTTCTATTTTTAAAATCTTAATTTTCATAATTACTTGAATTAAAAAATTTATTACATAAACCTCCTCATCTTTTGGAATTTTCTTTTCTAGGCATCTATATTAAACTAAAAAAAAAAGTTTAAATATTACAAATAGAAAACATTAATAATATAATTAGCACAACCTATATAACAATGGTTTTAATAACACAAATAGCACGGCTTATTAGTATTAATTCTCCCCCAAGGACGACGAGAGTAACAAACATGCCGGCAGTTCACGCTGTATATTTAAAAAATGCAGCGGAAAACCAAGATTACACGGGTAATATACTATAATTTTACTGTACATTTTTATACAATATTTCTTTTTTTGTTATATTTTAAACTGTTATGCGGTTCGTATGTTTGTATGGACCTTAAAAGACATTTTAAAAACAGAAGTGATATTTTTTAAAAAATCGAATTAGAAAATGCCACACTTTTCATTGGTAAAGAGATTAAAGTGGATTCAATTATATTGATAAGTTGAATTAAATAAATGCGATAAAAACTTGCGATTCGAAATTCGTCGAATTCGGATAAACCGGTTAAAAATTATTGACTCTTCCCTTGAAATTAAATTTCACTTACTATTACAACATCCGAGAATGAAACGTGTTTCTTTATGTTTCTATGTTTCTTCTCTCTTAGTTAAATGGTAAGCAGTTAATAATTACATCCCCATTTTGCTAATTTGTTAAATACTTATACTTCTATTCGATTTTTATCGTTATTATAGTTCTAGTGATTTGAACGGCTTAACTAATCCAAATTTGTTTTATAAATCAACAAATACTCTACAATACTATACTCAACAATATTATACAATAGTACAATACTATACAATACTACATACTATATACTATATACTATACTGTATACTATATACTACAATACTATAACAATACTCTAGAAAATATCTGAAAATAATTTTTATTTTATTTATTTTTGTTTCCCATGTAGATTTGCACCTGCGCTGTGGCGCATCGAGCGAATTTGGTCACTGCTGCTTTTGACTCTGACTTTCTTGAGTCATTATAATTTACTAAAGTAAGAGGTCTCTTGGCCACCGTCGTTTCAGTCGACGTCGAGGCTGACCAGGTAACAGGGAAGAGGAAAGAGAATGGATGAGTGGGTTAGGGTGATGTAGTGTTGAAGAGTGGAATGTTTGATATTTGTCGTGTATGAATGATTTTACTGTCGGTATTTTCATGTTATTGTGCGGTGTATTATTCGAAATAAACCAAGGTGCATTTGTGATTTTTCTGAGAATTTTGGATTGTGATGTTTGTATTTTGTTGATGCGTTTGTCTTTCGCGGAACCCCAAAGTTCTGCTCCGTATGTCCAAATAGGTCTTAAAATAGTAGTGTAAATTATTCGCTTGTTTCTTAAGGTGAGTGTTGATCTGCAGTCCAGGAGATGTGAAAGCTGCTTGTACCGTCTGTTGAGTTCCAGTTTTTTAATTTTGGTATGTATGTTCCACGTCAGTCGTTTGTCTAAGTACAGTCCAAGGTATCGTATGAAATTCTTTGAAGGAACTGGGTCATTGTTAATTGACACAGGTGGGCAAGTAGATTTTCGTAGAGAAAAACTTACGTGACTTGACTTGGAGGAGTTAATTTTGATTTTCTATTTTTCGAACCATTTTTCTATTTCAAGTAGATGATTTTGAAGGGCGAAGGATGCGATAGTGGGATTTTGATGTGATGAAACGATAGCTGTGTCATCAGCGAAGCTAAATATGGTGGTGCGAGCGTGCCCAGGGATATCTGATGCGTAGACGGAATAGAGTAAAGGACTTAAAACACTACCTTGTGGTACACTCGCAAGTTGAGGAAAGAAGGAGGAAAGAGAAGAGTCAACTGAAACACAGAAATACCGGTTAAGAAAGAAAGATTGAAGAATCAGGAAGTAAGTAGAAGGAATGTGCGGTTTGATTTTCCAAAGCAAGCCCTTGTGCCATACACTGTCAAAAGCATTCTCAATGTCGAGGAAAACAGCAGAGCAGTATTCTTTTTTCTCGAAAGCGACAGAGATAGCATCTACTATTGGGTGACACTGTTGAATAGTTGAGTGATAAGACCGAAAGCCAAATTGGTGGTTCGGAACCACTTCACAACTTTCCAGGATTGCTTTAATCCATTTAGAAAAAGTTTTTCAAATATCTTCCCCATGATTGGAAGAAGTGCAATAGGACGATAGGATGAAGGATTAGTGGTGGGTTTGGAAGGTTTATGAATCATTTTGATAGTGGAAAGCATCCAAAGAAGAGGAAAGTAGGTTGTGCGCAAGATTGCAATATAGATGTAAGTTAGAAAGATGACAGCTTTTCGTGGTAAGTTGCGAAGGATGAAGGGCGTGATTAGATCATAGCCAGGAGCTTTCTTATTTGGCAGTCTTTTTAATTCTTTGTACACTTCTTTAGGATGAAATGCTGGAGGAGGTGGTGACAGTGGTAGTGGTGTGGCAAGGTCGTCTTCTATTGCGTGAGTGATTCAATTGTGAATTTAGTCTGTCCCAAACACCTGAGATAAGAATACAGCGAATTTATTTGCTTTCTCATCGCCCGTTATTGCCCAGGTGTTGTCTGTACGTCGTAGAGGATATTGGATGTCTTTCGTCTTCAGTATTCGTCTTGTTGCTTTCCATATTGATCCATTGGTTTGTTCATGGAGTCTATGTATTCTCTGTATTTTTATTTTTGAATGCTATTAGTTCGTCGCGGAGTGATCGGTGAAAATAATAATACTAAAAGTTATAATAATTCATAAAACTTAGAACTGATATTGATATTGAAAGTCAAAGACCTGATTGTGATATTACAATAAAAATAAATAAAATAAATCTTTCGAATCCATATAAAAATTAATCTTTTCACACTTCATCTTTCATTTACTCAAAATGCGAAAACAATGCGGTAAAGTGATTCGAAAAACCTATTTCTCGAAGTGATAAAATCAATAAATCTTCTAGATAAAATAAAAAGATATGGAAATAGATTGACAATATTGAAAATTTTGTTTAAGACATTAAAATTAATTTATTATTAAAACCATAAAAATCGTGACTACTGATTGATAAAAAAACAATGTTTTTATTATTAATATTTAAGGCTCAGTTAGGGTATAAAGGATAGGCGTTTGAATGTAATAAACGACTTGGAATAATCGGTCTCAAGACATTCTCCACAGTCGATGTAGCACACCTTATTTTCATAATTCGCCTCAAACTGCCTAACGCTTTGCATTAATTTATCATCCATCACATCTTTATATCTTCTTCTTCTTCTTCCTTGATATTCTAAATTTACATAAATGGCCACATCTGGTAATGAAAGAAGACAAAAAAAAAGTTAGCGGTTCTCTTTTCTTCATCGAAGGACACAACTTAGTAGGATTTGCCAAGTTTAATTTTAAGTGGCGCCCAAAGATTTCTACCGTTTTATAATAAATAAGCTTACTGGCAGAGATATGAGAGAGAAAGAAAGAAAGAGGGTGGGGAGAGGAAACAAAACAACATATGTATTATAAATTTATTATCAAGAAAGCCGTCTAGACGAGCGAGCGTATAACCGGCTCTATAATGGCAGCTGCGCAGATATAGTCAGCCTCATTTATATGCGGATAAACAAAACCCTCAGGAGCGGAATGTAAAAATAGAAAGGATACACAACGGCCCTAAGGAGTCCATCTGGGTCAGGAGTTAGCTTTAGTCGCGTCGGGGCAACATCAAGGAAAAGAATGGGTCCTGACGATCGTCAGCGATTAAACCAGAATGTTGTAAGAAGAAATGTCAAAATAGGTGTAATGCTAACGATTATGGAAAGAAAAGGAAGGGTTTGAAAAGCATAAGAAAGGCCTAATAAAAAATAATATTATTCATTAATTTGAAAGTTATTTTATTAACTAAAATGATAAATAAATTTAAAAATTACGATTACAACCGACGGATGGGCAAGTATTGATTACTTTTTGGGGAACTACAGTTTCTTGACCAAAAATTATGCAAGAAGGTAA